>CM021527.1:15585636-15607007 GCA_010994315.2 Pisaster ochraceus
TCGATCAGTCGAATTTCACATTAAGTTTCAACTGTGCATCTGTTCAATTAACACTAAGTAGTAAATTCATTCCTTCGATAAAGTACAGACGAAACTGTTTCGGAAACAATACCCGGTAAAGGCACAGCAGGTTGGAAGTGTCTTTATGTGGCCATCAATAAATACCTGCGTGTATGTGTTTATAATTAATGTTCGTGGTCACAACAAATTAAATAAAATGCTTGGCCAATGCTGGTAAGCATCTTTCATCAACGCTCAACAAAAACGCTTCCCCGTGACTGTAAACTTGGAATCACAGTCAAAGTTGTAGTCACTCGGCAGTAGTCACTCGGTCCATCTCGGCAGTGATCAATCCTATGTCCCAACTTCCCGTGTATTATGTGAAAGAACCCAGCGCTCCAGTCATGCCAGACGCGCGCTGTGATTGGCCCAAGAAGTGAGGCTACCAACACCACGTGACCTCTACATCACGCCCACTCTGGTGTGTTTTTAGGGGATCCTCTAAATTAGCTGGGCTCAAGAAGCTAATGTCTCATATGTGATGCGGATCGCAACGTGGAGAGGCCCATCTGGACTTGCCGCGCTGTACAAATCCTACGCACGATAAAAATCTGGTCGCCAGCCGTTCGAGATAAAATAACCGTGAACGCCTGCCGCGCCGCGTGGATTTTTTCTTATTTTTTCGTCCGGGATTATTTTGAAGTCCAACGTGAGGAATGTTATTCTTATGACTCTGTGCATACATCCATGAGAAGTTTTCCAAAGGATTAAAAAGTCTGTCTGGATGCAAGAAGATTGATATAGGTGAGTCTGGTTAAAAAAAAAAGTGTTTATTTGGGTTTGAATGAGGACAGGCCTTCATCGTTAATTTGTAGCATCCAAACTATCGCCCCGTGCGGGTTACAGCACAGTGCCTCTCCTGGAATTTCGTTTTTATAATCAAACTTTTTTTTCTTTCTGTTAGTGAGTCACGACGTTGTCGGTGTTGTTTTTATTCTAATGCACAGGTACGGAAATTTAACGCGATACATTATTTGAGAAACAATTTCTGTTGAAATCTATGCGAGAAATATGTGTACATTGCAGACCGGGACGCGCGGCCGGGACAGCGTTATGTTATTTTTCACGGGTCACTGGAAGGTCGTGCATTAAAACAGAGTTACTACGTAAAGTTAGTGTGACCGTGGAGTAAAGTTTTATTGTTCCGTGGTGTGACGTTGCCATTTGGGGTGGTTTACCGACTATTACGATTCTGATTCAGATGTATTCGGGGGGTGGGGGTCAGGACTTTATTGTAACAATTTTTTGTTAAACTCCAGACAAATAGTTCATATGATAACCAGAAACTGCATCCTTAACTAATGGGGGAGGTATCTGCACTTGTTCTTTTAAGATTTAGTTTTGTTTTATCAAAGCTCCCAAGTTGGCGCACTACCGAATTGGGTAAAGGAAGTTATCATTCGTCTAATACAGACGTCGCCAGATTGGTTTAAGTTGGTTTCGTCTCATATAGAAACTGTCAAATCAATTTATGGTTTGAAGATAGTGTGGTAAGCGTTACAGATGTAGTCCCGGTTGCAATGCAATGGAGGATGCGCATGAATTGCCCTGAGGCTTAGGGTCTTTTTGTGGGGGGTGGGGGGTGGAAGAGCTGTAGTTGTAAAATATTAATCATCTTTGATGTTTAAACAAATGGAGATATACCGTGGGTGGAAGGAAACTAGTTGAATTTTATGACCCAACTAGAAAAGTATACTTTTGCATTTCAGACTAATGATAATTATAACGTTGTATTTTGAATCCAATAACTATTTTTCTATGTTGAGTCGTGAAGGTAGACTGCCTCCATGGGCTTTCCTCCATGGTTGAATTATGGCCGTTTACCAGCAGCACGAAATGTGTTTACGGTAGCAATGAGTCTATTTTATGCTAGTCCTCCAAAATCCAAGCGTATTACGTAATACATCTATTTTCTATTGTGTTAGTGTTACGATGTTCGACAGTTTATTGGGGATTTTCTATTTGTTTTCTTTTATTTACCTTATATGCCTTTCCTGATGCCTTTTTTATTTACTTAATTTGTGTTTTATTTATTATTTCATAATTTTTTTATTCTATTGTTTTCATTGTATTTATTTTGTTATTGTTGATACATTTTTATTCATTTATTTTTTTAAACTGTATGTATGTATTTATCTTATTTTGGGGATGTAGGCTCACTTGATTTTGTTTTGGCTTATTGGCTTGTTGTGGATTTTCTTTTGTTTCTATCGGGGGTGTACACATCGTCTTATAAGGGAACTACTGCTGGGGACATGTTTCAGCTTTTGACCGCGTAGAGTTTAACATTTATTTTATTATTTATTTATTTATATATTTGTGTTTTAAATATTTCCCCCACCCCTTTTTCTCTTTTACTTGGCACATACTACGCTTCAGTCAGTCCAATAGTTCTATTTTTGCCGAAAATAGAACTTCGTTGGGGGTATAGGAACTGTAGATTCGCAATCATAATGTTATTCACGTCTGCACCAATAAAGCAAAATTGGGTGTGATGTTTTGGGTACGAAGTGACTTGGGTACGAAGTGACTTGGGTACGAAGTGACCGACAAGTCTTTGGAGTATAAAACGAAGAATCGGAAGTGAACAATATCGTTTCATTTAAGGGCTTATCCAGTGATGATTTACAAACTGAATGGCAAGGATGAGCGCAATTAAACTGCCAGAATGTGTTCTCAAGACCCAAGTCAGACTCTCTCTCTCTTCGATGAATGGAGGAAATCATTTATAGAAACATTGGATGGTTTGAATCCAGTGCCTGTATGATTAATCATACATCCAGATTGAGATGAAGAGCATTTGGCATGACAGTCATGTGCGCGGTCCCCATAATGTGGTGCAGTTGTAATCGTCGGACCGTGAACGGCTACCTTTTTTTTGGGGGGGGGGGGTTACATTTTAGGTATGTGCTGCATTTTTTTTCTTTCTCATAGCGCTGCTAGCCGTAAGCACACGAAAAGGCATGCTAGCCTTCCGGTGCTTACTGTACGGAAATGAATGACGTAATTAAATGGCCGAACAGTTGAATGATATCGACGTTTTTAGGAAGTTAAAGTGGAGTTGCTTTACATGGGTCCTTAAATAGCCTATTGATGTTGTTATTTAATTTGTAACCCTCTATATTCAGGTAATTGTGTCAATTATGCTTGATCCTAAAACTTTGCTGATTATAGTAACCAAATTTACAAGAAATTAATATGGGGTTCACAATTTGGCACAGACCTGACAATTTGGTAACTTTTTGAGCAACAGGCCAAAAGGAAATTGGAAAGATAATGTGAACATGTTTAACGGAACAGAACGCAAAGGCAGTGTTTTAGGTGTCTGGAAGTTGCTGTGAACGAAACTTAAAATGGGTGTCCAAAACAGAACGGTAAAAAGTCACCCAGTTACCCATTTTGAGAAACACATTGAACAAGGTCTGAGACCTGGGCAACGCGGAGTTTTATATGTAGCCATCCTGGGTTTTACCATAGAGCAAGGATCAGAATTTCCCCCAATTTAGCCGTAACAACATTCATCATAACTTCGAGTTCAAAGCACTTTACAGTAGTTTAGTCCCTATGGGCCTATCGTATAGTTTCTGGGTCACTTTCCGGCATTGATGCCAGTGTCACCAGTTTCAAGATTGTTTTAATATGATTAAAATTGATTGAAACATTATCAATGGAGGTTTTTTTTTTCCCAGAGGAGTCATGTTTTTTTCTGAACTAAAAAATGAATTCCAGTGCAGTGTTATAGATCAAGCAAGTCAAATACCTCTTCAGAAATGGGCTAACTGCATACCAACAAATTAGCTCATAAAAGTCAGTTTGGTCAGGCGTGGAGTGACAGTAAGCTGGATAAATAACACAATATAACATTCATTTTGCAATAAGCTGGGTATACTTTGCACAGCGATGTTTCAGGAAAGCTGTTAATAAAAAGCATGGTTTACTAATTGGTAGGCCCCCTAACACTGTAAATTTCTTTTTAAAAAAGACACCTGGAAAAACCTAGAAGGTGCATGTTTCATGTTTGGGTGTATCACCACGGCTTTCAGTGAGTATGTGGAGGGCCGTTCTGCGCTGGTCTGTTTATTGTGTTTAGGGGTATAAGGGTGCTACGAAACACATTTTTAACTTAATCTCCCCCCCCCCCTCTCTCTCTCTCTCGTTAACATTTGAACATAGAGTGCCGGCATTTTAACTTGCAATTATTTATCAAGTAAAGATGTACGTATATGGAACCAGTTTGTATGATTTTGCCCCATATTTTATACTGATACTTAGCTTGTATGAAATGTCTCTAGGTATAGCATGTTGCTAAACATCTTCTTAACTGACACAGAAACTTAGTAAATTATTGATGCGTGGTTGCATAATTGAAAACTACAACTGATAACAAAAAGAGATAATTATTTGAAGACATGCCACAGGATTGATAATTAATCAGGCCTGGAATTTCATCTTTGAGAGGTTAAGGCCGTGTTCATTTTGCAATGGGCACTCCCATTTGGAAAAATAGAAACTTTAGAAACTTCTGAAGGGGCACCAAGGCCAAGACATGGGGCAACAGAGGCCATGGCCTCCGTGGCACTCCGTGTAATTCCAGGCGTAATAGTTGTTTCAATCTGAACGCCTCTGATTATTACTGTCCATCCGGTACCGATCCTTCGTGGAAATATTTCCGTCTGAAACCCAGTCCGTCAAGTTAGGGAAATAACATTTTTTGAAGAGGCCACAAATCATTCATCGCTGACTGGAGCAAGCCCGATGCGGACGTGGCCGTCTTCACCACCAAATTCTGTGAAATAATCGTGTATGTTGGTTCGTGGAGCAATCCATATGGTAATGGTGTGTTCATTGAAAACTTAGAGAGAAGCGCATGTCATTTCATGTCAACAGCTTCCACCGGACATTATTGTGATGGCATTTCAATGTTCCTGTCCGGCATGCATTTCATGTTGGAGTCTTCACAAAGTTGGTTAATGTGTGTTTTGTTTGGCCTTCTTTTGCTCCATTTTCCATGTGTTGGTTGCCACAGCCTCAAATATGACACCAATTGATATGTACATATCGTCGTGTGCCCGGAAAGGGGGGGGGGGCGTAAGGCTATACGCCCTTCTTTGGGGCACACAGAGTTAGTTTTTCAGTAACAAAAGACCATAAGCAATAAAATGGCTCCTATCCCATATAAAATGTGGCATTAATGTACCCCCCGAAACATTTTTTGTCATTCCCGAAGTTCGAACAGAATTTATTCTGCCTTTAATGGCTTATGAATGGCGGAAAACCAATCAAACTTTCAAATTCAGTTTTCTTGAAAGGCAATTTAGCACATCAATTGCTTTCTCCAGTAACTTTTCGTTTCGTCCTTTGTAAAACAGGGCACGCGCCGATATGTAGGCCTACTTTTCCGAGGCTACAATCGATTCAGTTTCCACCAACTTCCTGTCGACAAGTTGGCATTCCTTCAATGAAAACATGAACTTGGGGGCAATATTCTGATGATAACATTTCAACCCCGTGTATGCCACGAAGAACTAGGGCACAGTCAGCCTTCGGGCAGACCAAGACCCTCCGACCCCAAGCCGCCCTACCCGACACACGCCCCGTGAACGGCCGACAGCGCAGCTTGGACAGCCCCGCGGGAATTATTATCATTTCATATAACAGCAACACAAAAACACACAGAAACTATTTGGCGGAGTGCCGCTCTCTGCGTGCGGAGGCGGTCTGCGCTGGTTAATATCATGTTTGTATTCAACTGATGTTTCTCGAAACTTATTTACACAATTATAATTTTTTCTCAGCCCTCTAGGCCTATGTAAACAAATACTTTTTCTGACGTCCCGGAGGTGCCTTTATTAAGTGTGATTTTAAAGCTCAAATTTATGATCACCAATGACTTTTTAACGTGTTACCTCACTGTCTACTTAGAGTATAACTAAACGCTTGTGCGCGTAATTTTTTTAACCTGTTACCTTTATTGTTTTGTCTGGAGTAACACCATGTGTGTACATGTATATTGCTCTTGTAATAACTTTGCGCCTGCTTTTCTACTACCGTGGAGTAAGATTAGCGAAATTCTGGAGAGACTACAGAAGGGGTTTGTCTCGGTGTGTCTGGCAGTGCATTTATAGTTTGTCTTATCAAGATAAGAAACTCCTGCGACTATAGATGGAGAAAGAATTACAGTAGTTTGAATAAACAAGTGTAGGTCACTGTCAGACTATGGAGGCAACAAACAACTGGGGTTCCTGTGCTTGTTCAGCCATTGTACATCTTTTGTGCTATTGTAAACAAAAAACCGCAGGTGTCTGTGTTGTTTACTTGTTTGTGTTGTTTACTTGCTTGCTAGTACATGTACATGTATTCGTAAAAACGATTTAGTAAGTAAACAAACACATAGGGTTTTGTCAATCGGTCAACCCTTTCAACATCTTCTTCTAAGGTAAATTGTAAACAACAAATTGATAAAAGTTTTCTTCAACATAAAGCAATGCGATAGTCACGTTTGATAGCACATTTCACCGTCCAAATTTTGCGCAGAAAGTTATGGTTAACGAATTAGTAAAGTTAGTAACAAAACATTTCACAGCTCAATTTGGCCATAAACATCCGGTGTTTAGTTATAAGCAGCTTTTCGCAATCATTATTTAAGGGTCATTGAATGTCCAATGCACTACTTCGCAGAAGTTTATTCGACAACGTACCTATACAGTCACGGTCCTTGCGCTAAACTGGGTACCAAAACAGAGCAGTTCGCCTATTTTCTTTCGTTTGAATAACCTCACATGTTAGGCATTTCCTGGGCATTTATGAAAACAAGCAAGCCGCCCGTGTAAACTTATTCCTTTAGACAATCAACAGAAGAGGAAATCCTCCGTTCTATATTCACTAGCTGGTCGGGATTGGGAATAAACTACTCTTCCGAGTAAACTTTTTGGCAAAGTGCCCTTCACCTGGGTTGCCTCGATTTATCTTTTTTGGCCCCGTCTCGCAGATATCCCCTGAGATCACTGACACGAACTCTTCCCCTCCCCTTGTACCTCCCCCACAGTCCTCTGCCCTGGGTAGTTGTCCCTAGGGAGTGTAATGACAAGTGCCTTGGTTGTAATGTGGTTTCATGAGCTGCTAAGATGCAGAATACATGTGCATTGGTAATAACTCTCTGCAAAACAAGTTTTGACGTGACTGAAATATATAACCTTGTATACAAATTAGTGGAATCATGATCTTGTGCAGGGCATGAGGGCAAAGGCTTTAAAGCTGTATTTGCACCGGACAAAGCCTGTCATTTAAGTTACCGGATTTTCTTTGAGATGTACTTGACAACATTGGGTAGAACAAGGACCTAGTTGCACCTGTAGAACTGGTTAAAACTGAGGTGCATGTACATGAATATCTTTAGTGTCCAACAGGTTCTAAAGACATATTGTATTGGCCGCCATCTTTGATGTCTTACAATTTAAACGTGCACGTGTGTGCGCGCTTTGCACGACTCTCAGCCAATGGTAGCTCTTCATGTACCTCAGTGAGGGGACTGTTTTGGGGCTTGTGACGTCAAAATAAAGAGGTCTATAGGAGCTGGGCCCAGTTTCATGGAGCTGCTTAAGCACAATTAGTAGCTAAGCACAACAAACTACGCTCATCAGATTAAGGGTTACCAGCCAGAGTAGCATGTCATATGTACAATCTGGGACCGGTATCCTGCTTATTGTGGCTTATTTGACCTATGGTAAGCATAATTCTCTGCTTGAGCAGCTCTATGAAATTTGGGCCTTGGTATCGTCATTAAAAAAAGCGTAAAGTTTTACCCACACAAACGATGTGACCAGAAAGGGTATATAGGGATTCTGTAGGGAAGAAACTTCAAATTTGAAACACTTGTGTACTTTGGGGTGGCGGATAGGAGGGGCTGGAGGCCAGATTGATTTGCCTCTTCTCAGTTCACAACCACCTTTGAAATCAACAATCTCTTCAAAGAGAGTCGTGCAATTGAAACCATCTTCTGGGACAGGGGGTGGGGAATTATTTTGCTACACTGTGACTTTGGTTGTCCCTTCCCGGATATTCTCTCGGCAATCTCAGCTACACAGATGTCTTCTGCTCCAATCGATTGTATTGCGTTGCGTCAGAGCATAAACTGTAAAATATGTTGTGTGCATTGTGTGCATCTCCGGGCTACAGTTATAGCGCGATATTGTCGTGACGTTTACGTACGTGACAATGTGTACGTGACTGACATTACAATGGATGCATCATGGATGCATTTTGGAATAAACCAGAAAGATGTATGAAACTGTAACCACTGTAACCACTGTAACCACTGTCTCATCTCCGGGTTATAGTTTTGTGTACGTTTGTATACGTGACGATGTGTACGTGACTTACATGGGTATCATGGAGATCTTGAGATGTATATAACCATAATACTGTAACCACAGTTCACAACCACGGAATTGATGGTTGTATCGCTACAAACTGTACAACCATGAAGGGGGAGAGGAGGGTGTGTGGGTGTTTGGTGTGAGGGGAGGGGATGGGCCAGTATACTGATAGGCTCCTCGGTATCAATACATGCCTGTCGTGGCTTTACGACAAGGGGTGTGGATTGGGAGGCGGGGGGGGGGAACTTGGACATAATTTGCCTCATTCCGGCTCTTAACCTCCAACGGATGGATGCGATAATGTCGTGAGAGATCGGGCTGAGTGAAATCCAAAACTGACTAATCCACGGAGTCTCAGTAATTACCTGTTAATTACCTGTTAATTACCTGTTAATTTGTAGCCACTTAACTTGGCATTCCCAAGTTTTTCATTCATGAGACCGCACATTCAAGTCCCATTGGACTTGCAAACTGATTATCAATTTCCATAATATTTCACATCAACAACTTTAAGGTTTTTTAAAAGAATTATTAATACTTTGTTTGTAGTATATCAAGCTGTGGTCTAGTTTTGGTAAATGTTTAAAAAATTAAACCTAGTTATGGATACTGAGTATGAAATTAATCGTACTTTTCACAGGTGTTTGCAATGTGTCAGCACCAATACTTGCCAAAGTTTAGTGCGTACAACAGGACACATTAATGAACTATTTTGACAACATTACTTGAAAGCATGATGCAAGGTTCGCACCAATCACACTGAGATAATGTTTCCACTTGAAGTTTTTTTGGGGATCAACATGACTGATTACTAGAAGTCTTATACAAGTATCGAACAATCATTATTGGGGGAACGAGAAAAAACTATAACAACGACTTTATTTTTCTATGAAATCAATCTTCTGTTTAAAATCTATTGATACAAAATTCTTTAAAATACAAAGTACCCAAAGAAATATGTAATTTTTCAACTATTACGTCATACAAATTATTTGATTAGTTTCAATGTATTTGCAGTAATTGTAAATCTCCTATTGTACTCTTGATAAATATCCATGTATGTAAAACTGTTAAAGTCCAGAAAACAGAACCATAAACCACCGTTGCTTATTTCAACTCCAACATAAACCTTTACTTAATTTCTTGACAGAAGCATGCGACATTTATACACCTTTTTGATTTATAGTTTTCACTAATCCGCGCGCCCACTGAACAAGATGAATTTTTGTTTCCACAGGTTGGTTGAATGGTGTGTTAGCTGAATACTATAATAGGATAGAACGAAATTACTCTTCAATGATGTTTGCCTCTAAAAAGGATATATAGTGTGCATGAAATCCTTTTCACCTGTTGTTTATGTTCTTACTTTTAAGTTCTGTGACTTGTACTGGTTTCATTTCTCAGGTTGTTTTCATACCTATCTATATACCTACCCAAGCTTTGATCCCTGGCACAGTTGGGAGATGTTATAAGGTGTCACTAGGGTACATCGTTCAGTCATGGGGAATCGGGGTTGCTGGGAAACTTCTTCGCCGGCACTTCAAGAAGCCATAAGGGTCCATAAGAAAAAGGGGGCATTCAAATTACCTAAATATTATTTGCATGCTGTGTTCACATTCAGACACTTTCATGTCACAGGGCGTAGGCAGTAGGGAAGGCATTCCGCATATTGCGATAGTCTATTTATTTTCAAGTAAGCCACATTGTAGCCTGAGAATTTTGTACAGTGTGCTTGCGTCGAACAGCCTCAGACGAGGAATGTAAATGTGACATTAGATCGAGCAAGTCTCGCGCGTATTGGGGAATCGGGGTCAGTGAAAGTGCGTGAGTTTGTTTCCCTCACACGTCAAGTGAACATTTTTTTGAAGAAGGTATCAAGGTCAAAACAAGGCAACGGAGGCCGTCAAGTCTCACGAGAGTATATTCGCACCTTTTGAGGAACCTTGGAACACACGCATTTCTTTAATGCGAACTCTCTTCCGGGGGAAAGTGACCTAGTTTCTTCAAAACAGAATGTACGTTCCTGTTTTTGTTTAATGCAAAACAAACTGATGGTGTTTTGATCAATTCGCTTCGTTTCCGATACCAATGTTTTACGGCATTACCAGGTAGCAACGTACTTCCAATGTTATATTTGCAAGGCATGAGATAGCTCAAATTAAATACACGTTTTTCTACCTATGATAGCAACATATTTTTTAGCTCACTGATTCTATTAAATCTTTACGCGTTGACATTATTTCCACGGCAATATTTACATTTATTCAATAAGGGATTATAAATTAGTGATCCGTCAATATCTACTCATTTTATTGATTGTAAAGTGTTGAACATTACAAACATATGTATTTATCTGCGCCAAGGGACAAAATCATAAATTGGTAACCAAACTGAGACATGTAATCTAACCCTAAAAAGTGGTGCGATCTGACTATTTCAACCTTATTTTAATCTAATGAATGTGGTGATTATGGTGTATTTTGAAAAGGCTAATTTTGAGCAAGTTTGAACAGGAAATTCGTTTTACTGTTTAGTGTCCACCCTATTATAAACGCACAATTCATGTAAGATAATTGATATGATAGCACTCTTTGAAAAGGAGAGTTCGAACTTGTTCTTTTTTGTTTGTTCGGGGGGGGGGGGTGTTCCTCTTCTTCTGTATGTTTTACTATTAAACTAAAAAAATGCAGACAGAAGGATTGGGCTTTTAACTTTATTAGGGCTACTTGACTCTATCTGCAATTACGCTACACGAAACAGTCTGCATCCTTTAAGTGGCCCTAAAAAAAGGAACAACTTATATATAATCGTCTGGACTATCTATTTTCGGCTCAATTGTTGTAATTGCTAACATAATCAATCGTTTATCTTTATTTGTCTTGGGAGGATGGGAGGGTGGATGGATAGGACAAACACTCCCAAATCAACAATCCGATTCCTGTAAGAAAAGATCCGTCCATCATAATCTTAATCCATCGTCTGAGGATGTAATGCGTTTAATCTTAGATGGCTTGACACCTTGCATTATGAAGGAAGACATCCTTCCCCTGTGATTACGGAGCATCCGCCAATGACAAGAGAGCGCGTGTGTTTGTCATTTGTCAAAATAACTGAGTTATATGTTGTAAAATGACATGGTTTCTGAGGCCATTGTGGCTTTTTAGTCTCACAAGGCAATTTACAGACAATCAGTGTTAGGGGATTGCATTCTTCTTTATACAAAGTTCCTCTTTTCTTGCTGGGCAGTATAACTATAATGTAGGCCTACTGTCGGAAGAAAAACTTTCGAAGTGTACCTTTTGTGCACTTCGTTTGGACTTGTTTTATTTGTGTACGTCGTTGTGGTTTTGAGGAGTTGCCGGAACAATCTACAGGATTTCAAAGGAGTAATAGTCAAACAAAACCTTGTGAAGTTTTATTACACAGTTTTTTGTTTCGTGTGCACCACACAGACAGCCTTTTAAAATTTGACTTGTCCACTCAATTGGTTGTACTTTATGGCGTGTTTATTTGAAACTGTTAAGAGGGGAAATTAGTTTCCTCTTCCTAAAACCATGAAAGGTTTTGATGAATAACGTTGATGTTAGCTTGTTTAAAAGTGTTCTCTGCCTATTCGGAATTGTTAAACATTTAACCCATTACCGAAACCTCCTTTTCTTATTAAATGGAACATTGGCCCATGAAAGTCTGACCATCAAGACTGCCCTCCTGCACTGAACAATGGTAAGGGAGGATTTGTCTAAGACAGTAATGCTGTACAGAACCATGGAATAGTTTGTGGGTCTAGTTTAACATTGGACATTCACATAGGTTTGTACAACGAAAGTAAACATTGCTATTTCGATATTGGACAACATAGGAATTCACATTCACATTCGCTGTATTTGTGAATGACCAACAACCAATATCTAAATAGCAGACAGTCGCTGGTCATCCTATGTGATTGTCCAATGTCCAATTTCAAACTAACTTTACTGTCATTCGAAAACTAAAAACCACGTCTAGTGTCCAATTTGTTTCCCTGTTATGATCCCTTGACATGTTTTTGGTGTCACATTGCTTAGGGGTTATGTCAAAACCGCTGTTGGCGAGTTGTTATGTTTCATTAAAAATGGTCAATCCACTATAATTGTTATTTAAACATAAGTTGTAGTGAGTTAAAGATTTCGGGTGGTGGGGCCATGAAATTGTAAACAAGTATACAAAAAGCAAAAATAAAAGTAAACGCAAACAACAATAATAGTCTTGGATACTTAAAGACAAAGTGTATAATTTTACGCCAAATCAATCTTGTATCTTCAAAGTTTTCTTGAGCTAATTAGATTTGCCATCCATGTCGGTCTGCTGAAGTAAGGCGGTTTCATGACCTTGACTTTGAACTAGAAAAACACTCTCTTAATTGGCAGAAATTAGAAGCGATTATCCGTGATAAATTATTACCTCCATGTCTGGGTAATGCCAGTTGAATTTGTTTTTAAAGATGTATCATCTGTATGTTTGGGGCTTTGCATCGGCCAGCCTCCTCTGTTGCACACACTTTCCAACTGGGGACATTAGTTCCCCGGTTTGAGTGTGCGTACCTACCCACCATCAACATATCAACTTTCACGCTGTTGCCAAAAAGTACAAACAAAAGAGGGACACTAAATGGTTTCAACCAGTTCTTAGTATTTTTGGTTTGTTTGTTGGGGTGTTGGGGTGTTTGTTTGTTGGGTGTTTGTTGTGCTGTTTGTTGGGGTGTTGGGGTGTTTGTTTGTTTGTTTGTTTGTTTGTTTTTTGACAGAACGTGGCCAATGTCCACGGTTTGATTTTGTGTACAAAACCGAAGTCGGTATAGGCAGTATATTTTTCACATTTCTGTAATCATTAACATTGGTTTGGGCACTACCATATACTGAGAGCCGATATTATTAATTGCAGCAAGGAAAGCCAGTACTCTTTAAAAGAAATCTAATCTGGTGATGGAAGTGCCTATCAGTAGGCCTACGTCCTGTAATTAAAGATGTTTTAATTATTGTCATTTTACATGTACTATTGAAGATTAAATGATTCAATGAGCTGGTATGTCCTTCCTCGTGCAATCCATACCTCCCCCCCTTTCTCCTACGATCCCAGTTTTAAAGTTGTGCTTTACTCTCTTTTAGGGGAGCCAGACGATGATGCAATTAGGCAATGTAATTGGATGCAAATTACTGTAGCTTGACTCATCCGAGTTATTTTCAAACCAAGAGTTCGCCACCTGTAGAATTCGAATGTTCCTACTGTGTTCCATTTATGATCTATATCATTGCACTGCACCAAAATAGACTGTGTAATTAGTCTTGCGTGTATTCAAACATTAGGGGTACCTATTGCTTGAATATTGAGGAGGAAACAACATGGCCCACTTCAACGTACAAAATACCCAAGAGACATCCAGTTTATGGCAAGGTCATTTTAAACCCTTGTCAAACGAGTTGTCCACAATATTGTTTGTAGTAAAGTGTTCGTCTAGTCGAAACAACGCACGATAATGATCGATGAGGAAGAAGTCTTCTGGGGCCTTGTCACATGAGGCCACTTTAGTGGCATTTCGGAGGCAATCAAGTGTTAATGCAAAAAGGCAATTTGGTAACACGGGTTAAGTTTTGCCAACAGTGTCTTTCTACAATATCCCTGTTAAGTGAAAATTGGAAGCTTATGATTATTCTTCTTAAAGATTGCCTGGAACTGGTTACGAGTAAAGTGTCTTGTGTGATATGGCCGTAGTGTTTTAAGTCCGTTGAATGGCAGCCGGAATCCCTGTAACTATTCTGTAATGCTTGCAAAAGACATGGCAACACGTACAGACCACAAACGTGCTGTATGCTGATAATAAGCAAAGTGACTTATTATGAATGGCGCGATATTTTAAATTAGAAAATGCACCACGTGCTGTAGTTGGTGGCTGTTACAAATAAAACATTTTAAAGCGAGAGCGTTGAACGTGTGTATGTAAGGTTTGTACAATAAAAATACTCAAACCGTTATCGGAACTTAGTTGCCCATTATTATTGTAGGTGTATTGTTGTGATAACTCCTTTTTCAAGTTATCCTGGTTAAAGATTGGATACATCTAAACGTTTTAAAGTAATCCTGGTCAAAGTTCTGATCAATTTATACCTTTTCAAGTAATCTTGGTCAAAGTTCTGATTCATCTTTACCTTTTCAAGTAATCCTGGCCAAAGTTCTGATCCACTTATACCTTTTCAAGTAACCCTGGTTAAAGTGTTGATCCATCGTACCTTTCAAGTAATCCTGGTTAAAGTTTTGATCCATCTATACCCTTTCAAGTAATCCTGGTTAAAGTTTTGATCCATCATACTCTTTCAAGTAATCCTGGTTAAAGTTTTGATCCATCTGTACCTTGCTTACAGGTGATACACTTCAAGTCAGAAGCACCTGCGATCATCAAGAAGCGGCGTCGATTTTGCCGAAGTGATATGCTTGTCATAAAGCAAAGGTAAGTTCTTAATGTATGTGGCCTATTAATTGTTGTTAAGTACAATCTTTTATTCCCATTTTTATTGCAGCAATTGTTTTTACAGTGAAGTTTGGTTTGGATATGTTTTTTTGTAGAGTTGTTCCTTTTTCTCAATCAGGAGAAATTTGGAGAAGGTTGTTGGCATTTGCCTTTGATGGCCTTTTTCGGGAAGGGGACAAAAACAAAATAATAATGAAAATATGAAACGAAATTCTCAAGAATATTCTCTTTGGTAGGCAGTGTTGTATGACCCACGTGGATGGCAAGATCCCAACGTCACAATTTTTGAGGAACATTGAGTTAGAAAAAATTGCTTTTCATTTAAGTGGAAATCATTAGTTCAGAAGAAGTAACTATAGTTTATTACGTCGTGTGCCCGAAAGAAGGGCTAGAGGCTCTCCCTTCTTCCAGAGACACAACGTGTGTTTTTTTTCGCTTGGCCGTAAACAAGAAAATTACTCCGGACAAAAAGATATGACATTGCTGTTACATTTTTGTTGCAAGAATTACCCCCAAAGACAGACATGTTTTCTCATTCCCTTGCAGAATTTAAGCTTCCTGTATAACAACAATTAACAGCAGAAAACTGATCAAACTTCCACACTCAGTTTTCTTGAAACACCATTTTAGTTGCTTACGCCCTTTCTCCGGTGACGTTTCTTTACGTCCGAAATTTTGATATTTGAGTCATACCTCTACGTGCCCTTAACCACTTACCCTTTTCGACTTAAAAGACAACACATCTGCATTTCTCATCATGTTTTAATACATTAATTCCTGCCCCAGGTATAAATTATATATTAGCAAATACTCTGTTTTTGAAGGAAGGGTAATTGACCGCGGGAAACAACATTTTGAAATGGATTTTCCGTCATACCGATCGTCATGGTACTGCAGAGTGTACTACACATGTTCAGAAACGTTAGTCACACAACATGAAAGTGGCCGTGTAATAAGTCACCCTCTTGAACCCTTCCTTACCCCGGGGTTATAAAGTGTATAAGCTTTTTTTGTCAGACTCATTTGATTGTTTCTGCCCAGACATTGACCCTCACATTCGGCCCATTATTTTAAGTCAGTCAGCCACTTCCACCAGTCAACCGTTTTTTTTTTAGTATCCATAAAAAAAGCTCGGCCACCTGGTGGGAAAATGGCTACGGGCAATTACGACCAGCCCCGGCCAGCTGTGCCGTCTGAGTATTGAAGTAATTATGGAATTAATATGCTACAATTTCAAGAGCGGCGCAATTTATATTAACACAACTGGATTTCACTCATTATACGAACCATATGGAAAAGTTAGTCTTGTGGTTTTAGCAAGTTTTAACTCTTGCTTTGACTTTTGCTTTTTCGGTCATTTTGAGGCTGTTCAATCCAGCCTATCATGCACTTCAACTCCAAATGGCCTACCGGTGATCAAACCATGTGGATTCTGAGAGACTCGGTAAAACATGTGTACCAAAAAATGTATACTTGAAAGGGAAAATTTAAAAGGGCACTTAAAATGTCTATTGAATTTGTATGAGAGGGGCACCAAGTCCAGATCCAGAGGCTTTGTGACAGTGTCCTATGGGCTTAATGCAGTTTAGGCCCCCTGTAACACAAAACTTGACCCCTTCGCGTTTTGCTATGCAAATTTGAAAATAAACAATTAATTATTGAGCAATTGAGACCTGTTTAAATTGATAAGAAACGATATAGCCTATTTATGCACTTGCATTTCTGGGACTTTGGTGGTTTTCAATGTTTCATTTTACTATGTAACCCTAAAACTTTGCAGAAAAATTAAATAAGTGTGAAGATGCACTGACTGGGAACACCATTGGCAAAATGATTGTACAATAACCAACTCATTCAACTATGGTATACTGGCACTGTTGTTAGTAGCAAAGATTTGAAGTGGGTGTGTTTAAGACTCTTTTTTTTTTCGAGCGAGTCTTTACACATGTTGCTGCTTGTCCTTTTTCTGGCCCAGGGTTGCGGGGCAAAGAGGAAGGGGGAGCCTTCCGGCCAGCCCCTAGCTGTTAAGCTGAGATTTACATGTTGTATACGGTGACAGTAAAAACCAATCTGGGCATGTCCTGATGAAGAGGGTTACAGATCCATGTGGGCGGATGTTTTCTGTCTCCGAGTGGGGATCAACTGATCCTCTCTCAATCCCACTCTGGTAACTAATAAATTTAGGCATGTATAGACCGCTGCTTCTATACTTGCACACAGTGCAGTACGCAAACTGTGTGACTGAATCCTCAACGTCTTGTGCCAATGCAAGGATACCTTCTAAGTAGGCCTACACAAAAAGCCACAGTCATGCGTCTACTTTACTCTATCAGAACAAGATTGTAAGAACAGAGAAATGTCACTTTTTAGTAACTCTTTGCGGATCTCATAAAATTAAAGTTAAACTTGTGATATAGGCCTACATTGTTTTTTTTTTAAATGTCATTAACTATTTTTGTTTTCCTCATTTGTACCATAGGTCCTTTTGGCAGTTTGCAATAGCTTATCCTAATTTAAAAAGAAAACTTAAGTTAAAATTATGATTAAATCGAGAGGAAATTAAAAGTATACAACTGAACAAAAACCTACTGACTCTCCTCCTCTATACTGTTCAGTTCACAAATTGAAACCAGGGGGAAAGGCCACATGGGTAACCGATGTTGTACCTTTCAATTATTTTGACAAACAGTTCCTGAAGTTGCATCTTCTATAGGGAAAGGCCACAAAGTTCAATTTGTCATGTGTATTAATTCTTGATTCGTATCCATCATTTTCAATTATTATTTAATTGTCATGTAATTGTCAGTGATGTCCAGTTTGTTTAATAGGCCTACAAGTCCAATCGTTCACTCTATAGTAGTTTAACTTATACAATTTAAATTTGTAAAGCGCCAAGATTTATAGCGCACATAAAAAAAAGTTTATTGGATAGAGGTGAGTCTTAAAAACTTTACGGGGGGGGGGGTAACTAATAGATTCCCTTATGACAGGAGAAATATTGTTCCAAATGATTGGTCCAGCTTTATGCTTGTGCTTTTTACCCTGATCTTTGTTTGTACGGGGAACATTCAAGTGATTGGTGTCAAGTGTGGTTCGAAAAAAAGTGGAATATAACAGTAAATTCGAAAGATGTCTAGGAGTATAGTTCTGGTCAAGCATTTTGTATGCAAAAAGAGCAAATTAAAAATGAGTCCGTTCTCTAACCATGTAGGCAGTTCCCTGAGTGATGGGGGTAATCATGCTCTCTCGAGGTTGTGGAACATACCATAACGAGCTGCACTATCTATTGTGTAATCTTTGAACTCTGTACAATTCATGTGACGTAGCACATACTTACAAAATGTTGTACAGAAGAAGAAAATGTAAACACTCATCTCAGGTAATCTTGAATTCTCCCTTGTGACCCTGCATGCATCTAACCATGGTGCAC
Organism: Pisaster ochraceus; assembly: GCA_010994315.2. Taxonomy (NCBI): domain Eukaryota; kingdom Metazoa; phylum Echinodermata; class Asteroidea; order Forcipulatida; family Asteriidae; genus Pisaster; species Pisaster ochraceus. Next base: position 15,604,004 of record CM021527.1, read on the forward strand.
TAACACCTACTTATGTGTAACGGTTATTCCGGGAACTCCCTTGTCGCAGAACAATGACATGGCTCTTATACCTAATCAGTTAAGATATGCCACATCCGTTAACTGCAGGAAAGTACTCAAACCACAAAGGACCCCATATTATTTGTTACATCTCATAATTTTGTGATGGATAGGCCTATGGAGCGTTTCTCTCAGTCTATACGGTTCTTATCATTACTAATGGCATGGTAGAGCAGACGCATGGGAAATGAAACGCCCTCTCCTCCCCCGCTGCTGTAGTTTCCTCCCCAGTACCGTGCTGTCGATCAAGTGAGATGGGTTATTCTATTTTCCCACTTTTCTGACTTTTTGCTGAAAAAGAAAGGCTTTTTCTAGTCTCTGATGTTCACTGCATTGCATACCGCCCCTGTTTTGGGAGTGCTAAATCAATAATTAAATTCGAAATCATAGTTAATGAAACGCCCTCTCCTCCCCCGCTGCTGTAGTTTCCTCCCCAGTACCGCGCTGTCGATCAACTAAAAGATGGCTTGCTCTATTTTCCACTTTTCTGACTTTTTACTGAAAAAGAAAGTTTTGACCTAAGACTACTTCTAGTCTCTGATGTTCACTGCATTGCACACCTCCCCTGCTTTTGGGGTGCTAAATCAATAATTAAATTCGAAATCATAATTAGGCCTAATGAAACACCCTCTCCTCCCCTGCTGCTGTAGTTTCCTCCCCAGTACCGCGCTGTCGGTCAAGTAAGATGGCTTGCTCTATTTTCCACTTTTCTGACATTACTGAAAAGGAAAGTTTTGACCTAAGACTACTTCTAGTCTCTGATGTTCACTGCATTGTATACCTCCCCTGCTTTTGGGGTGCTAAATCAATAGTTAATTTCTTTTTACATAAAGAACTTTGAAATCGGCCGTGTTCTCAAGTGAAAGATCTCTACATAATCACAATCGCAGAGCACAGGAAGTAGTAATGCCATTCCAGTTGTCACACCCAAGTACGGTAGATTTAAAAGCTAACGTACTTGAACTTGGGTACAAGGAACACAACTAAGGAGCCCCCCCCCCCCCACACACACACACACCCTTACATATGGCAGTTACGGGGTACTTCCATTGTTGTTCTATTATTCCCTTTTCTAATAAAATCCTCTGTGGGGTACCACTTGAACAAAGAAAACCTTGTGGGGTATCATTGTTCTATTGTTAAAAATACCCTGTAAGTTGGCGTGTGTAAGGGCACATGTGTAAACAGCTGCAATCGTGGACCTCCTATTGTCCCTCTTTTGTTTGGACTTGAACTTTTTGGCAACAGCTTCCATTGGTTTTGTACACAATTTCCATCGGGGGACCTTTACCCAACCGGGGACCTTTTTGTCCTCTATAGGTCCCCGGTTTGAATGTGTATAAAAACTCACACACACCCATTTCAAGTATGCATCCCTGTCGAGCATTCTATTGTTCTTTCCTTTGTCTATTTTCTCTTTAACCTCTTTCTAAAGAGATTGTACACGAAGTCCTCTCTCCGATGACACCCTTTTAGTTTCCTTTTTTTGGGTGCTGTCCTCGGTCCCCATTATTATTATTTTTTTACCGAATATGAGCACACGCGCACGCAATCGTGTCGACACGGTAAATTAAGGACTTCTCGGCGTCCTCCCATTGTTTAGTTTGGACATGGTTTTGTTTTAACGATCTCCCAATTGTTTTTTTGATTGAAGCGAACCGAGCACGTCCTCACTCTGTCAAAACACCCGGATCCCTTGTGTTTTGAGTCCTCCTTTTTAGCGGGTAGACACGCTCTGTCACACACACCCACACCCACACATCCCTGATATAGCACGTGTAATGTTAACGACCCCAGCCCCCATCAGTTTTAGTTATCACCACTTTTATCGGCAAGATGCCCTAAAGAAAAGGCGGTCTGATTAGAGAAATAGGAAGTGCCTCCGATTAAGCCAACAGTTGCAATGTTCGACGTCTTCCTCACACTCAAAACATTCCCAATCAAAACGTACAGAAACATGTTACGAAAACAGCCGGGCGTCTCTCCCCTCTTGTTCCTCCCTGAACCACCAGCCCTGGGGGCATTCCCCCGAGGCTTGCCCGTTACGTCTGATGATTGATGGGTATACAAAACTAATAATGAGTAACCTACGGTGTTTATGCACTCAGATGAATATGTCAACTTCTTGTAATGTCCTAAGCTGGACACAGGGCATCCCTAAAAAACGTACTTCAGATAAAAATGATCAATGTTTCCATCACAAATACTGGTTTCTAAATACTGCTAGTGCTCTTGCCACTTTTAAACAGAGTCATTGTGGCTCATTCCAGCAAGTAAAGCTATTCAGCAAAATTGAATACTTGAGCTTCCGGGAAAGAAATAACCCAACAAACAGCTATCCTTCCCTTACCATCACCCCACCGCACCAGAACCAACTTCATTATAATCAACGGAACATAGAGATACTGCGTTGCCAAACAATAAACTGTCATTCAGTCATTGTCATGTACGAAAGCCAACTAACCTATCGAAAGTGTGTTCACACTTTACAACCATCAATGAGTGTATAGGTTCTTAAAGTATTAACAATTATCTGTTATTATCCTTCAGTTTAGGAATAAAGTTGTTGCTATTGCAGAAGTCAGAGATTAAGATGAGCAAATTTAAGAGGCACCAGTGAAAGATGACTCAGGGACACCCTTTCCCTCTGATCAGAAGCTGAACATTGATAAAAACGGATGACTTGAAACTAGTTGTGTCTCTTAGTATCACAGAAATGTCATTCTATGTTTTGAATCTTTGACCAGACTAAAGGATAGATTGCCAAGGAGGTTAAAGAATTGAAACATGCTAGCACGTTGCGTACCACACAAAACTTTCAACCAATGATAAGTCTTCCTTTGACCTCAGTGAGGGCGCTGTTTGAGCTTGGGACGTCATACGCAAAGGGTCTATTGGTAATTATCAGTTGCGAAACCAGTAAGATGGGGGCGCGGGGGGGGGG
>CM021527.1:15626604-15638977 GCA_010994315.2 Pisaster ochraceus
GAGGTTACTCAGGATGGAATAACTACAACTGTACCATCAGCCACAACTACAACAATCTCTGTGACTGATGAACCCAAATCCTCTGTTCAGCCCTTGGAGTCAAAAACTATTTCTGTGTCAACAACTCCTAAAACTGGTTTCAGCGGAACAATGAAATCCACCACTGTTGAAGAAACAACAACCGCAGTGCAAACTACAGCTAAGGCCAGAACCACGTTGGCAATCAAACATGTTACTACTTCACAAGAAAGTACTCTACCACCTGGTGAAGCCACAACTGTGTCTTTTACTACAACTGCTAAAACAGATGTTACTGAAGTAGAGACAGAAAAAACAACGCCTCTGCTGGAAATATTGACAGAAACAACTGAAAAGCTAATATCAACAGACACCTTATTAACCACAGATGAAGTAATAGATCTCCTTGAGACAACAACTGAAGCAGGTAGTAAAGATACAGTAATAGATGATGTGTCTGGTGATTTCTCAACTGTCAGTGCTGATATGTATTCAACAACTACAATGAGTTTTTCAACAGTTGAAGGAAGTAAAATGGTAACAGACAAACAGACTTCCACTCAAGGAATTCAAGTAACAACAGCAAACTTTGAGGATCAAACAACATCTGTGAAGCCTTCTTCGTCAGTCCAAGAGATTGTCACAAAGGTAATTGATGGAGAGGTTAATCAGGAAGAAATAACTATATTTGTACCATCAACCACAACTTCAACAATCTCTGTGACTGACGAACCCAAATCTTCTGTTCAGCCTTTGGAGTCAACAACTATTTCTGTGTCAACAACTACTAAAACTGGTGTCAGGGGAACAACAAAATCCTCCAATGTTGAAGAAACAACTACGGCAACGCAAACCACACTTGAGGCAAGAACCACAATGGCAACAAAACATGTTACCACTTCAGCAGAAAGTACTCCACAATCTGGTGAAGCCACAACTGTGTCTGTTTCTTCACCTGCTAAAGCAGATGTAACTGAAGTAGTGACAGAAAAAGCAACGCCACTGCTGGAAATTTTTACAGAAACAACTGAAAAGCTTATATCAACAGACACTTTTTTAACCACAGATGAAGTAATAGATCTCGTTGATGGAACAACTGAAGCAGGAAGCAAGTATACAGTAACAGATGACGTGTCTGGTGATTTCTCAGTTGTTCCACAATTTACCTCAAGATTGGTCATGACCCCTGAGATGACGGAATTAATAACAACTACAGAAACAACTTTACCTCCACAGTATTCCACAGGTTTCAGTTCAACTACAATGCAGGCAACAGGAACATCACACAAAGCTTTTGATGTAAAGACTGAAGTGTTCGAAACTCTAACAGTTGATCAGCATGCTGATGTCACAACTGCTGGATATGTTGACTCAAAAGGAGTTACTCCAGGTGCAAAAAAACAAGAAACCGATGAAATGTCTGGATCGTCTGTTTACCCTGATTCCATGATAACTACCAGCCGACCTGCAGGTGTTTCTGCTGAAGCAATGACACAGGAATTACCTATATCTGAAACAGATATAAAGGTCAGTTCATCTCTTCAATCTGCAACAGGAATCCAGGATGGAGGAACAAGATCTACAGTAACAGAGGCATCAACTGTATATGCAAGTGAACCTGTGACATCAAGTCAACAGTCACTTGATAGCACTGCTGTTGGAGTCACTAGAAAACCAACATCACTTACGCCAACTGCAGCCACAAAGAAGGACCGTACTACTTCTGAATCACTGACGTCCAGAAAATTGGAAGTAGTTAAGATTCTCACAGAACTGCCAACGGTAGCCACTTCTTTTGAACCTCATTCGGAATCCACCTCAGGACCTTCGACTACACAAACAAAAGATGCTGACTTTTCAACTTCACCGCATGAACCAGTTGAAACAATTTTACCTGTTACTACAGAAGATGCACAGAAATTGGCAATCAGAGAAACAACGAAGATGGAGGATATTTTTATCAGCACAATCACACCTGAAATCTCTGGTTTTACGACCTTGGAAACAACTGAGAAAATGATTTCTATGTCAACCAGTTTAGTTGACATCAAAGAAACTACTACCGAGTCAATTCCAGAATTTTTGCAATCACATCAACCGAAGACAACCAAAGTAAAAATCACTGAAAGTCAAGACAAAGAAATTGTTACAGCTGAACTATCTAAACAAGTTCCACTAGAGACCACATCGTATTCAGGAACAACACAAGGAGGTTATTCATCTCTATCAATGGCACAGGAGGTTATTCCTTCAACTGTTGAACTGCTAAAAGCAACACCTTCTGTTGGTGTTAGCTCCAAAAATGGCATATCATTGAGTGGAGACATAACAGAAAAAACAGCTGCCACTGAATCATCGACTGTAATTACCCCCCCGTCATCAGATAAGATTGAAGTGGTCATTACTGATTTCACAACTGCAGAAGCTGATGATGTGACACCAAGACAAGTCTCCACGGACACAGTTGAAATACTAACTGAGAAAATAACGCCCACAACTGGAGTGCCCCAACTGAATCTACGAAAAACACAAATGAGTATCAGTACCGAAAAATCTATTATACCAACAACTACTAAATCTTCTGATGTGACTGTGTCAACAACCATGACTTCACCAGGGCATGACCTTACTGAAGCAGTGACCATGAAAACACCACCATCAGTGTCTACAAGGTCTACAGGTACAACAACAACAATTATAACTGAGGATGGGAGTGGAATGTCAAGCCCTAAAGATGTCTGGTTGATTGATGACACACCAACACCTAGCAGTCAGCCAGTCAAATTGGTGTCTCAGACAACTCCAAAATCATCTTCAAGTTTCAAGGAAACACCACAGATGAGCACTCAAACCACAACCGTTTCATCTGACATTATTGAGCTAACAAAAAAAGCTTTCACAGACAAGGTCGTTTTACTGACAGAAGTAGTCACATTGGCTCCTGATTTGACCTCAAAAAGTGTCAGAAGCACACCAACTGTTACATCTGAAGTCAAACAAGCCAATGTGGATACAACTCCTGTTGCCTCCTTCAGCTCACTTGCTTCCTCCAACTCTACCAAAATTCCTGCAATTACTAAGGATCATGAGGTCAGCCCAACCACTTTTAGTCCATTTAGGTCGACAGAGAAATCAACATACACTTCTAAGGTACCTGCTGAGACAACAATAGCCTCTTTAGACATGCTACCTAGCACAACTGTCACATTATCACAATCCAATACACTTGTGACAGAAAGGGCAACTGCGGCTTTCACTGATAAGGTTGTCACAGTGCCAGGGGGAGATACTCCAACATCCAGTGTGCATCAAGGAACTGCAGTTTTTAGTGATGTTACAACACCATCAAAAAGAGCAGCTAGTAAGGAACCAACGACCATGTCATTGATCACTGAATCATCAGGACTATCTGAAACCAGTGTTATTAACACAGAAGAAACTATAAAGCCATCAGTTATGACAACTATTACTCAAGTTAGCACAGGCAAAACTCATAGTACAAGCTCTGACGCAACCCAGAGGGTCACAATTAGCAGTTCCAGCTCTCCTCAAGACTTGGACCAAACATCTGAATATCCGTCACCTTCATCCACTGAGGTTGTAAAGACTGTTGTACCAGTGGAAAGTACTACAGCAATTACTACTGAAGGGTTGGTGCAGATAATTTCAGAAGAAATAACATCACCCACTGGCCCTCCTGCCATTCCGACATTGGTTGTGTCTACTGTAACAACTGTACCACCATCTGAAATAATCACAACAATTAAGGAATCAGATGTCTCAGAGGCAGCAGATGCCGCAACGCCTCAAGATGTTATTAGAGATACAATGACTACAGATGCAGCTACTGATCTTAAAACAACAAAGCAGAGTAAAGAAGGTGACTCAAAGTCAACAGCGTCACAGCCGATTGGAGCAACATCAAAGCTTATTGCACCTACAAGTCCACCAGAAGCACCCACACTGCCAGTTGGACCTTCAGTAGAAGTGTCAGAACATACTCGGACAACAACAGTAAGGATGCCTGGTATCGGTACAACAGATCAGCCAGGTAGAGCAAGCCCGGGTATCAAACCTGTTGAAATCTCACCTCCTGGAATTTTTACAGAATCAAGACTTTCTATAACAGACAAGCCTACCCTCGGGCATGTGACACAACCAAGTACCACAGCTGTACCCCAAAAGACAACAACTGCTATTGTTACTGATGCTCAAACCACAGAAGGCTCCACAGCAATTGATGAACTGATAACTGAACTGATGGAGCAAACATTTGAAACATCACAGAGCACAGAACAAAGTATTGGGACATTCTCAACTAAGACACCACAAGAAGTAACATCAACTGCAAATGTAAAACAACAAACATCTGATAGTCTTGAAATGCAGCCCACAGTGTTGAGTACAACTGAAGGTAAACAATCAACTGAAGAAATTAAAGTAGCAAGTACTGTTATCTCAGTGACCTCCAAGCCCAAGATATCGGAAGTGCCCCTTAAAACCATAACTGTGGATTTAACCAAAATGCAACAAGCAACGACCGGTGTGTTGTCCAATTCTGGATCAACTACTCAGTTTCCTGACATTTCCCTTCCTGAAACAGTTGGTCCAAGTGAACAGGACCAGACTGTTACCCAAGAAGCCGTCAAAATAACAAAAGCAATCACCTATGAGGATGGCACTACAACTACCATTTCCTCCATTACTCCTGAACTTGCCACAACATTGGCTACCTCTAGGTCGAGTGCGTCAGATAATCAAATGATTGAAGAACAGGAACACACAACTTCTAAAGCAGCAAAAAATACTTTATCAATGTCAACACCTACAAAACAAGATACTCAAGGAGCTACTGATATGCCTGTGGAAATACTCACAGAAAGTGTGGACAGGTTTACTACTGGAGATGAAATGATGCATACTTCACAAAAACCAATTGAGGAAAAAACAATGACATTAATTACCATGGATGAATCAGTAACCCCCATTCCGTGGGTGGCTACAGCAGAGGAAGATTTTTCTGGAACCTCAGAACCTCCCGTGTCAGTTGAGAGAACCACAAGCAAGAAACAACCAGTTGATTTCACAATGACAGACGTGACTACTGTTGGAAAAGTGACAGATCCTGAGCTACCTTCTACCACACTCTCAGTAGAACTTGGTACATCTATATCCAAAACTTTATTAGTTGATACGAGTGTGTCTCAAACACCAGGACATCAATCAGAATCAAGTTCATCACCTCTTGACAGTGCACCCACAGCTCAGCCTTCTGCAAGTGTTCCAAGGTTTGTGTCAGAGGCTGGGATGCCAGGATCTGGTGAACCTGAGGAAACAGGAGCCACAGCAAGTCCACAAAAAGTTACTCTGGAGACTCAAGAGACGTCAGCTGCTGTCACAGAGAAACCCAAGGACCGATCAACAATTGTACCACCTCCTCCTCCAACGAGTCCACCAATGAGGCCTACATCAGTCAAGATGAGACATGAACATAGTTCACCTGCTACTCATCAAACAGCTTATCCAAGTGATCAAACTATGAAAATGGAAGTCATAACCACACAAAAACCATCTTCTGTATCAGCAACCAGTAAAACTGTTACAATAAAAACAACTCCACAGTCAGTCATAAAAGGAACAGTGGAGACAACTGAAGAAACAACAGCATTCCAAACAGAATCAGCAACAAGTGTAAGCACAAGTGAACAGGAAACTGATTCCCATTTGGGGGCTGACCGAACAGATGCTCATCCATTCACCTCGGAAACAACTTCAGTAACAATTGAGGAAATGGAAACAACACAATCAGTCAAGCAAACTGCTGTCACAAAATTATCGGAGGTCACATCTATGTCAACTTCTGAGCAAGATAAACCACCAGTCGTACCTTCCCTTCATTCAACCACATTAACTGAAGAAATATCCATACCACAAGCTGTAGTGACAGAAACTCCGAATAAGCTTACTACTCCAACATTAGCAAGACAAACTACATCGACCTTTAAAACTACCAAACAGAGTACTCCTGAAGCTACCACAGCACTGCCAGTGGAAATTCTGACAGAGAAAGTACAAGGAACTAAAACAGAAACATCGATGAAAGTCAGTAAACCTGTTGAAGACATGTCAACATCTGCCATGGATCCTGTTCTGGTAGCAACTACTGAAGAAGATTTGTCCGGGTACTACCAAACGCCTAAATCCCCATTGAAGGAAGAAATAATTACTAAGAAAGCAGAAACCACAGACAGTTTTGTGACAACAGACTTGTCCAAGATTGAAGAAGTGACCAAGCATCCTGTACCTGAATCAACAACTCAAATGGTAAAACCAAGTAAATCAATGCCTGAAAGTACAGTACAGGTTTCCAGTGTGCCCTCAACACCTCAAGCAGCCGCAAAATCTAGTCCATCTGCACCAGATGTTGAATCTACAAGCACCTCTGTCCAAAATACACAAGTGATTATTTCAGATGCTCAGGTACCTGGGTCTGAAGTACCTCAAGTGAAGGACACAGAAACCACAGAGGTTCCAAGGATGTCTACTGCAATTTCAGAAATGAAGACTGATGGTGTTACGATGAAACCAGAACCAACAACAAGTGCACAGGACAAACCAATAATCGTACCACCTCCTCCACCAACAAGCCCACCTGTCAAGCCTACATTGACTACTTTACCTGTCTCTTCTCAAGATACCAGGATGCCTGCGTCTGAAGTACCTCATGTTGAGGAACTGAAAACCACAGTTACTCCAATGAGGTCTAGTATGAGGTCTGATGTAAAGACTGAGGTTGTTACAAGCAAAACAGAACTTACATCAGGTCCCCAGAATGTGAAACCAACAATTACCCCGCCTCCTCCACCAACTAGTCCACCTGTGAGGCCTACGTTACTTGCTGTGCCAGCCTCTCTGCCTTCAACTGAATCTTCAACAGAAGAAGTAGAAGTACAAACTGTGGGAACAGCTATAGTTACTTCTGAACCAGAAACTGCTGAAAAGGGAACTACTGTTAAGTCCATGTTACCTGCAACAATGACATCCGCTCAGATTTCCACAGAGATTGATTCTAAACATGGCGAAACCTCAACTCATCCTATGACTTCAAGTGATATTTCGGAGACTAGACACCCTGAATATCCATCAACAACAATGGAACTGCTAAGGAGAACAACAAAACCTGCTGTAACAGACAAAATATCGGTTGAAACACTGTCCACGTTGCCACAAAGTAGTGCAGCAAAAACAAAGGCAGCAGCATTACAATCTCTCCTGATGACATCTGCTAAATCTAATGTACCAACAACAGCCAAACCTACAACTGTGCTTTCTCTGTTGAAAACTGTCTCAAAATCTATTAGCACTGCACAAATGAAAACAGAGGCTCCATCGTCTCCTGAACCCATCACTGAAAAGACTGTTAGTGATTCTTTAGTTACAGTCAAGCCTATAGATGTGTTGTCAACTTCAATCAATGCTACACCTAAAACAGCTACAACAGACAAAATGCTAATCACTGAGGAAAAAATGAAATTCTCAACAACTGTAAGTCCGCCAAGTTTGTTAACAGTTCTGTTAAGAACCATAAATCGAACAACAGAAGTGTGGTACAAGCGTCCTAAATCTTCAATCGACACGTTTCTTCAAGAGGGCTCCGGGGAAACTCCAATGGTCAGCCAAGACATTTTTCACACTACAGAGAGTGGCCTCCCAGGTGATTCCGCAGTTTTCTCAGCAGCAACCCCTGATGGAGCAACACCAGATGGAGGAGTTGCTGAGACAACTACCGGGAGCTACTGGATCACAGAGTTGGTAAAATCTACTTTCAGGGCCGTTACAGCTTCAGTGACTGGTCTGGGAAGCACTTTGGTGACGTCCGAGCCCGGCAGAATGCCTACTGCGACCTCTGAGACAAATAAAACAGGTACTACACTGCATGGTTAATTCAAACCTGAAATAATATAGGAGTCTAGTATTCAAAACTATTAAAGATGTCAATTGGTTGGAAAGCAGTTTTCACTAAATCCTTGATTTATTGCAAACCTTGTAGCAGTTATTTGAAGGATAATTTATGGAAAGTTAACTCTATTGTTCTTTCTTTCTTCCTGCCTCTACCTATTAGCAAGGTGCTTGAAATGTGAATGGAGATTTAGAAAAGATTTGCAGTTTTATAAATATATGAACATTATGAGGTTTTATGTACTTCACATTAAGTATGACCTTTCAGTGTTTAATATTTTCTTGGCACCTATGTTTATCCTCGACCAGGTGAAGATGGAAAGCTCGAGCCATCGCCGTCTCCTTCAGAAATTGCTTCTTCATCGACTACATCAAAAGACCCTTTCCTTTTCATACTACCCAGCAACGAGGGGTCAGGATCAGAGAAACCACCCTCTGGTACCCCCCATTCTGAGGGACACACTTTTGTGGTACCAGCAACCCATGGCGAGGCATCTGGAGAGGTAACACGAGCAAGTGAAGGTCAAGAGCTAACTTTCACCTCTCTGTCACCAATAACACCTGAGGGAACCTTTAGGGTGTTTGAGTTAGTCAATCCGATTGGAGGAGTAACGCAGAAGACAAGGCCCAGTGATGCAGTGTCTCCAGGTGTCACTGCAGATGCAGTAACAACAAAGGTGGAGACTTCAAGTAAACAAGGTGTGTAGTAATCACTCTTGACCCCCTTTGAATGATGTCACTAGTTTTCTTAATAACGGATATCATATCTTTCTATTACTTGGCACACACAGCTTTCTATACTGTTACTTTTTACAATCTTTGACCATCTTTGTCTAAAAGTACTGAAACTAATAACTTTTAACTAATTAACATTCTCACATCTTTTACTACGCATTTTACTGTTCTGAAACTGCCTCCTCTTTCTGTGTGCATTTACTCGCAGAGGCATAACCAGGGGGGGGGGCAGGGGGTTGGGGGAGCCCCCAGATTAGAACCTTTGCTCTCTTCTCCCCCCAAATGAAAGTGTCTGGTTATGCCGCTGTCTATTTGCTTCAAAATTAGTTGTCATTTTATATAAAGTAGTTGCGTTGGTCAGTCCAATACATCTAAAATCAAACATGCTGTCAATTGAACATTCAGGAGGATGGTCAGCAAGGACATGGTGTACATGCATGCTGTAGTAGTACAGGAGGAGTGCAAAACTAAACAATCAGTAACTCCAGTTGACCCTCATGTGACCTCTGGGTTTTCCGTGGTTCGACCATGAGATACCACTTGTTTCATTTTGCATTCTTCCCTTAGCAATAACATAGTCAAAAGCCTCCAAACCCCAAACCCCATACATTCTGGAGGTCCATTTATACTTCCCCTGAATATATGAAGTGAATAGCTTTGTCAGAGCTAACACTTGCACAAATGATTTTCAATCATTTAGGAGCATTATATCTTAACAAAGCAAAATCATTTGAGGCGAACTTCTGGCATTGAAACTCACCTTGTATTTGGTTGAAGTATGATATCGACCGCAGTTCGAAGCCAAAAATTGTTGATGTTGACTGTCTGAATTTGACAAATGTCTGAATTGTGTTTGTATTCCACAGTTGGTCGCAATGTGGCCATAATCGTCATAATTGCGCTGCTTATCCTCGCGGCAACTGTTTATCTAGCCTTCAAGTATTGGAAGTAGCCACCGCAATTCGTCCAAGAATTCCCCCCATTCTAACCTCATTTTGACAAAAGATTTATAATCAAGGAGCGCTATTGTTTTGCTTAATGCTTCATCTTCCTTATTTACAATGTTTTAACACACGTTTTGGTTGCAAACATTCTCTCATTATTTGTAGTTTGTTTGATTGTTTCTTGCAAACATGTAAAGTTGTTGTTGATTATTTCCTTATGGGTTTTTTCTGTCCATCATTATGATTTGTCCGCATCATTTACTTTGGTATAAAGTGACTTATTACGATTTCTGTAAATATTTTGCATATAGTGTTTTGGAAATTTCAAAATAACATTAATATTGAGATACTTGTGTACCCTGAAATGTTGTTAGAAAAAAAAAAAATTTACACTCAGCTTTTATGTGTGTTTTTAGCAAAAAATTGCTTCATCAAAAATGCATCATCTTGGCTTAAATATTATTTGACATGATCATTATCTAGAAATATTCTGCATCGTTTTATTAACAATACAGCTTCGCTTGCACGTTTCATGCATTCACATGTCATTCATGTTTGAGTTTAGTTTACATTCACAATTAATTACTGGAAACCGCCATTCTTCTTTTGAGAGAGTCCAAGTGATTGTGAGAGATACTACCAAACTGTTATCTAAACAAAACATGTTGCAAAGCGTGAGTATGTGACCAAAACTAATTGATAACAATATCATTGATTTCCAAATACAGATTTGGAATTCTATGCAAAACATTAATGTACAGACCTCTTTATGCTTGCCTCCACGCTTGTCGTGTTCCCTGTCATTAATTTTGTTGAACTGAACAAGGTGTCCGACTTTTTCAGTTGAACAAAATTCATTTGGTTGATACAGGCTGGCTGCAATGTGAACCGTAGGTCAATACACTTCAAGTCTGGCACATACTTCTCATTCTCATCGACTTTAACCAAAAGATCCCTTGCATATGACGTCACAAGCGCAAACAGCGCCCTCAAAGGAAGACCTATCAATGCATTAGCGCTGTGCGTAACGTTTCCAGTGTTTTTTTACCTCACGATAGAGGCCTATGCAAGGGGTCTCCATTTGATGCCATGTTAAAAAAAAAAACATGTCAGGAAAGTTTAACAAAATTTGAATGCATTTCAGGCTGTTGCAAATCATTTGTCCACAACTTTATGAAATAAGATATTGGTGCAAGTAATCTTGAAGTATGTCTCAGACCATGTGATAATTTAAATACTTTCCTCTTTCTATGTTAACATGCTTCTTCTTCAACTAATAAGGGAAGACAATGTAATGCTAGGTGGCAGCAAATATACTGGATATTTTTCTGTTCTTAGCATGCACTCATTTTCAAGAGCAGTGATTTTATCCAGTAGGTCAGCTGCCACCTAGTGTCTTTGAAAGTGATAAAGTGGTTTGTAAAAAACAACTGATTTTTACACTTCTGAAAATAGATTTGGTATATAATAATTTCTAAGGCACTGCAACTTGGAAGACTTCTTCCATGTACTCAGCAGTCACAGAATGCAGAAATGTATTTTTAATTTGTCTGGATTATTCAATTTCTTTTTAAATTAAGTAATTTCTGCAAACATTGTTGGTGTTGAATTAACAAATTTTAAAATGGATAATTGATTTTTACTTTGTGCAGAATTAATGTTTCACATTTTTACTTTTAATTTCATAAAAAATCTTCAGTAGGAATTGAAACTTTGCAACCTTAAAAGTAAATTTTGTGGGAACACCATGTACATGTACATACAAAATTCTTATTGTATTTACAACCACACGAACAAAACCATGTGCCCGGCACTTAATTTCGTAGAATCAAATGCTATACTTCCATTAGTATTCTGTCATGGCATTTTATCCTTGTAGATGACATCATAAGCTCAAAATGCACCCTCACAGAAGTCAAAGAAAGACCCCAAGCCTGCCGAGAGTTGTGCTTGGCTTGTTAACACACTCACCTTTCCATTTTTGTGGTTGATGGGGTCTATATAACTTTAACTAACAACATTAAATATATCAAATATCACAAATTTAAGGTCGGACACATTTTCACCAGATTTTAATTCCTTTCCCCAACAGATCATAAAACGTGTGCCCCATGCCCACCTGATGTTTGCCCAGTGTGTGGGTCAGATGGCTTGACATATTCCTCAGCCTGCGAGTTACAGCGGCTAGCATGTATGCGTGGATCAACGTCACTAGTGTCTGTGTACGAAGGTGACTGCATACCAGGCCTACTTGAACTAGGTAAGGCTCTCATTTTGTAATCACTCCTTTTATCATCCGAAATTATGAATGGGAACAGTTCATGCATAACTCACTATCCGTTTTGCATTGCGTTGTGACATCTAGGTCGATGTGGCAAAGCGCAACAGGGCATTTTGTGATGTTACATTGTCAAGCACACTTTTATGATGTCAAACTTTTAACCAATCATGGTTCTTTGCTTAGCGTCAGTTGTACATGTACACAGGAAACGTTCACTTAGGGTGCATTTTCGCAGCTAACCATTAACTGTGTCGGTTATTGGCTAGTTCAACTGGAAGAGTTCTTGGTTACGACCGTGAAAACGCACCCCTAGACAAAGTCAAGTATTAACTGGGCGTTACGACTAAAAACAGTAGGTGAAGACTGTGGTTTGAATCGGCACAACAAATTGGCTTCTTAGTTTATTTTTTTGGAGTCTGAGCATAATACAAACTAT
>CM021527.1:15643057-15655039 GCA_010994315.2 Pisaster ochraceus
AAAAAATCAGTGGATTTTACAGATAGCATAAAAACCATTAGTTACTCAGAGTTGCGACAGAAGTTTCAAATCACATCTATAGACATTGTTATCATACGTAAATGATCCCTGTCTTATTTTTGAGTTTAAGATCTAAATCGTTGTTGTTTGAATGTATGGGTTTATTTATTTTTAATGTATAATATCTTTGAATTGGTCAGAACAGTGGCGTTATTTATGACTTACTTTTGTAATGCAGTTGACTGTAATTATGTGTAACTGTACCTTTTAATTTGATCTTTTTCCTTTGATAATTAACAAACGCATTTCAAGCTTTCGACTGGAAATGATTAAACTGTAACAAATAGAATAGATTATAGTTTTCTAACTAGTGTCTCAACGAAAAGCAATTAACATTTTGTACTTAAGCCTTATGTAAATTAATTATATAAATGACCATTGCAATAATTATATCTTTCAATTGAGTAGAAGGTTGATTAAAAAAAATCTTTGGATTAAAACTTAATCAAGCATACATATGGTAGTCCAGAATTTTTATCAAATATGTTCCAAGTTTAAATAGCGTTTTTAGGCTGTCTAAAATCATGCTGTAGGCTCTCCTGATGCTTGTTAACTAAAATTGACCTTGGTGATAGTAAGTATAAAAATAGGCCAAAAAAATGAAGCCTCAAGTGTACACATCATAAGGCAGTCAAGAATCTTTATCAAATATGGTCCAGGTTTTGAAATAGCACTTTTAAGCTGTCTAAATTCATGCTGTAGGCTCTCCTGATGGTTATTAAGGGGTCTAACACAGTGTCATTTTCACAATTCAGTGGAGCAGACTTCAGTGCTGATGGACGGAAGAGTTATTTTATTGCAGTTCAATTGTGAGTGTAACAAATACATGTATATCCATACAACATAAAGAAATAATATTTGAACAGATTTCATCAAGTACCAGGTCCCATAATCACAGCTGCTTAAACAGAAAATTGTAGCCTTACAGTTGATAGCTTTACTATTTTATGAGTGGTATACAGTCAATATACACCTCGCAAAGGTTCTGAAGCAAAAAAAGCCATTTGTAATAGCTAATAGCAATTCTTGGTGGAGGTTAATCGGCCGTCATCAATGTCCATAAGTGCATTACAAATGGGCACTGCCTTTTTACCTGTTTCTTCATTCATAGTTTTCTTGTGAAAAAATATAACCCTGCCAAGTTCAATATTGTGTAAATATACACATGTACATGCCACACTGTACAATGACAGTAAAAGTTGACGAGATGTCTCCATACCTTAGTTTACTTGTTGCTTATTGACTGATTGTTATGTTTCTGAGCAAGGGTAGTATTTTTCTGATTCGTACGTTTTTACAGTCAAAATAAAAGATGTTACGTGACATACTCTCAACCAAAAATACGACAGAATCTTTGCAAGAGTTGTTTATAATCTGGATTGCATCTTCTCGAAACAGACAAAAACTATCGTGCCTTCATCACCACTCATAAAGAATCATGAAAGATACCAAGGTGTTGAGAGAATTTTAGCAATGAGACTTGAAACAAACCCATAATATTCATACACAAATTAATTAACCGGACCCTAATTCATAATGCAGGCAGGCACGTGATTTAAACATGGAAAGTATTGCATAAATGGGTTACCAGCCAAATCACAATAAGATGTAACTATTGGTGACTGGTTTCCTGCCGAATAAAATAATAATAACAATAAAAAGTTTTCAGTGAGAAACATTTTTTTCTGCTTAACAGCTTTATGAAAATGGACTCTGGCCATAATTAACCGGAACAGAATAATTATGGAATTTCATCCGTAACTGTCCCCAATCATTACTCTTTTCAACATTTTCAAAAATACAAACAAAAATATAGATTTTAGGTGTTTTTTTTTTTTTTACATCAAACCGAGCATGTTGAAATCACCTTTTTGACCTCTCCATAATTTACAGTAAATAGATGTCTTCAGTACAAAAGTAGAATTCAATCTCTGAAATAAATTACAAACAGTATTGTCCATACATTCACACAAGAAAACCCCCCAAATATGTACACTATCATCATGATGAATATACTTTAACTAACTATATCATCAATAAATAATAATTTTGGATTCATAATCACATATTCACATTTTGTAAAAAGCTATGGACGGATTTACACAATCAATAGAAAATATTTATACACAAGTATTTTGACTTTGGTCTAGTATCACTTTCTACACTCATACAATCATTGTGGAAAACAGAACAGGCTAGTTGGCCAAAAATGAAACTAAAATGAAGAATCAAAGCCAAAGGTTTAATAAAAAAATCTACATTTGAAAGACAGACAATAAATATATTAAGTGCAATACTAGTGTGTCGTGGCCAAGCAGATAAGAGCACTCTGGTGTTTCTGATCAGCAGAGTGTGGGTTCGAGTCCCGGTCTTGAATTTTGTGTCCTTAAGCAAGACACATCACCATTATTGCTGCGTCCTTTGGATGGGACGTAAAGCCGTTGGTCCCTTGTTATATAAGAGCCAGTAATATAAGAGTTGAATTATACTTATATTTATTGGTTGTGTAGTCCATAACGCCTGGTTAGTGTAAGACTGAATATACCATTGGCATAAAATAGTTTCACATTACTGCTGTACCTTACCTTAAAGACAAAATAAAGGATTGGTAACTAGAAAATAAAACACAAAATTGATTACTTTCAGTCGGAAAGCTCACTGAATATAAAGAATTCATAACACTACCAATCCTCAAAAGAAATACTTCGGTCTGAAATACTGTAAAGGTCAAGAAAATAGCATGTCCTCACCCCAAATCACTGCTGGTTCTTTTGACGGCAGCAAAGCATGTGTCTGATGTAGGCCTACAGTAGTAGCAGCGCCTGTTAAGTACACATGGTTTTTCAGAATACGCAATACATTTACTCAACACACAAATATGCAATAAGCAAACGCACACATACATCTTGCCCTTCCACAACCCATAGCTGTGCCCATTTGGCTGTTTCTGGAACTAACGGTCCGCATTTTCGGACCTGAAAAAAATCCGACTTTAAAAAAAAAGCCTGTTTTAAATACATCCAAATACATTACTTCTATATACCCTGTGTGCATCGCTAAGTATCAAACCATTATAACAACTGAGAGGTGCTGAAAAAATATCAGAGTCAAGGTCGGCCATATAAAGTATGCAAACCTTTCTGGGAAACTAAAACCAAACTTGACTGCAATTTCCCCTTTAATTTCATTATATTTCTGGCTAAACAACAATTCAAAATATAAAAATAAAATAAAATTGAGTGCTATTAGCAAATCTTGAACGACTAGATCTTATTTGTGGGAAAAAGACAAATAGCTCTTTCAGTAGACACACTAGAATTTTCACCTAGTGCCAAATCCAATTGTTAACATTCTAGTAGCAGAACCTAATGGAGAATGTCATCACTGCATGCCACTCTTGTCCCTAGAAACAGAGGTCTGCTGTAACACAATATTGTTGGGTTCCTGGCAGAAGAGCATAAAGCTCTACAACCTTCTTCCACACACACACACCGAGTCCCTTTTGTCTCAGCAATAGTAACCTTGTAAGCAATGGCTCCTTAACCCTCAAAATAGCTATACCAAGGACATCATTTCTCATTCCCATGCAGAATTTATCCTTCCTATAGTGACTTACAGATGGCAGAAAAACTTCATGCTAAGTTTTCTTGAAACACCGTTTTGCAAATTAGTTGCTGACGCCCTTGTTCTGGTTACGCTTTCACTTCGGCCTTGTTCTGGGCACACGTCCACATGATAAGCAGCACCCACCACAAGAATCCAACGTTTCTCCTGAAGAAGATTAAAGCACACTGATCGAAAATGTTGGGCTGTTTCCAGAAACACCTCAACTCATAACAGAGATAATTTACATGATGTTGCTGCAAACCTTAGTTTCAAGATTGATTTCCCACACGGCAAGGGTTCAAATACTTCTCAACATTCGTCCGTCATCATTGCTGAGCGACGATTGCCCTGTGTCTCGTTCCATCACTCGCTGTAACCTAGACGTGTCCATCTCAATGGGTCCCATTTCTGTGTATTTTTCTTCTCAAAGTCTTTCACTGATTAATGGGGGTCCGCATTTGTCAGGGCCAAGAGTTGAACAAAGTGGGGTCCACGATTGGAGGTTATTTCACACTCTGAAGCATCATGTAAGTACGAAAATACTTCTCACAGCGGTCACCTTTGAGACTTACTGCTTGTCAGATACAGACATATCTACAGGTCTGGAGAATTGGATAGTTTCATGACAAGTTGGTAAATAATGAACAGTGCCGGTGTTTTATTGAGAACCTCCTACCTTGTTCAGTCGTCCAGCTGACACAGCATAGCGACCCCACGGTTGACCCAGTGATTCTCTGGCCAGTCGGACAGTAGATCCACAAAGAAAACAAAGTTGGTTGAATGACCGGTAGTGGATAGTGTGCCTCTCCGTGCGCTGGTCTTGTAGACTGTTAAAAGCAAACGGAGAAGAAAAGTAAGTAAGCGTAAAGCTGCCTGGAACTCACTTTGATTGTCTGGGTGTACTTGTAGTAACATTCAAACCAAGAACTTACAACAAAAGGGACAATAGGTCCACGATTGATGTTACAAGGTAACAGGGGGGGGGGCCATGTTCGCCAGGACAAAGAGTTGAACAAAGGGGGTGGGGGGGTTCCAAGATTGGAGGTCATTACACAATAGTGTGGGTATACGCATGGGTCCTTGTGGGGTCTAAAACACAACGGAACAATGGACCCCACAAGGGAAATCTTTGTTCAACTTGGACCCCACACGGGAATTCTTCAGAAAAGGGAATAATAAAACAATAGCAGGACCCCACAAGCCCATTCTTGTCTGTGTGTATTTTAACCAGCCACTACAAAATATTACCATTAAATCAGAGTATCGAAATAAAAACAAATTGATTTAAACAAGTCATAAAAAAACACACAATTAATATCGGTTGAATTACTACTGATTACAATCAGAAAAAAAAGATTGCAGTTTAATAATATCTGTAGCACCCCACCGCCGACCCATTGTTGACATGGGATAATATTTTACCTGGGCATGAATAGGTGCTCCTCGGCTCAAAAGAAGATCTCTCTCCGGGTTGAATCCAAATCTAATTTTGAAGTCAAGGAACAAGACAGCTTTGAAAGAAAAAGACGCATCCTTAAAAAAATAAAGGAAATTTGTAATGACGTATATACAACCATTCCAGGTACAAGGCATTTACTCCCCAATTACTTTGTTTGCCACTCAATTTGCCCCCCCCCACAAATCCCACCTGAGTTTTTCCCACTGGCCTAAATTGAATTTTACCCCTATCCACTGCAACCACATTAATGCAAATATGTTCACATTACCCCTGAATAAGAGAATAACGCTGATGCAAGTCCGCCATTGTGGTTAGTCAATGATGTTATATAGAATATGATATTGAAAATTAATGCTTGCACCCCTTAAATTTAAGCTTGCCCCCCTCCCAAGATTGTAACAGGTCTGGTGCTGCTGCTGCCCACTGGTAGCAAAGTTGGCACGTCTCAATGTCTGGCATGCATGATCACCAAAGGTTAGAATTCAATACACTGATTTATTCCGTCAAAGCATATCAGGACTGCACCTTTTGCTGTTGGTTTATAGCACAGTTTTCTAAGATCAGTTCATATGAAACCAGAGGATCAGGTTGCCTTGTTAGTGGTTTCTTACCCTGCTTTTCACCTCGTGGACCATGGTTGGAATTTTGCCTCAAAACGGAGCCTTGCATGTGAAATGGGCTCTCCGTCCCTACCTGCTTACGTGGGTTTTCCCCATCTACAACTGATATTTCTCCATCTTCTTCTCTAAACGGCTATCTCCATGCCCACAGGTTTAAGTGTTAATCACTTTTGAGGATATATTAGTTTCGTTAACAGAACTAAAACTAAAAATGTATTAAACTAAGTAAAAATCTCTCCAAAAAGTAGCTCTTGTTTCTCTATACAATATGACTGAAGACGCATTTAAAAAAGTACAAGGATACAACTGGTAGCATATCATAAAGAAGTTTAGGTAACGACTCGGCTAAACAGTTCCCCAACCGATCCCATCTGGCGCCCTCTATGAATAAGCCCTTCACATAGATACCGTCATCCTGTCAAAATAAAAGAAATACAAAAGTTAGGTTAGAAGCATTTTACAAGTCAAGGCTTACATTCCGTCTCCAGCTCCAGCCTCGTTTGATGATGGAAATAACGTGCAAAAGGTACTTTGCTCCAAAAGTGATGACGGACCTCCAGCCCACAGGATGGAATCAGGGCTGATTTGGTGCATTCTCACTTGTAACTGTAACGTTGGCTCAGTGGTTTCTTTCCCTGCCTTTCACCTCTGTGGACCTTGGTTCGAATCACATCTCAGACAGGAGACTTGCCTGTGGATTGGGTTTTTGGTCCCTATCTGTTTTCTCCCGCATCTAAAACTGAACATTTCTTCTCGATTCCTATTCATCCTGTTATTGGCGCTAGTTGTGCTGTTGGATGTGTAATAAAATAACAAATAAATAAATAAAGTAATCTGAATAACTGAACGTTTACTAACAACCCACTTACTGGTTTACAAGGCATTGACGTCTCCTGCTCCATGACCTGAAACTGGAAGCCCAGCTGGTCAATAGGGATCTTGTACTTCCGAGCGTAGTTCTGCATACTGCCCGTCAAGAAAGACTGGGTGAAATAGAAGCCTGACATCCAGAATACTGTAGGCATACCTGTCTGAATCCAATCCTATGAATCAAGCAAAACTAGAAATCAGAAAACTCATGGATGCAAAGACTTCTGCGATCGTGTTAGGAAAAGTAACTCATCGTTTTCTTGGATAAGTAGATCCATTCCCACCCTCTAAACTCAAACATAAAGACTTTTGTGTTTGTTTTAGAAAGCGGGGGCAAAGATATATATTATATTTATTTTATTATTATTATTATTTTCTTTTTTGGGGGGCGGAGAAAGGCACCCCAATTTTAATGTACCGAACCATTCAGTTGTGCATTTTTGGTGATTTCATTGAGGGGGAAAGAGGAGGGGGACAAGGGTTCTGAGCGAGGCCTATTCCACTGGTTTTTATAAAAAGCAGACTAATTTACATCCTCTGAATTTAAACGCAGTGATTTTCGTGATTTTTTTTTAGGGGAAAGTTTGTCATTGTTTTTTGGAAGAGTAGTTTTTTTTCCCCTCTAGCTTTTAATGAATACACCATACAACCAAACTGTAAAAATTTCATCAAACTAGGTGGTCACGTTAGACTGATAAATATGAAAAACATTTTTGTCATGGATTTTTTGCATTTTCATACCACCCTTATTTTGATTGCAGTAATCAAAATAATCAAGTGAATTTTCTGGTCTTCAAATGCTTCTTTCCCAAATATTGACATTGTTTCAAATGGAAATAATTCTCATGCTTATTTTGATTGCTGCAATCAAAATAAGGGTAGTATGAATATGCACAAAAAATCCCTGACAAAATTGTTTTACTTGGTTTTCAGTCAAACATGACCACCAAGTTTGATGAAACTTTCACCAATATGCTTGTTTTGATTGCAGCAATCAAAATAGGTGAGCAATTTTTTGTTGGCTCTCCAAATGCTATTTTCTCCATGTTGACAGTGTTTCAGGTGCAATAATTTCTCCTGAGGATTGATGCTGGTTTGATTGATGGTGTTAACTATGTGAACCTTTACCTTAAAGAACAGCAGTCTTGCCATCAGGTCTGTGATGTAGCTACCCAGGGGCTTGAGGGAAGGGTAGGACTTAGCCGCCCACATCGCTGGAACCTATACAGGCAACATATTTCCACAGATTTTTGAAGTGATAAGTGAGAGCGTCTAAAAAAAACTCTGTCAGTTTTGTTGTCATTTTTTAAACAGATATGAAGATCAAACTGCAAAACCTTTTCAACTTGTTCAATGCTCGCTAAAGAAAATGACCACAAGTCAGAAATCTGAAACTAATCATGTAGTTTTACATTGAATACCTCTTGTGCACTACTTAAGTACATTTAAAACCCACACGGTTAAAATACCCCCCTTTCCCAATGACAGTTCATCATTGAACGAACTCACCTTGCCCACCATCATACTACTGAAGACGTCTTCTAGATCACTAGACATGACTACAAGTCCTTTCAGTGCTCTCCTGATATCGAGTAGACTGCTGCGGATGACGTTGATCAGTCTGCCGAAGCGAATCAGCTCCTGCACTAATACAGTGTTCATGGATTCCTCATAGCACACTGGGTATTTGGCCTGATGTTCAAGACAAAGTACACAGTTTTCAATTGTACAAAATAAATTAAAAACAAAAATATATAATAAAAGTGCTATTTTTTTATCTGAAACAGGCGGAATATGAAGTTTCAACCAGGGCCCAAAAAGCATAGAGCTGCTTAACGCTAACCTTCCATTGCTTATTGTAAGCAGATGAATGATTAACAATGTAGATCCATGGTCACAAAGCAGACTTAGTTATGGGGGCTTATCAATGTATCTATTCATTCATTTGTGTGGGATATTTTTGGAAAAGGGGGGGGCATGGGTTCCGGGCAGGGGGTGGGGGAAGCTCCCATCCCACTGCCTCCCCTGGTCACCCCAGGGCATTGGAGATAATAATTCTTTAAAATCCAGATAAGAAAGTCACAAATGATATTCCCTTCTCAACTATCAACGGTGCACACTTTTAGGTTGTGAGAAGCAGTTCAAGTCAACATTTCAAGATTATTCAAGATTAAAACAAGCCATGGCCTGAGACTGTGATAAATTTGTCATGAAAAAAATAAGCTAAGAATATTTTGGTGTTATAATTTTTGGCAGTCACAGAACCAGAGCTGCCAACATTTGCATCTTGCAATCGGGGAGATTTCGCACAACAATCAGGCCGCTGTTTTGAATCACTTTCTACATAATAAGGATCAAATTTCCACACTCAGGGAGTTTTTCAAATTCATTCATCAGAACATGGAAAGATTGGTTTATTTCTGAGAGAACTTTCTGCAGAACCAGGGAGAGCTGGCAGCCCTACAGAAGGCATGGGGATGGATGAGTTGTGTACCTTGACTTCATCCAAGCTGAAGTTGGGAGGAATCTTGGAGAGAATGTCAGACGCTAGATCTTCAATGATCTGCTGGGCAGTTCGTCCTACTCCAGATGCCTTTCAATAAAAGTAAATAAATAAATAAAATAAAATAAACATACAACAAAGCATTATTCATGCACAAAAAGCCAAAATCTTAAATCAAACCAACCTACATAAAAGCCAAAACAGCAAATTCAGAAAATGGAAAAAGCACCCCAACCAGAAACCCTACTTTCCTGTTAGCAATCTTTTGAATATGAAGCATACTATAAGTATGAAGATTCGACACATATTTTCAGAGCTATAAAATTTGTCATTCCAGGAAAGGAAAACAAAAGTTGTAAAAGCTAACATTTTCCTCTGTGACAACTCGATGCATACTGGTATGATCTATCAATCATCGAGCATGTACAATAACATTATACATTCAAGTCATTAAAGA
The DNA here is from genome assembly GCA_010994315.2 of Pisaster ochraceus. Taxonomy (NCBI): domain Eukaryota; kingdom Metazoa; phylum Echinodermata; class Asteroidea; order Forcipulatida; family Asteriidae; genus Pisaster; species Pisaster ochraceus. Next base: position 15,652,633 of record CM021527.1, read on the forward strand.
AATCAAACTTACAGCACGACATTACAAGTAGCAATTTCATCGAGCAATGATGCTAGCAAATTTGCTTAGAGCAGAAACAATTTGCTTAACAGCAGCCAGTAGTCAAAATGTGATGCACTTTCTTAGGATAGATTCCCACTAAGCTTCATCAGCCCCTTTCACACTAAACTTTCTTGGAAATTCCAGAATTTGTAAATTATTTGTTCACACTTGAATTGCTTACCCTGGAAAATTCCTGGAAAATAACCATTTCCCAGGAAATATCTACTCTTGCTTGGGAATAGGGTCATAGGAGAAAACCATGGGGTTATCAAACCGAGTATTCATTTTTGCCAAGGAAACCTGCATCATTTTGAAACAAACATGGGGTGGCGGTGGGGTTGATATTCCCCAGGAATTTCTTGGGTTACAATTCCTGGGAATCAGTGTGAAAAGGGCTACAACTAGTTCTATAAAATTGAAGCGAGTGGTTGAATTCCCCCTCAATCCATCCACCGTACAAAACCCTGAATACCTGTTCCTTGTGTTGGTTTTTAAGGACTCTCTCAATCAGATTACCGCTGTCGTTTGGAGTCTAGAGGCCCATGGCAAACGCAGTCACACAAGCACACAGAAACAGGGTGATACAAACACACACAGCATGTGAAGCAATAAAAGCATAGTGTGAATAAAAAAAAAGAAAACATAAGTTAGTTTTATCCACCCCAACGCAGAAAATACAGGCATGCTTATTGATAAACCTTGATTATCTTCTTAAATTGTTAACTTGGCAGTAGCGTAAGTAAAGTAGTCAACACAGCTGTCACCACTGTTATGTAGTCACCTAAGAACCATACAAACAGTTATGTGAACAGGAACAGCATAATAAATCCAACATATGGTACAATGTACATATATTCCTAAAAACTACAGGAACAGAGCCCAGAGTGCGTTGAAAGGGCTAATTTTTGTAGCGATCATTTCAGACTGTATGACACTCCCAGGTCAGAAATCCATGTGTCCGTCATGAATTTTGGGATATTGGGCAGTTCACAATGCGTATAATTGGAGGGCCATGCCAAGCAACACACATAGATCCATGTGTCCATATTGGGTACTGCTTGGCGTGTATTTACATTTTGAAAGATTGCGCACTACCCGTTATGAACAACACGTGATGGACACAGGGATTTTCGGCCTCATGAACTTTAATTTGTTCATTGACCTAATGCATGGTGCACATAGCCTATATCAACAAAGTTTGCAAAACAAGTTCACATACCAGTCTATTTTGTTATGAGTTTATATTTACTTTTTTTCAATTTCTTTTTAAAAACGTGCTTACTTTTAAGCAAATTCTTGTTATTAAAGATGATACAAAAAGTGAGTGGCATAAACCTTTTGTAAAATGAAGCAGCGAGAATTTGGCAGTGTATTTGCAATAGTTGTATATAAAGTTATGGTCTGTGGTTTGCAAGGAATAGCTGCTGCCAGATCAGCAAGCCTTTTTGCACTGCTATAAAATAACAACTTTGTGAGAGCGATACCAGTGATTCCAGCGGGGTACAAATTTGAGGAGGAAACCACAGGCAAATGCCTATGTCTACTTGAGAGTTAAGTGAATAGAAAATTGTTTTCCAGGTGCTATTTTCACACATTAGACCTGTGTTTGGACGAAGAAAATGTTAGCGCCTGAAGTTATAGATACAGTGTGCTGAGTAGAGGAGAAAGCAGCATGACTTATTATGGATACTTTGACATTGAATAACTTTATTGCAACACAATATCACACTGGCCAGCTGTATGTGTGAATGTAAATCTCCTACTGGCCAATGAAGAAAACATTTGCATAACTTGCAACTCCTACTCCATCATTGTGTGGAATTAGCCTTAAACTTAATGTAACTTTTAAAATTAATTTATGTTATCATTGCATCCATTTTGGTTTGACCATTGCACCAATGAGTGGTGATTAAAACATTTGCGGTACACGCTGCTGTTAACAGAATTCGGCCTTTTTTCACCAGGCACATGCACTTGGTGGTCTTGCAGTAAACATCTTCACTTAATTGCTGGGATTGTGGGTTCGAATCCCTCATGAGGTTGCCTGTGGAGTTGTTTTCTATAAGACGCGAAAAGCACCTAGGGCTTAGTGATAACCACATTTCGATGTATGGATAAAAACCAAAATAAGTGCAAGGGTAAAAACAAAATATTAACCTATTTTAGTTACACTTCAAGATATAAAATCATGCAAAGTTTGATTAAAATTCATGCAAGGAATCGATAACAATCCTACAATAGAGAAGACAGACTTTGATGCTGGATTAGAAAAACTAAAAGTGAAACCGGTGCAGGGAAAGGACCTTTCAGTGGGTAATAAAAACAGGTGCAGAGGAAATTTGGTTCACTGATAAACAATCACTGA
>CM021527.1:15657078-15667814 GCA_010994315.2 Pisaster ochraceus
GGGTAGAATAAAATCGGCTTAAAGTCAACAGAGGTAATGTGATATGTCGAAGTAGGTACGTTGGTTTAAGGTTCCAGTGAAAATATAAGGATAGCTAAATGCTTGACAAATGCAAAAATCTACAGAGTTAATTTTGGGCTGATGGCAATACCAGTTGGGAGCAGTATTTTACAGACTGTCAACCTCTCTGGTTATGGCTTGAGAAACAAGCTTCTTACATACTCAATGAAGCTTTCATACCTGCTGATAGAAGTGACCTTTGGAAAGAGGTGAGTGAATATATGAGAAAAGACAAGTGTTGGACAAGTTAAAGAAGAAGAGTTAAATTTGAGGCTGATATAAGACTGTGTACCTCTGGGTGTGACATACAAGGCAGGTTTCTTATACTCCATGTAGTTTTGATACAGGCCCAATACAAGTGATTTTTAGTAATAGGTGAGTGAATATATGATAGGTAAGATTGCCTGACAGGTGCCTAAAAAGGTTAATTTTGAAGCTAGTGGGGGAGTATAGACCTTTATCATGCTTAGACTATCATTGTCTTGTTCCTTGTGTGCATTACCAAGAATGAATGCTGTTTCTCACTGTACCAGGCTATTTTCGACCTTCCAGCCTCGGTTTGATCCCATTGATTAAAATGAAAGGAATACCAGATGGCTCCACCATGATAACGGTCTAACCTACAAACTATGTACCTCTGGGTGTGGCAAGAGGGGCAAGCTTCTTATGTACTCGATGTAGCTTTGATACGGGCCTGACATCGGACACAGGTAATTCCCGCTCTCGGAGAAGCTGTAATTTTCCGTCTTCAGTATGTCCTCGTTGTAGAAGTTACTCAAGAGACTCATGAGGAGACGGCGATCACGCTCATCAGTGACACGTCCTCCATAGTTACACTGTCCTGTCAGGTAGGAAATGGCCTCCAGGGGGACCTCCTCATAATCATTCAGGAACATCTGTCACAGTCAAAATGAAGATTTCATTAGAGTTATAAAAACAATTGCAATAACTCAGAATTTTGCACAGAACATAAAGGATGCTGTGTCATACCAACACTTTTTCAAACATGACAAAAATAACATCTTATCTATCCAGAGCAAGTGATAAATTGGCAGTCCAACACTGCACTTTTTTCCAAGAATTTGGAAGTAATTCATGCAAATATAAAAAGACAAAGAAAAACAAACAAACCACAAAACACAAATGGGAATGGTACTGTATATAAAAAAACAATTGTTCAAGGACATCTTGTTATAAAGTGTTTATTGTGGTTGAAATTTTTTACAATTTAGCAAGTTGTTATTTTTTTGTAGGCACTAAAGATTTGTAAATAACCAGGTTGAAAAAGCTGTCTTACTGCAGTGATTAGTTGATGTCAGACCTTGATCATTGGTTAAACAATCAGACTAAGGTTGAGACTAAATAATATCCTGGTACCTTGAGACAGCTGTCTTTAAGTCTAAGACTGTATCCCAGTTGGCAGCTACAGCTACGGCTACGGCTGTTGCTAAGAGCGTTGTTAAGGACATTGTATACTTCAATGCATGATGACACGGAAATTTAGTCATAGCCGTAGCTGAAGCCGCCAATGCAGACAAGGGCTAACTATTGTATTCTTACTTGCTGTTGTCGAACGCTTATCCTCAGATCTGATTCATTGAATTCATACGAGATGTTCCATCCTAAGGCGCCAAATTGCCTCCTTTCTTGAACCAAGGCATGGAAGAAACACAGGCTGAATAACAACTTCCTCCATAGCTAAAAAGAGAAACGCATAATTAACCAACACAATTATGAATATGGAAGACATAAATAATAAACTGCCACAATTATGATTATGGAAGATATGAATAATCAACCACTGCAATTATGAGTATGAAAGATACAAATAATCAACTGCTACAATTTTACAGCTATGAATGTGGAATATGTGAAAAATTATCTACTATAATTATAAATACGCAAGTGAGGCTCCTGAATATGTATGAACTGTTCTTTCTCAAGGAAAAGGGGTGGGAAACAAATATAAATTGTTAATCATAGAGAAATTTCTTTGCAAATAAGTAGATGAATATTCATGTATCACACCTCAGGTTTGTTGCATCCATCAAAGAACTCAGGATCAGAAATGGGATCATTTAGATATGATCTGAGGAGATTAGCCCTTAATCCCTTGGGTGGTTCATTGGTCATCTTAATCCCATTCTGTAAGATGGACACCGGGAAGGAAGGTGATGGGTAACTGGTCAGCCAGAGTCGGAATGAGGGCTTGGTCCTCTCTGGGTCAGTGATGAGTTCTTCACAGATCTTTTCTAGAGTCGGAAGCCATGAAGTGGCGAGGTGGCAGTTCTGGAGGACGACCCAAGTTCCGTTTTCTACGGCCTGCATGATAGCGAGAAATGCACAATAAGGTTGAGCACCCGGACAGAAAACATTTTAATTTCATTGTAGGAATTTTCAAACGTAATGGAATCAAACTCTGACAGTGATTAAGAGCCAAACTTTCATAATCCCACATGCAAAGGTCATATCTCAGAGACCTCCACTGTGGTGACCACAGTCAGGCAATGGAGTCCAACTGATAGCGCCCTCATTGAGATCAAAGAAAGACAGACCTCTCACTGGCTGCTAGTTGTGTGTTTGCTCATTAACACTGTTTGACCTCAGTAAGGTATGCAATGGGTCTAGTAAGTCCTTTTACATCAACAAAGAATGTTTTTAATCTTGAGGCTTAGAGAGCACAGAGTACAAAAGCTTTCTCATCACACAATGAGGAAAAACCAAAAATGCTCCTTACACCAATGAAGTAATAAAATCAGTTATAAAAGCGACTGATTCTTTGAAGTTAATACAAAAGTTAACATTGGAGAAAAAACTGTGTATAATACAAATAAACCTTACGACTTTTCAGAGAGCAAGATTATTGCAGTGCTGTGTCTTTTTCACTTTTCATCCAAAGAACCTTCACTGCAATGAAAGGAGAATTTGAAAGGAGAACATACCTTATTAATCATCTTGGTAGCTATGGGTCCTTGACCCTGCCCTAGCGAGATTGTCTGAAGTCCTGAACCGCCCATTCCTGAAAGAAAATCCCAAACCATTGAAGGCGTTAGAGAATGGACATTAAACACATCACTCACTTGGCTTCATTCCATTGGAGACTTTAAGCCTAATGTACTTTTTGCCAGTGCAGGCATATTAATAAATAAATAAATTGGCAAACATGATTGGGTTTTGTACATGTGTGAAGGTAGACATGTTAGTTTTCCTTCCCCCCATCCACTCCTGACAACAAAAAGCTCTCCAAGTTCAGGTTTTGTTTACCATTTTCCTAACATCATAGTGAAAGATGAGACTGTTTAATCTCTAATAACCTGTTTTTCTCTTTGACATATACTTTAAATGTCTTGTACTTAAACCTGGGCCGAATTCCATTGCACTGCTCATCATATGATTCTGCACATTACTCTATGGGCAGTAGCTGCACAATTCCATGGAAAGCAGATCCATGAAATTCTGCCCGCATTGAAACCAACAATTTGAAACTTGCGAACAAAGATCCAACTGAGTGGATTGTTGACAAAAGCCAACATACAGAAAAAACAAAGAGATTAGGTGCTATGGTTGTTTAAGAACAGTTTAAAAAAAAGGTGCAGCATTGGTTTTGTGAAGATTACACTCATTCCAATCTTCCACTTCTGAGAGAAATATATCACTGAAACTTTTCTCAGACATTAGACGATCTACTTGTTCAACAAAAACCAACATTTTTAGCTAATTGTTTGTTAATTTTGAGATCAGGTTGATGATACCAACCAATACTGTACAAAATTGTTACTCAATTAATTCAAAATTAGTTGAAGCACACGGCATAAAATCAAACATTAAGCATGATTCCAAGACTGGTGCTCAGTCACTCCAACAAAACAAGGTTAGTGGGAAAGCATTTAGCGGAGACCACAGAGTGCAACACATCACACAAGGCACGGTACACACCATAGAAAAAGGATCACTTCTCTATGGTGTCTGCAAATAAAACATGGCACAATTAATGTATTTTGAATTATAAGTCCCTGTCTGAACAAGAACTGATTAAACATGACTTGCAAATAAATGCAAATACCATATCATTATAGACCCCATGCAAATCACATCACATCAAACTGGGCCCAATTTCATGGCTCTGCTTACCAGAAGCTTATGATAGCAAGAAAAATCCACGCTTAGCATGAGTGTAATTCGCGAGGAATTTTTGCTTGTTCCCATGCATACATTACGTTAATACAAAGCAATCTTCACTTGCTTGTGTAGAAATTTGGCGCTAACCCCAACCAGTGAATGGTGACACATCAAAGCACAGAATTCCACTGTTTGCAGATCCATGAATTTAGGCCCATATACCCCAGTGTGAGTACCTTTATGGTCATCAAGGCAATACAAATACCTTCTTTGACTCTCAAAATGGTGGCTGGGATAGCTACAATGCAAGGGGTCTATACTTGCAATGAGATATGTTGCAGTGTGAACACTATATATACGTACACGACCTACATGTAAAAGATGATTCTTCAATCATAGCAGATGTTAGTTTAACCTTTTAGCATTATTTCTAAACATGTTAGCCACTTTTGGGCGGATAAGATTTAAGAAAAACACAACCAATAGCAGAACCTGAGCATTACCCCACAGGAAATAAAATGGGAAGAAAAGTACTTCGGCAAGGAATTCATGAAAAAGTCTCCGACCAAGCTGGAGAAAAAGAAACATTAAAAGACTTCATAAAAGCAGGCCCGATCTGCAGTTGTGTGAGTAAATTTGTTAGCAGAACTCTTTGCCCAAAACTGAAGAAAGGAAAAGCACAGAAATTAAAACGGCCAAATAGAAGCTCCATATAACTATATTTCATGTTTTCGTGAAAATTAAAACAGTTGAATTTAGCGGCACTGTAGCTTCACTCAGAAACAAGGTGAAAACTCAACTTGAAATGTGTTGTATAATATTCTAGGGTGTCCACATCAAAGCAATGAAATTGGGCAAATGTTGTGCGGCTTATATGAATGCAATATATATAAATGAGCGTTTTGACAGGATTGTATAACAAACGTGATGCTCCATGCCAGAACCAGGCACTTCTCGCCAAAAAATCACAAGTGTGTTTATTTCAGGCATGATATTTTGCCCTTGGGAAAAAAGGTAGGAAAATTGTGTTGAGTGCAAGGGCTGATGTACATATACTTGTGGTATAGGCTTCAATGTACAAGATATGTTAACAAAGTTTTTCTGTTTTTTCCCCAAGGGCAAGACAAAAACAAATTCGGAAATCAGATTAAAGTAGGGAGATTATCATGCCTGTTATTTGCTCATCAAATAGATGAAAATCAGAGCTTTCAAATCACACCTAATTAAGGTACGCATTTCTCAACATATTGAAAGTTTAAAACATCATATCACATTGATATCTTGGCTTGTGTTTTGATTGTCTTCACTTGTAATGCCATTTCAACTATTTCCAAGAACTGCCTGATTCTGGTGTGGGGTGTCACAAATGATACATGCAAAATGAAGCTTTGACTGCTTGAGACAAGTCCAGTATGTATGAGCAGGGTAAGGATTGGGAGATTTGTTACAGCTACGTAGAAAATGTTATACTCATGACATCCGAAGGCACTTGCCGATGCACACGCATGGTGTTCGGCAACACAAACTTGTGAGTGAAGGAACATTTTTGGGGGCAAAACATTTAACGCGCATTTGTTGTGAGTGATTAATGTTGCCGAAAGCATGATCCCATGTTACATAAATAAGTGTCAACACCGAACAATTAAAGAACAGCTTGCAATGAAACAGAGCCACATACGACTGATCCGACTGATGGTTCTGGCCAGGCGAGGGCGGTATAATTTGGATGTCTTCCTCTCCCCGACTTCCTCCTCTAATGCACGGTTTCTGGCAGTGGCCGCTTTCCCTTCCGCATTTCCTAGACAAGTCTTAACAGCTTCTTGAAGTTGCTCCACCTGAGAAGCAACATCTTTGGTGTGACTCTCAACTGTCTTCTCTGTACGTCCTTCAGAATCCGGCACAGCTTCTTCAAGTTGTTCCGTCTTTTCTTCAGGACTCACATCCTGAGATGCAACATTTTCAAGGACAGGATGAAGAGGCTTCTGCTGAGGAGACAAGGGTGTTTGTGGATTCCTTGAAGGTGGGTCTTGACTAGGAACACTGCTTTGAGGCTTATTATCTCCCGCAGCATTCGGTGCAGTTGTACCATCCAAAGACTCGTTTGATGTGTCATCTTTAGAAGGATTGGCAGCGGAATCAACCGATGTATTCTTCAGAAGCGTTTCATTTTCCAAAATGGGTTCATTCTCTGCAGTACTGGTTTGACTTTTTAGGATGTCTGTCTCAACCTCCTGAGAGGTTGGAGTCTCGGGGACTATGAGTGGACTGTCCTGCAGGGTCTGCACTGCCTCGCTCACTTCATCCACTTCGGGTGTTGCAGTTCTCATTAAATCCGACGATGATGACATCCGATGCTCGCGCCTCAATGCGCTACTTCGGCTTCCCTTACGACTGAATCCAGGATTGATACAGCCTAATGAATCCTGTCTGGTTTGCTTCAGAAAACCTGGAAAGTTTCAGCGTGGTAATGGTGACAACATGGGGGTGTAACAGCCAAGGAAAATCACACAGAGAAAAAGATAATAGGGGCGAGAGGAAAAATTGCAAATTATTTAAAGAAAGGTATCTCGTCATCAATCATGCACTGAAAAGAGAGACAAATCAAAGCTTATTAGAACTTTGGAAAGTATAAGCAAACTAATAAAGAGTCTCAGAGAGGTGGCATGCAACACTTCAAAACATAATTTATTTTTTGCTGTTAACAGATCAAGAACTATGAAATCTCAAAGGATGAGCACCTATGTACTAAAATTAGAAAGCAATATGCAATTCCAGGTTTTCTTTTTTCCCAATGTTTTCTTTTTTGGCAATGAGTCAAGCTTCTCAAAGCATAAAAGCCAAATTAGCTGTGAAAAAGCAGATATTGGAAAAGCAATGCTGAGGAAATTTGTAAAAATATAATTACTGTGCTGAGTTTGGGGAGAACATATTTAAATATGTTTGTTCTTTACAAAAACATCACACTTAAAAACAATCATTTATCAGGACCTACATAAAGCAGCACTTCAATCTCAAAAAAACGAAGAAAAAAAATTGCTTTAGAAATGTGAGAAAGAAGTTATGTGAACTGTGTTTTAGATCATACACTCTCTATACCTTTTTCAACGGCAAATTTCATCAGTCCAGCCATGGGGTCAGCACCGGGGGACAGCACAAAAATAAGGGGTGTAGAATGGCTAGAGTCTTGGTATGACCTTGTGAGGTCAAAGGTTGGTGGTTCAATGTAGGCCTGACCCATACGCTTTACAATGAAGTTACTGACCGCCGGGACGACCTGTGAATTTAAGAAAATGGCGGATGTTGAAAGGTTTGAATTGAGTATGAAAGAAAGAGTGAGGACAGCCTGGAGGGGCCATTTTCATAAAGTCTCTAAGCACATATAACGGGAAAACTAGGTTTGCTTTGCAGAAACAGGTTCCCAACCAACCTAAAATGCTATGTACAAAGTAGGTGGCTGGTACTTGGCTTATTTTAACATTGCTTGTTTTTCTGTCTAGGATTTTGTTTTGTTTAGTTCTTATTTGTAAATTTGTTTGTTTGCTTGTCTGTTTGTTTGTTTTGTTGTTGTTAATATTGCTGTTGTTGTTGCTTGTTGGTTTTTTGTTTGGTGTTGTTGCTGTTGGTGTTGTTATTGTTGTTGTTTTTTTGTGGGGGGAGGTTTGGGGGGGTGAAGTTTAGAGTAGTAATTCTTGCCAATGTTCACCTTATCAGGTCTGATTATTCTCAGTATAATCAGTTTCTGGATGTCGTTTAAGGTAATCTCCCAAGGCTCTGGAATCACATCCGTGTGTGGGGAATGTGAATCGTACAATGCTTTCCAGTCAGGAATCTGCAGATGGGGTAAAAAAGGAACCATTACAAACACTATATCAAAAAAAAAATTGTCACATCAAGGTGAAAATGTGTGCATATTATGAGTACACATTTGAGATATTTGCAATAGTAAAGGTGAGCATTGTACTTAAAACCTTTTTACTTTACATTAATGTGGACATTCTTATTTTCTTTTCTCTCTAGATGAAATAAACTATTTACGGTTGGCTGCACTTTTTAAGGGTTGGTCAGGTCATGTTAAACATACATTTTGTTGGGGCCAAAAGGTCCGCCACTGAGTTGAAATTAAAAAGAAAAACTACAAATTGTATCTTTTGAAGCGCCTTGAACATCATTTTAGGTAGACTTTGGCGCTATATAAGATTAAGTTATTATTATTATTATTATTATTATTATTACTATAATTAAACTCACATTATTCCTGAAATTCAACATGAAGTCATTGAAGGCAGGGAGGGTGGACACTCTGACAATCTCCGCCCATGATTTATCAGGAAGCCAATCAGGAGCCGGATTGGGGAATGGATTCTCTAAGGCCACGCCCCCTGTCAGGAGGAACCGCCACTCATTGTCGTCGATCTCTCCTCTACAAAAAGAAAACACAATTTGTCAAATTTTACTTGATGTGCTACATTTTCTTCTATTAACTGTATGCAGTGCAGATTCCTCATATTCTGCGTGAGATTTTGTATACTCAAAACACTTCAGAAGCGCCCTCAAGTGGCAAAAATAAAGCATTCATGTATTAACAGTGTCCAAAAAGTTAAAATTAAAAAGGGACTTTATTTAAAGCTTATAAAAACTAACAGCCGAGTAATTCACCTTCAGAAAGTGCTTTGCATCATCCTGAGTTGCTATTTTGTTTAAATAAAATAAAATATATTTTAAAATCTGAAACTAAATGAAGATGTACACCAGGGTTCATGCCAGCACTATGAGTTCATTGCAGCATAACTATAACAAATGTGTTTAAACAAACAATTACTTTTTTTGTACATGGAGACCTCATGTCTTGAGGGTTGTATAGAAATTGTTCAACAGTTACATACTTTTTATAGCTTTGTACCTGGAATGTGTAACAAGCCACAAAGTGCCATGAAAATGTACAATGAATTTGACTGATTCACTGAAAACGTTTGCCAAGATAAATCATTATGTAGCACCATGTAAGGACTTTCAATGTGATACGAAGATAGAAGTATGTTGGCTCACAGCAGAAAGGACTTTTAAGACCTAGAAAGACCCAGTCGGCTCTGAGCAGAAAGAACTCACATACCCCATTGTCCGTGTGTTATTTATCAAAGTTATTTCTGCTACGAGTCGACTGGGTCTTTCTAAATCTTATAAGTCATTTCTGCTCTGCACTGACGAATTGCGGTTAAGGGTCTTGCTCAAGGACACAAGTGCCAAGACTTGAATCCCAACCCTCACTCAGTCAACACCAGAACTTTAGTCCGTTGTGCTAGACTGCTCGGCCACAACGTTCCACACTAGACATTCTTACCTTCCCTTAGCCAGACCGATGCATAGAATGAAGGAGAAGAGAAGTTTATCCTTCTCAAAGAGAGAGCGGCAGACATTCTGGTAGATGCTGTATGTGAAGTGGTTATTCAGACTATTGATTCGCTCGTTCAGATCGCTGGAGGCTGGACTGGAATTTATGGACTGTCAAAGATGAACACAAAAACCAACCCCAAAACTCAGTTATTCCAGGGATCAGTACAGTGTAGCTTGATATCAAAAAGCTTTATACATATTGACTACACAGTTTTTTTTAAATCCTCCTGGGCAGAAATATGTGTATGACATATGGGCGATCGAACATTTTGCCAGCAAGTGTTCTTCTTATTTTACATACTCTAGTTTAAAAAAAATGCTGCATTGAACTTTGGGCAGTTTTTGTGTTGCAAGCTCAGTTATTACATTACACACATTAACTGAATGTGCATTCATTTTTCTCATCGTATTGATAGAAATAAGCGCTAAAGAACAATAATGCACTGATATGCAAAATAAATGTACAACAGCATTACAAAATTCCAAGCTTTCCAAAGGTTTGTACAGAAACATGGATGTCTCACAGTGCTTCAAAATGCAAGGTGAAGTCAATAGATGAAGCTCTTGAAAGTTATTACAATTACTTTTTCATGCCATCACCATTTTTGTTGTGTTTCCTGTATACACCAATAATAATGAATACTGATTCTCAATGTACCAAAATGGAGCCAGACTTTGTCCTCACAGCCTCAGTTTGGTTACAATGTCCTTCAGTCATTACGTTGTTTAGTTGTTGCTTTGATAAACGATAACACATTTCACTAAAACATTTAAATCCCTCAGAAGGACCTAGTGTGCAGCACTAAGACAAAAAAACATAAGTGCATAAGTCGGTAGGTACTGAAATTAGTGGGTACTTAAAATTTCAAATCATCAAACTATTTAATCGATTGCACACATATAATCACATGCTAATAATGCTTAGTGCTACAAAGAGTGTTTAAAAGTGAAAGTTATTTCAAAACAAACATCAACATAAAACTTGCTGTGGACAGGATTGGTTCATGTTGATGTCAAACTTTGCTGATACAAATAGGCAAAATTTTCATTTCAACAAATGCCAAATGTGCTATGTGCATGTTACAGAAATTACACTACCTGTGGAGAAAACACTGGTTAAGTACATAGATGTGTGTATACCAAAGGTCAGTTAGGGTTAGGGTGGG
>CM021527.1:15681843-15696980 GCA_010994315.2 Pisaster ochraceus
TAAGCTGTTTTGCCATAAAAATGGGACGAAAGTGTGAAATGAGGCAGAGATAGGACATTAAAGAACAATACATATTATGCCTTTAAAACTTTGAAATGGAAATAGCGCCCTCAATTTACCCAGAAATGGTCTTATATAAAAACTCAAAATTTTCGAGATGTTTTATCATGGAAGGGCCGCAATGCAGATACATTGCATGTTGATGCTGTAATACCATTGTACCTGGAACAATAAAGGTCTCTCTACAAAAAACCTTGTATCACCACACCAAAGGGTTTGTGTCTACATCCACAATGGTTTCCATAAGATTCAACAATTGTGCACTTACAAACACCCATGGCTCATAAATAAAAACTCTCTTAACTCTCTGAGAAAGATCTCTTTTAAGTAGTGATGGCTCTGAGAACAGTTGGTTTGTACTTGATGTTTGGACTTATATGCTCTGGTCGATTTCTGGAAAGTGATAGACGACCAGAAAAGCATGCATTTCTACATTCTAAATGCACAGGTTTCTGTTGAAGATTGGTACTGATGAAAAAAAGTAAAGTTTTGTCACGAGCCAATATGGCTCATCAGGCCAGTGTTTATAGCCGGTGTTTTATTGGCATTAAACAACTGAGAATATTTCTATTCCCCCGGACAGGATGCCGGTCCATTACAGGTTACTCCCCAGCTCTAGCCAGTACCCATATGTAGTACTGGATGTAGAGAAGCAATTATGATAAAGTGCCTTGATCAAGGATGCAAGTGTCGCGACCCACCTGGGCAGGATTCAAACCCAGATTCTGTAAATTACAGAACTTAAGTCCACCGCCCTCGATCGCTTAACCGCGACACCCCACTGGTAGGCCTACTGGTACTGGCATAAATTTCATCATCAGTTCAAAAATAAAACTGATAAAATTTGTATTTTGATAATTACCAATCTATAGCAAATCCCTGATAAAAACAAATAGATGAGAACTAGTGACTCCTGATTTTTCTTTCTGATAAGCAAACTTTTTGGTGCTAACTTTTGTGCTGAAGATGACTAGCTCAATGAAGTTATCTCAGGTCTAAAATAACTTACCCACTAGTAGTGCATGACCATTTGGTTGCTTGAGGACGCGGCTGATTCTAGAGATGTGTTCAATGGCGAATTGGAACATGACTAGATCCATGGGTGCCTTGCTCATCAGATTGTACTCCTCTAAATACTTCTCTATGGACTGAGGTAGGAGAACAACAATAAAATGTTGAAACTATTCAAAAACCTCAATGCAAAACTGGGTTTAACACAAACACAAAAGATACTTCCCTAGTGAAGTAACACACAATTAATGTAACCATGAAATCCACCAAAAGGTACAAATATATTGTCTTCATTCTAAACAAGGTATAGTCTGGGTTCTACAACCCTTAAACTGCTGATTAAACATGTCCCTGAAATTTTGTTTAAAAGTTCTCTCCCCCCAAAAATAAGAAAAAAAGAAAAGAAGGAAAGTGAGATGAATTGACACAATGCCCAGAAAACAAGGTTTGTGAGAGACAGCAAGTTTACTTCAGCAACCCTTTAAGTCCATCGATGTCAACATTTGAGATATCATGGTAAGCGCACTTTATAATGCTGTGAGTAAAGAAAGAAAGAAATCTGCTCTTGATAAATGATATCATTTAGAAAGGAAGCAGGTAAAGGTGATGCTTCATGCCAAACCCAGGAGAGATGCTCCCTGCAAAAAACTCAAAACTGTGTTTATATGCTCATCAAATACAAGTATAGAAGAGAGCAAGAGCTTTCAATTAGCACCTAATTAAGCCTGTAGGGTAAAATTCCTCAACATATAGAATGGTTAAGACATCACATCACATTGATATCATGTATGATAGGAATGCAACGAACGCGACGCTCCATGCTAAAAAGTGGGCACCTCCTGCAAAAACTCAAAACTGGCTTAAATCAAAGCTTTCAAATAACACACCTAATTAGACTGATTAGGACGTCACATCACATTTGATATCAACTGATGTTTTGGTTGTCCTCACTTGTAATGCCATGTCACTATTTCTGAGAGGTACCTGATTTTGGCGTGGGGCGTCACAAATTAAGAAATGATTCTTCTTACCTCCCTCAGTGCTTCCATGTCTCTGATCTCATCGTACAGTCTCTCCTCTTCACTTGATGTCAGATAGTCACCAAAAAATAGGCTGCGATGTTTACAAATTGAACACACAAACAATAATAAGGGAATCTCAGGTGAATCACTGAGTACATAAGGTATGCCAAAATGATAACTTCCCAAACCAGAGAAAGAGATATAAGAAGAACTCTGTTATTGTATTTTGTCTTTCTTGTTGTAGTGTACCAATTTTGTACTTAATAGCAAAAACCATGCCAAAAAAAGGGAGGGGTTTAGTTTGGCTGCATAGAAAATTTAATTTAGTATATTTTTAAAAGTTTTGATATCCTCAAATGGACTGAAAATAATGCAGAGTTTCAAAATCAATCATCCACACATAGTAATAACTAATAAAGCGCATTTATACAGTGCTTTATACTGGTGTTTCTAAGCACTTAAACGTTAAGTAACAACAATTTGAGTCTTTTAAGAGAGATTTTAGAATGATTTTAGAACTTGATTGAAGAAGCCAACGCTTACTGTGAAAAAAGAAATGTTAAACTAGACAATGGAATACAACAAAAAGGTTAAAACCACTCAATAAAGGAAGACAAACCATTAAGTGCAAAATACAAAAGGTTGGTTTTTAAAATCAAGGTGCACAATTTAGGTTAGTAACAAACTGTCACCAAGGAAAAGTGAGAGTGTTTTTTTCTTGGAAGAAACAAAGGTGTGAAAAGAGATAACATATGATGCCTTTTGGTGAAAAATATATTTAAAGGAGTGTGATGTTATGAAATTAAAAATCTTTGGTCTAGAAATAAAACCACTTAAAACTTCCAGAGTGGTACAGTTTAAAAGGATTTACAGAATCTCACTAAAAAAGGTCAACTATACACATGTTTAGACATAATCTGGCGAAGTAATTCTTCCAATGAGGGAAATGTTTTGATTTGCAAGGCAAACGCAAACCTTTGAAGAAAAGAAAAACACTTCTGACGTATTACTGGTCTGTACTTAATAACCAAATGGCCGTTTTTCCAAAATGGATTCAGTTGAGAAACAAAAATGAAAACAGAAGAGAGATTGTGATATGTCCGTGTTGCATCAAGTTATTAATGAGAGAAAAGTATGTTAAGAAAATAGTGCAGGAAGTGAAACTTGTGGTGTTTCTGATGTTTTGTTGTCACTTAACTATAAAGTGCTTGCAAATGAAGGAAACTAAATAGTTGTGTAAGGTTTTTGTGTAAAATTTATTTTTGTAACCAGGTATGAAATCTTACCCTCGGAAAAGAGTAGTACAATTTTATTGAGTACAAGGGTTGACCTATATATATTGTTTACATTTTTGTTTTGTTGTTTGGATTACTTTTTCTTTCATCTTCATGTACTTGTTTCTTTGTAATTTTTGTAAGGTGTGTCCTGGTCAAATAAATAGTAATGATAATATTAATATGGCAAAGGCATTTATGGACTTTTATAGACATTTCATATTATACATTTTTAAAATTGCTGATTTTTCTGAGGGGAAAAAAATCACAATAATCAGAAATTGGACTAAAGTAGGACAAACATCATGTCTGTGTATGAAAACTCATGTGATGAAACAAGGTATTTATTATAAGTACTTATTTAGGGACACACTAATTAACAAAAAAATTTGAATATTGAAGCGACATTAGTAAGTGCAAGAGTTAGGACAGTTAGTAAAAGATTATGGGGGGTCGTTGTCATACAAAGTCAAATTCTGACAGACCCCTTGCATATGATGTCAAAAGCTCAAACAGCGCCCTCACTGAGGTCAAAGGAAGACCTATCATCGGCTGAGAGTTGTGTACGTGTCCATTGTTTTGACCTCAGCCTTGACAGCGTATGCAAGGGGTCGTCTAGAGACCAAGCAAGTCTTGCACGTATTTGAACTTTGTGGGCCACTTTGGTCCCACGTACATTGCTTTAACGCGTAAGAAAACCAAAAAAAACGCACACTTTAACGGATCCTAGGTTCGAATATGCGCAAGACCTAGTCTGCTCAGTGCAAAAAAATGAAACTGTTGGTCTCAAATATACAATCTGTCTAGACTGTCATCCTGTCTTTCAGTTTGAAACCTTTTGAAAATTTATATCATTGTTTTTTGTGAAAATTCAGAGATGAGTTTTTAAAGTGAATTTCGGACAGTGACCGAGAATTGATTAACAACAAAATTGGGTTTTTGGGGGTAGGGTAAAGAGAAGGGGGTGTGGGTATGTAGTGCAGCAGAGCAGAACCAGACTGCAAGAAGGGGGTTAGTGCAGTCCATATAAAATATAGTACGATTGTCAGGCAGGTAAGTCAGGTGGGTGGGTAGGTAGTGAAGCAGAGCAGAACCAGTCAATGCTGCAAGAAGGGGTTAGTGTGGTCCACATAGTATCATTGTCAGCCAAAACTATCCCAACAGGGGTATGCTAATACCCAGATAAGGCTATCAATGTTCCCGGTTGGGAAACTCTTGGGTAACAATGACACCTTTCCTGTATTAGTGTGCAAGGCGTTAATAAGCTACCTTCTCATGTCCTCAGAGCGTAACTCCTTAGATTCGCCGCTACTCAACGAAAAACAAACAAACAAACAAACAAAATGTAGGAATCAAAAAAGTCAGGGGGCTCCGGGAGCAGGTATGATATAGAAGCAACAATGTGAGGGTTAATTTCAATGAGACGTACGTTTCTAGAACATTTATTTGTGATTGATAACATGCTACTGCTTTGGTTGAAGTCTACACATGGTGATGTTTTTAGGCTAATATTTTAAGTAGAGGTTATTTTCTGTGATGCATTTCCTACACTACTTTCTTTTAGTGGGGCAGATAGGTGAAATATTTGGGGGCATCGTGCTTTTGGTGATACCAGCATGGAATTTGGTACACAGTCAGACTATGTCATGAGACAGATATTTGGCTACAGGGCCATAGCAGATTTGAGTTTTGAAAAAATACAGGCAGCATAACAAGAATTGTCTTAATGGCTGCCATTGCTTGCTATAGTACCTATAATTTCTTAAAAGGACAAATCTGTGATGCATTGAACCTATAGCCAAACATCTTTCTCATGGCATACTCTGACTGTGTGCAAAACTCAATGCTTGTATCATCAATAGCCACAGTCCCATCCCCTACTAGCTGTACTATTGATAGAGTATTGATTATTGATTATTGATATAATGGGACATTAACTGCTTACATTACTGAACAATTTACCTACAAATAAAGCTTGCATGAAAAATTTCAGCTTCACAGTTAATAGATTATTATTAATGGCAGGCCACCCAATCAAGCAATCTAAGCCGCTTCCCAAAGCAAATGAGTTTGTCATTTTATGAGGCAAGGCGTTTTGTAAACACAGCAGCGTTTTGCATAATACATTAATTGAAATAAAGGCTGATAAACAAGGTGTAAATATTTAACAAGGCCCATGAAGTTTGCAAGATTTTATTGTTGGAGAGATTTCCAAAATGGGCAGCAGCCCATCTTACTACTTATTTAGAGGGCAGCCTTACTCAGTGTTTGCTGCCATGATTTGCCAAGAAAGAAAGGCAAAGACAAATGTTTCTCTTTGTGTCATTTTAGAGTTTTTCTTTTTTGTATCCGGAAATAATCATGCAGAATATCAATGCTCAGTTGTGGCGCCAAATATGTCAATTTCATTGCTGCATACATTTTGATTCAATACCTGTTTTTATTAATGTTTTTATTAGGAAAAATCACTTATACAGAGTGTGAAAATGAACTGCTTGCCTCAAACTGTGTCATCCAAAATCAACTTGGCCTTTAAAAAAATTATTCCAATGTAGTTGTGGTATTGACTCCAATGTGATTTCCAGAGGACCATGTCACACAAGGCATTTTACAGGCAACCGGTATCAGGCAATCGCAGAGAAGAAAAAAAGCCGTTACATTCAAGATATTTGTAGAAAATAAATTCTCTTGTGCTACTGACACATTCCTCCTGCGTGCAGTGCAGTTGGTTGCCTCCACGCTGCCTGTAAAAATCTCCTAGTGTAAACAAGACCCGTAAAGCCAGTTCATACTTCATAAGAATCCTGAAAGCAAAGCACATTTTCTTGCATCCCAATTGCTTTGCATTCGCATACACTTTTCACGAGAAGTAAGAACCAATCTTTAAGCCTAATTTGGCTGTAGACGAGTTGACAAATGTCAGTAGGATTTGAAACTTTGCATGGTGGAAGTATAACTAAGTTAAGGCTTGCGGTAACACCATGTGGAAATCTCTTTTGAGTAGTGTAGGTTCTGAAAAGAACCGGTGGTTAACGACAAATGTCACAAAAGCAAAGTTGCATGGTAAATTGGCTGCTTGGAAGAATTTATCCTTAAATGGCTATTAAAAAAATCGCTCATTTGAACAGTAATTTTTTTTACCTTCTGATGTTGGCGTCTGTGACGTGCTTCCCAGTGTAAAGATGGTTGAATATCGTATTCATCTTCTCCTTGAATTGCCCTTGAACAACATTCTAAAAAACAGACACATTTTTTCAAAATATAGATTAATGAGTTAAATAATAATACATATCAAGTAATAAACCACAAGGGAAACTGACTGGGTAGTCAGTTCAGTTTCCCATGTGGTTTATTACTTGATATTTAATATTCAAAAGTAGCATCCCCTTAAGGTGATCCCCTGGCTGCCGCTTCCCAGGTTGTAGCGTAAACTTGGGTGTGATCCCTGGCTACACAGCAGCTAACGGTTATATGGCTTCTGACTGGCACCCACGAACAAAGGTATTGACTAATACATAGACTGCCAACGTAGAGCTGGATAACTCAGTTGGTAGAGCGCAGGTACATTATTCAGGAGGTGTTGGTTCAAGTCCCGCTCCAGTCAATTTTTCTTGGTTCAAACCCAAATTAAATAATACATAAGACAATTATAGATTAATAATAAATGAGTTGTCGTTGCTTAGCGTTTTAGCACATCAGACTCAAGATCTGGCAGCCGAGTCATCAGAATGTGGGTTCGACTCCCTGTCATGACAATTGTATCCTTGAGCAAAACACTGATCAATAGTTGCTTCTCATCACACAGGAGTAAATGGGTACCTGTGAGGGTTAGAGATTGTTGATGTGAATGATTTGCAACCTGTGCACCCATTTGGCTGCCGGTGCTGCATACTCCTAAGGAGTTGAGATGGTTTCAGGAATGCTTAGTGCCCAATGAGCAGGGGTAATAATGTTGTAAAGCCCTTTGATGGGTCTACTTGGTTTGAACAAGTGCATAATAAATACACATTACCATTATTATAAATTCACTCATTACCACCCTCAAACATATGTAACTCAAATATCAAATATTGGCACACCTTGGGCTGATTTCACAAGGAAATCTTAACTGCTAAGCCAAGTGTGATGTCATAATACAAATCACTATGATAATACTGACCATGTAGTATAGTTATGTTTCTAGCGGTTTGATATTGTTGAACTAAATCCTGGAGCTGTACCATGAAGACAGTGATACGTTAACAAAGGGATTAGGGATACAGATTAGGGATCAAGACAAATCTACAACAGCACCAACCTTGATAATCTTAAAGAACTTCTCTCGATCCTCATCATCCACCAGCCTGTCATAGAAGACTCGATACACCTCGTGGACCCACAGTCGGATCAGCGTACTCTCTGCCTCCTTGCTCTCCGGCATGGACTTGGGTTTCACCAGGAGGATGCCCTGGACCACGCGGGCAAAGTCTCTCAGGTTGAAGACATAGTGAGACTTGGACGGGGTCGGTAGGAAGTTGGAGATGGATTGGGTATAGACGTCGGTAGTTGCACATACCATTATCTAAAGCGGGAAAAAAGAATGGTCAGTGATTGTTGCATTGATTAAGAAGTTTTGTAGTTTTAAAAGATGGACTTGGTTCAGGTATGTCTGTGTAGACCGCACATATTTGAACATGTTTGGAAACACTGGGTTCAGTGTCTAATAGCATGTGAAGGAAACAAATTCACGCACTTTAAAAGGTCCTAATGCTAGAATATGCATGAGGTTTGCACAGGTTTTACAGAATGCTACACCAGGTTCTTGCTATCCTCTTGATATCAAGAAATCTCTTAGACCAACTGACGTCTTTTCTATAATGCAGGATGAGCCACGTCATCTTAAGATTTCTTTCTGCAAATCTCACATGGAGATAATATGAGTTGTGTAGACAAAGCTACACTAGCATGGAGATTTACACAATCAGTTAGTATGCCCAGCTCTTCGTTGGACTCTTGCAAGCCTTGTTATAAAGAAAGTCTCAGAAAAATTACAAGTCCATTCAAGAGTACAGATATTTGTTGGTTTAAAACGTACCCTTTTTTTCTTTACCAATTTCTTTCTGCAGATCTCACAAGAAGGTGATATGGGTTATACAGACAGACTTGCACCATGACTCGATTTAAACAGAGTGCTAAGATTGATCTTAAAATTTTGATCTTCCTTGGTGGGTAAATAGTGATGTCACAATAATCAAATCATACAGCAGTATTGACAACTCATTCTATTGATGAATCCCAGTGTTTTTGTCGAATCAAGCTCAGTATGAATGTTATCTCAACCAACGAAATGAAACAATTTTGCTGATTAGAGTGCCTACCCTTGAGAACCTCTTGAGGCTCGTCTGGAATCCCTGGTCGAAATGCCAGTCCATGATGGGGCTGAAGATGCTGTTCATCGTCTTCTCATCAAAAGAATCTAGAGTGATGATATTGAAGTGGCGTAGGAACCGTGGGGTGATGGTGTTTCTTCCACCCCCTGGTGGACCCATGGCTGAGACCATGAGTAAGTCCACCAGACGTAGTACACTTGTGTCCTTCCTACAGATTATGATCAAAAGGAGTCTTTTGTAGTAGAAACTCAAGGCAGTGTACACTGGTAACAGTACACAAAATAAAATTTACAATCTGAAAGATTGCTCCCTAGAAACTGGGTAAAAGAATCTTCAGTCCCCCCCCCAAAAAAAAAAAAAAAAAATTGACAAGAAAAACACAAAAGTGTACCATTTTTCTACCGTCACATTAGCAGATGTTCCAGTGGTTGTAACCTTTTTATAAGTACCTGAATCCACCCAAAACCTGTCAAGTGAATAGGCATGCAGGCTTATACTGAAAATAATATAGGTTGATTAGTATTCCTCCTTTTGTAATGAGTCTAAAAGTTTGATTAAACAATGGACAAAAAAGGTAGGTAAGTTTTTTTTCTGCCTTTTTGGATGGAAATTTTAGAGTGATTACATACCCAAAAAACAACTGAATCAACTCAAACTATTTTCAATATAAGCCTATAAGCCTGCATGTCAATTCACATGCTGAAACAATTTTGGGGTATTTAAAAAAATTACAACCATTGGAAAAACTGTTAACGGATGGGAAACGGTTCCTTGTCATTTTCCTCTCAAATGAGAAAGCTGTGTGAGAAGGTTGTCCTGTACACTCCGTTCATATGATTACATGAGTCTTTGTATTCTCAAAAACTGACCCCTCATTTGATGCAATTTTACAGATTGGTTGTATGGTGCATTTATTGAGAACAAGAACAATGGCATTCAATGTACTCTTGTACGGAACGCTGACTTAGGTTACTTGTAAAACTAGCCAATCATTCTGTTCTACTTTAAAATGGGAGCTATGGAAGGCCATTCTTTTTTAAAACCACACCTTATGCTTCAGCTCCAGCTTTAAGCCATGCCACCAGGGTCCAATTTCATAAAGCTGTTAAGCAGAGAAACCTGCTTAGCAAACTTCTTTGCAAAGCAAAAAGTGACTTGGGCACCAGTCACAACAATGTAAACTTTATGGAATTTTGACTGGTTACCTGTTTCTGCTGAGCAATATTTTTTCTTTGCTTAGCAAGTTTTTGTGCTTACAGGCTTGGCCTAACTTCATAGAGCTGCTTAAGCAGGAAATATTGCTTAAACATTTTCTGCTTAGCGAAAAATAAACAGGATACCAGCCACAGATGTACAAGTGACCTGGTGTTTTGGCAGGTAACCTTATTCTGGTCAGCATAATTTTGAAAATGGCCCTATTTGAAGACGTACTGAAATTGAGAACCTAAATCGAAGCCTAAGCCGAAGAAGTGGTTTCAAAATGGGTCTATGATAATTGCTGTGTCAACTCACCTGTCAAACCAGTACCCATGATCAATCCACTGCCTGAGAAGCTCTACAGGAGGCTGGGCACCATATTTCTCCTTGGCAGGCATGTTGAGATCATCAACAAAGACAATCAATTTCTTGCCGATTGCTGGACCATATACCCCCTTCCTCCTCCTTGTAAAAGATGGAAGCAAAAGTTAGAGACGACTGGTATTTATACCACATAAGTTATCAGCTTCAATCTGAAAGCTAACTGATGGTAAAGTTCATATAAGTTCAACCAGAGCAATATTTCCATCTGAAAGCTCACTGATTCTTAAGTTCATAGCAGTACCAATCCTCATAAGAAAAGTTTCCATCTGAAAGCTCACTGATTATAAAGTTCATAGCAGTACAAATCCTCCAAAGAAAAGTTTCCATCTGAAAGCTTACTGATTATAAAGTTCATAGCAGTACAAATCCTCCAAAGAAAAGTTTCCATGCGAGTATTGTCAAGGTTGAGGAAATAGTATTCACAGCCCCCACAAATAGCCGATTGCTTATGTTGGTTGCCGCAACCGAAATAAGCCTCATGTGAATGAACAGAGAATCCCTGACAAACCTCATTAATTTTTTTACTCATTTACTATCAAATCCCATTTATTTCATATCTGTAAAACTAAAACACCTTAAGACACTTGTATGGATTATGTACTACCATACTGACAATGAAACAGTTACACAAAACTTCCTCAGCCTAAAAGAAAAAACCCAACCCTTCCCCCTTCCTCCAAATTCCAGAAAAACAGAATAAAACAATGTTAAAAAACAATTATAAGATGACAAAACAAACCCTCACCTGTCAAGTTTGGCCATAATGATATCTTGCGTCTGATTGGCCGATGTCTGAGCGGAGAAGTTAATGTTATTCGGGATGTAGTGTCCTTTTGCAAGCTCCAGGAGGAATGCATTAGTAATGGCTGATTTGCCCGTTCCTGTGGGTCCCACGAACAATAGAGGGCGCTCTTGGGAAACAAACTTGCGTAGGAAGTACAGCTGGCGTTCCGTCTCGACTGTTCTTATTATTAACTCGTTAATCTAGAAAGGTATAATCATTGGTCACAAACGTTTTGCATCAAATTTGTTTCAGATATCTAGAAAGGATGATTTACAAAATGTTTAAATCTATGAAGCTAAAATTGTGAAAAATACTTGGAATGTTTGAGTTAATGTTAATGATTAAGTTAATATAAACATGCACAAATTCATGCATATCCCAAAACCATGCACACAGACCCAATGTAAAGAACATGCATGATGATAGAAGACTTTACTTTATAGATAGTTCTCAATACACGCCATCTTTACTGGCAACTTGGGTTTTGGCTTTGAGCTGCCTCAAGCGTTCTAACTTTTCTACGCAGCTAAATGGTTTACTGACCAATCACGCACCGAATTTGATAAAACACCCGTGTGTGCGGCACTAGTTATTAACACAAACCGCATATTTGTGCGTTCAAAAATGATTTATTTGCTTGTAAAGATGGCAGACTGTGCATGTACACTGTGTGACAACACAACATGAACGAATGTATAAAGGAAACTATCCATAGCCAAGTAAAACTGATTGTGCCAAAGCGTTCCTACAGGAGAAGTTAGTTCACCATGAAGAAATATGACGCCCTTCTTGAACTGTATGAACATAATTAAAAGTTTCAAACACATTATGATATATAGAGAAGATGTGATTTAGAAGCAAACCATACTATTTATTCAGAGATCTGTTTTTTTTTTGTGGTGCTATCTAGTTTTACAGTTTTTAATTACAAATCTTTTTTGATTTCTTCTCTTTATTTTGTTTGTTTGTTGAGAACTTATGGATTTATAATTAACTGTTTGGTTTCATTTTTTATGAAATCACGCCAATATTAGTTCTTTAAACTACAGTCGTGTAATTTTGTAATGAATAATAAGCCTAAATTAAATGAACATAGAAATGAAATCAAATGAAAACAAATAGTTGCAAAAGTTGAGCACGATTCAAGTGGGGCAAATCCTTAGTGGTAAATATATGATGTATTAATAAAAAGGGCAGTTATTGCCTTTACGCTGCACAACACTAGCACATTTTTGTGCTTGCTAAGTGTGTAAGCACAAGTGTATGTTACAAACACTTGAGATAATTTCCTGGTGCATATGTAAGTTCACAATGCATTATCATTGTTGTGTCAATCACCCGCTTACAAGAGACACCAGCAAATTAGCAGGCCATGTCCGAACGGTTTTGTGCTTACTATAATTTCCATTTCATAGCGCTGCTAACCATAAGAGTGGAAAAATGCATGCTAACCTTCGAGCTTACTGTAAAGCAAATGAATGGCATTACAATGCTGAACAAAGCAGAACAATTTGTCTGCCGTTAAGCAGGTCTCTGACATTGGGCCCCTGGTCACGAGATGGGTTCCTGCTAAGCATAAATGCTGAATACAATTCTATGTGCATATTTCAGACTGTGGATATCAAATGAAGATAATTTTTTAGTGCTGCCATCTTTACAATGTTTTGCACCAATCATAACATTGCAATGAAGAAACAAAACCATTTTTTCCTTCCAGTCTCAGTTTGCTTCTAAAGCCGTGTCCAAATTGGCGGCTACGGCTATGGGCTGAGAACCGTGTCAGGATGCGTTGAAGTATGGGACATCTGTAGTAACACCCTTAGCAACAGTTGTAGCCGGAGCTGTAGCCGCCACTTCGGATACAGCCTTACATTGAATTGAATGGATGGAAAGCAAGGCATGCGATAACACCATGATTAGGATACATTGCCTTAGTCTTAAAACATTCCGATAAACATTCAGAATTTCTACTATTTTAAAAATATTTTGTTTACTATAAAGAATTTCCTTATAAAACTTTACCAGGGAAACACTCTTCTTCATTTATATTTCAAAACTGTGCAAATTCAAGACAAATCATCTGAACAAATTTTCAAAAAGCTGCTATCCATTGAAGTCTGCACTTACGGCCCATTTCAGGCTTCAAAGTAAAAGTAAAGTCTGTCCTGACTCATCAGGCCGGTCTTTATATCCAGTTTTCTTGGCATAACCACTGAGAATATTTCATGATGCCAGTCCATTGCAGGTTAACCCCCCAGCTCTCGCTGGTACCCTTCCGACTCCTGGGTGGAGAGAAGCAATTATGACAAAGCGCCTTGCTCAAGAACACAAGTGTTGCCATAGACTAGGCCAGGTTTCGAGCCCACATTCTGTAAATTACAGAACTTGAGTCAACAACCCTAGACCACACGACCACGACAGCCCCATAGTGACAGGCTTTACAGAGGCCATAAGCACAGAATTCTGCAGTCAGCAGGTTGTGAAATTCATGGCAAAATGCAGGTTTGATGTGTGTGTACATTTCCAGAAATCCCACTCTAAACAAACTACTGGAAAAAAAGTTAAAGTCATGATAACTTTTTATGAGTGAATAATAGTCACAGGCGTGCAACTGCAGTCTTTCAGGGGGAAGAAAAGGGAAAGTGCCAAACACAGCAAGAGTTTGAACTGTTTTTGGTTTATTTTGACAAAAATACTTGTCTGTTTTGTGGTTTTAAGTTATTATGAAATTTGTTGGCGTCCCCTGCATTTTGCTTGGAGTTATTCAACATTCATGCAAAGTACTTGAATATCACAGTATGGTGTCTGATGGTAGCCCATGAAAATGTAACCCCTGAAACAAACAGAACAATGGGTGTCTGTCTATGGTTGCCGCCTTACCATAACCTTGAAGTCATTATCATTCTGGTAGGCGATGTTTAGCGGCGTAGAGGGCAGATGTTAAATCAAACAGATCCAAGTGAGAAGCATGCAGCAAGCAAACACAAAATTGAGCAAATCAAAGACATGGTGACACTGATGACTGCGATATGGTTAAAGTAAAGTCATTGTCTCTTAAAATCCCCAAAGAGAGGGTGGGGGAAGCCTTTTTAAACCAATCTGAAACTACTTCATCAAAAATGGGGTGATTAAACGAACAAGGAAATAATTTGTAGATGAACATTTAAATTACTCTGACTCTTTTTAGAGAAAAGAACTAAACATTTCTTTTCAAATTTTTCTCACCTTACTATATTGGTAAGCCAATACATCATACTAAAGCATTCCCTTTTTTGCATCCCTGTGGATCAGGCTTTTTTGTTTGTTCTTTCCTTTGTCCCAAAATTCCATGCGGAACGAAGAAATTCTACAGAATTATCTTAAGAATTCCCCTGTGGAGACCTTTTGTTCATATTGTCTTCAGTCTCCGCAAAGTAACAAATATTAACACATTGTGTTACACATGCAGAGGTAACTTCACACAATTTGGTTCCAAAATGGCAAACATTTGTAAGCACTCCAAGTACACTCATTGATACTTTTAGTTAATATTTTTTTTGTAAGACATTTCTTAAAGCATAGAAGGGGAACTCAAAGCCTTTCATTGTTGTTGTTGTTGTTGTTGTTGTTGTAAACTAGCTCAATCTATTCCCTAAGGTCTCTATGGGTTCTGACGACCACAGGTGCCAGTCTGTGTGAAGAGGGAATGGTTAATGGTCGAATCATTTAGCATTCACCGACAAAACAAATTCTAGTTACAGAAAAACTCAAAAAAATGGGGGAAATGCAAGACTGGAAAAAACCCCTGCTTAGTGTTGTGTACAAAACAAAGCCTGTAGTTCCTCAACGAGTGTAATGCAATCGATCAGTTAAGTGATAAAGTGAGTCAAACTAAAGTTCAGAGTGAGTGATTTTTGTGCAATTACCTTACAGTGCTGTTAATAGGTGCAGACACACACAGCAAACATACAGCCATCAGTGCAGTAGGGGGTTGGGATGGTGGGTGAAGGGTGCAACAGCATGATCAGTGCAAACACATAAAGCATGTCAAAATAGT
>CM021527.1:15719995-15735011 GCA_010994315.2 Pisaster ochraceus
AGTAATAATATGACGTTCTTATAGAGCGCATTTCAGTTCTGGAAGATCTCTCAATGCGCTTTACATACAGTACATAATAACAAACATATTTACAAGTGTAATCTACAAACGAACTGAAAGATTTAAATTTACAAATAAGATTGTGGAAACAGGTAATATTTGAGGTGTATTTTGAAGAGATCCGGGTTCGTCCGAGAAAGGAGGGTAGCAGGGAGAGAGTTTTAAAGTGCGGGTGCGCTGAAGGCAAACATACTTTTTAAGAAAGAAAGAAGACAAAGAGGATTTGTAAAAAATATAAAGAAAAGAACAAAAGACAATCACAAGCCTACTCTTTCAATAGTTCCTTGCTTACACTATTGATGTTGTTACAATCCAGCACAAATACATGCATGGGTACGTAGACAGGTAGGGAGGCCACTTCTCTGGCCATGGCTTTGACTTTCTCAATCTCTCGGACGTAGTCTCGGAGATGCTGCTCTCGACTGACAAACTTCTCCACTTTGA
Source organism: Pisaster ochraceus (assembly GCA_010994315.2). Lineage (NCBI taxonomy): Eukaryota > Metazoa > Echinodermata > Asteroidea > Forcipulatida > Asteriidae > Pisaster > Pisaster ochraceus. The sequence goes on from CM021527.1 coordinate 15,720,500, forward strand.
CGTCAGAGGCGGTAGTCAGGAGGTATGAGTAGGGCTCGTACACTGTCTTGTACCTGTGGAGATGATTGAAGAAGATAGAATATGAGTTGAGGATAATGCTGGAAAATGATGGAGCAAAATATTTGTTGTCATTGAGAATTCCTCAGAGGGTTTTGAATCGAAAAATTGAATCATAAAATTGAAGAATATTCTTATCCCCTTTCTTGTCTAACTGACACCAGATTATTTGACAACAGTTTTTTATGATTTATGTTTCATAGGGAGAATTCTAGACTTTTTGTTATTTGTTATTTGAAAATTGTACACAAATGTGGTTAAACACAAAGAAAAATAGCGGTGTCGAAAATAAAGAGTCGTGTGATTTGATGTTTTATTTTTCTTCAACTTGGAGTCAAAAATCAAAAATGAACTTAATCTTTAATTCCTCCCATCAATGCAAAAAAATTGTATCTTGTTTTTGTTGGAATATTAATGAGAATGATGGTTTTTACATCCAAAACCTACAAGCGCTGAATTTATATAGAATATAAATAAAGAAACTAAAGTAAATTGCAAAAGAAATAGTTTATTTAAGTATGATTTAGAGAGTTAAAAATTACAGTAAAAGACCAGTTAAAAGTGGAACTCAACAAAAACAAAATATCTTTGCACCGTAGGGATAGTTAATCCAAGAAAAAGTGTTTGTAAAATTTCAAATCTCAAGCATGAAACTTTGTTAGTGCAAAGAGAAAGAGAAAATCCCCTGATCAGCTGAGATGCTATATGCCTGAAATATGAGAGGCTTGATATGAACATGTTCAGAAATGCAGTCAAACAATGACGCATCCTCTGTACATCTTACCTATTTGGTCCGTAGCTATTGCTCATCACAACTCTAGCGATCCTCTCTTTAGCCATCTCCACCAGCTCCTCCTGCTCCTGGACTGAGCTGATCTCCTTCCCGATCAGATTGTCCACCTTCTCGAAGAGGCAGGTCTCGACACGCGGCAATCCCCGAGAGCTGCGGACCATGGTGTAGACGGCCTCGTGGAAGAGTTTGATGGTCACCTCAAAGGAGGGGGTGAAGCTGCAGGAAATTTGCTCCATAAGTGGACCCTGTAGTGGATGGGTAAATACGGAAGGATTCACATACTGGGTTTAAAAACAGCATCCGGGGCCAATTTCACAAAGAGCTTAGATTGATCTTCACTGTGTATCAGTCTTAATTGCTAAGTAAAGTGTGACATGACAAATCTAAATTACTAGGGTGAGATTGACAACTCATCTTAAAATGACTCCTACTGCTTTGTGAAATCGAGCCCTGATCAAGTTTTGTTTTGATCCCAAAATATACTGATAGCTTTTGAGTTCTAAAAAGTTGACAGCAAAAATTTAATCGCAAAATAGATTGACACTCCAGTGGAAGCAGCTTCCAAGTACATCAATAAAATTTACTCCTACTGTAGCCTTAAACTTAAATGCCATGCTTTTTCAAATAAAAAAAACCCCAAAACCCAGACAACAACAACACAGCCCAATTCCCTTTGCTACCTAAAATAGAGCCAAAATCTGTTGATCATTGTTCTGCTACTCTTCCTGTTAATAGAATGTTCTTGGCTTTACCATGAAGATGGTGAACGGCTGAGGCAGGACGGGTAATCTCAGCGATGATGTAACATACTCTCCTTCATAGTTATTGCCATCGCTGTACAGCTCCAGCCATTCACACAGGTCAAGGATGGACTTCTTAACTCCATCACGGAGACAGTTGGACATGAGGGTTGCAACCGAGGAGAAGAAGTGATCCATGTGCTTCATCCTGGTATCCTGAAAATATGAGAATTTGAAAAGATATCCTATAAAATAAAGTGAAAAACACATAATTTGGACCACAATATCCAACAAAGACTACTTTGTCCTACCCATTTTGTCCTACAATCATACAATTAATTTTGCCCATAAAGGGTTGTCGGACACAATGGAATAGACATAATGGTTTATCATACATAATGGGTCCCACACATTGCTGTCAGACACACTAGACCATGCAAGTCTCATGCCATTTCAATCATTACTGGGAACCTTGGTTTCCCGAATATATTTCTTCAATGTAAGAAGGAAAAATCATCTTGCACTTCAGCATTTTAACACAGAGGAGACTTGCACAGTCAAATAACCCAATATCCTTCCTCAAGAAAAGGGGTTTGCCCTGGTGTTTCTGACATAGTTGCCTGCAGATGGCAGCACCTTGTTAACCGTTTACAAAGTGCTATAAAAATGGGTCTCATAATTCAAACACAGCTCTGCATATATATCTGTTCTAAAAAATAATGAGCACTTTCAGATGTCCACCGGGTGAGATAAAGAGCTGTATAAGAACTGTTTTTAGTCAACTGTCTGAAACACACACACATAATTTACACTAACATTTGCACATCCTAAATTAAGAAGGCAAGAAGAAAGAGTTGAAAAAGTTAGTGATTATCAATCTCTTTGGGAAAACTAGCTCTTCTTCTTGTACTTTTTTCATTGCTTCATTAATAAGAAACATTTAAGTAAAAACTATGCCCTAAAGAAAAACAAACACTGTGCTTTAACTGCTTTTACCTCATCAACAGGCATCCATCTTTCTATCTCGTCTTGATTGCGTCCGACAATTTCTGTACATTCAGACATCCATTCCTTGTCCAAGATCTCTCGTCCTTTCTTGCTGGATGCCTCAACATGGTCAAGGAATGCCTCCATGGTTAACGGCATCACCTTCTTCAGACCGGGAATGTCTATTAGCCTGAAGTTAGTATACCTAAGAGTTGAGAAAGAAACAAAGATGCGATTTAACGATGGATATAAAAATTCCTTCTTTTTTTAACATAAAACTAACCACCATCTTGTAACAATCTATTATCAGATTAAGTGACGCGATCATTACATTCACTTGTCAAATTCCAAAAGCACTCATGTATAATCACAAGTGGTCTCTTGTTTACTACTAGAACAAATAATTACAAATAAAATTTGATTTGAGGATTTGCCGTTTTCTTGAACAGCTTCTCCACTGTTAAGAGGAAACTGCCTTAGCACACAAAACTGTTTTAATGATCTCAAAGCAAAAACCAAAAAAAAGTTATAATCGTGCATGAGCTACTCCTATTTCAACAAAATACAGCATTTCCACCAAAAGTGTCAACACTTGCAAAGACTTCATGTAGATATGGTATCTCTTGGAAACTTGACAATTTGAACAAAGATCCTTGCCAAAAAGAGCAGACGCAATATCTTACTTAGTTTCCCAGAGATACAGAATACTAGTCATGACGGGGTGTGTGATGTACAGCTGAGTTGCCATGTAACTCCTTGCGTCGCGTACTGCCTGTTGCCACGGAAACCACAGCCTACCGGCAGAGTGAGATATTTTCACTGGGAGCGGGATGCCGAGTCTGTTGCGTTCCGAGGCGTCCTTCAGGATGTAGTCCATGATGGCCTGCTGGATGCTGCTGGCATGGCAGGACCTTACTTCCTACTCACCAATTATTAGAAAAGGGGAATTTCGTAACCGTTAGTGACAATCTCCATAAAGCTGATAGGCGCAAATGTTTGCTAAGCACAGATAAATCTTGCTAAACAGAATCAAGTTGTCTGTCAAATGCCACACAGTTTATACTATTGTGACTGGTGCTCTGCTAAGCAGCTTTGTGAAATATGGCCGAAGGTTACTGCTTGCCACAGCATTTGCACTTACAGGGTTGGCACCAAGTTTCTGCGACTAAGTAAGCGAAGAATGTTTTGCTAAGAGAAGTAAGCACACATTCAAGCAAAACATTTCTTTCTTTGCTGTGAAATGTGTCTATGTAAGCAAGTAATGTTCTGCCGGTGCTGTTGTTGTTTTGTTATTCCAGAATTAAGCAGGTGGAAGGATAAAAGCCTAATTGTTAAACACAGCATTACTTGTGGGTCAAGTCTTTTAACAAGTGTTATTACTTGGAAAAATATGGTTGTCAAAACATAGGCCTAAGTTGTGGAAATTAACCATTTGTCTAACTGACTTAATTTTTTCCACACAACATGGCTTACCAGAAACGATGAGTTTCATTCAAATAACTTTTTAGACTTAAGAGTTTTAAGATTATCAGCTTTTTAGTTTCTTTTTTAATATTCACACAAATAGTCTTAAAAATATGCATTGAAGTTTCTAACCTCTGTGACTTCCTTGAGGCAGGGGTTGAGATGTTCTTGTTTCAGGTGCTTGGGGATGAAGCTGTGGATGCCCTTGATCCAGTCCTTACTGAGAGGGACGACCATGAAAGGACTGATGGCTTCTTCAATAAGACTGTAATATCTGGTGACAACAAAAAATGAGACACTCTGATGAAACTTTTGCTCGAGAATTTACTGACCTTAAAAAAACCAACCCAAAACCAGTAACTCTTTTATTACCAACAATTGCTCATCTCAGAAACAATCCCCAAAATCAACTATCTCATAATTTTCTCTTTGATTTTGTGTGAGGGGAGGGGGGGGGAGTAAGAGATTAAAAGGAGTGTTTTGGTGTTGGTTTTGTCATGTTTTTTCCATCAAGCACAGTGATTTGTTGGGGTTTGGCTGCCGAGTGCAGTATTCTGGGCCAAATCTCATGTCGCTGCTTACCATAAAATAATGTGCTTACGGCGCCCTGTAAAGCAAATTTATATGAGTCCGAAGCACAAAATTCCTCCGTAAACAGCATCGTGGGATTCAGCCTTGTTGGCTGGTTCAATACCTGCTTTTGCTTCAGTCTGCATCAATCAATTTTTGTTTTTGTTCCTTTTGTTTCTTTTATGCAATAAGCATACAATTTTGTATGCACTTTTGTTTTAGGGGACTTCTGTTTGCAAAAATTGTGTACATCTAAATGTAATAATAAAGTTTGAATCAACACAGTTTACCTTGGTAGGTCTTGAGCTTCTGGTGTAGGGGGTCTGGACAGGCCATGAGTGGACACCGTGTAAGGTGGAAACACCACCTGTAAGACGCTTTGGGTTTCTTCATCGTGTTCGCGAGGTGAAGATTTGGAAATCTTGTGGCCATTCGTCAGTTTGCTAGATCTCCCTACGAGAAAAAAAACATTGGCGAGATAAAATTTTGAAATTTGTACCCAAAAAAAAAAAATTATCAAATAAAGATTTGTTTAAATCATAGAGTAGTTTGTGAACTGTGAGGCACTTATGATTTTTCGTTCAGTCTGTTCTATGCTTTAAATGACTGTAAAAACTCTGCCTTTGCACTCCATTATACCATGATTTCAAAATTATGAATACAATTAACAATTCAAATATATAAGTATCGGATTGTTAGTTACAAAACAAAAATGTAAGGTTTCAAGTTTCAATCTGAGAATTAACTGATTATAAATTTCATACCAGTAATCCTACTATCAAGAGAAACATGTCCCTCTAAAAGACTCAAAAATCACTGTTGTTTGTTTCAAATGTGGCTATCAAAACTAGACCAAAAGTGAAAGTGTACAATATCCCTGACAAAAGATGAAGCATTTTTCATAGTTTTCATACAAAAAATTACCACAAAATTTAAGGAAATTTGAACAGTTTGGTTGTATGATATGTTCAATGAAAACTAAAAGACAGGAATTAATTACTCATCCAAAAAACAAAGAGGCACTTTCCCTTTCAATAGATGTTGCCATAAGCTGGCAGCACCCACAAAAGAACTGGAGTCTATACTGATTGCCAAATGGCTGGATGTTTATTCAGTTAGACACCTACAGTACACCTACAGTACACAATGAGCAATTCCTTTTTTCCTTATGTGTCAGTATTGAGCTGAGCTCAAATTTCAAAAGAATCTCCACTAGAGCTCAGGGCTCATAACTCAGAACTTTCACTGCATTAGAAATTTATTTTACAAGACCTAAGGCCAACTAAAAAAAAAACACACCTGTTGTTTGTCCTGGTTTCATTTTTCAAAGAGGAGGAAAAGGCTTTGTTTTTAAAAATCTATTTTTTAAATTGCTTTTAAGGAAGAAAGAGCAAGACTAAATAATTGCTGGCTTTTCAGAACTTAGAAGTCTAAAATATGGATAAGTTAAATCAATCGTCAAAAGAATGGTGCCAAGATAAAGCGAAAATACATGAACAATTTAGTCTCTGGGGTAAAAAAAAATAAAAATAAAAATAAATAAATAAATAAATAAATAAATAAGTAAATAAATGAATAAATAAATAAGTAAATAAATGAATAAATAAGTACAAAAGGATGAAGCTTCAAAAAGAATGAGGTCGGGGAACGATCAAGTGGTGTTTTTTTTTACTTGGCCTAAAATATTTTCCACCTTAGTATACCTGCTGATTTTTAAGAGCTTTGGAATTAAGATGCTTAAGTATGAATTGAGTAAATCTTCAGAAAGTTCACGTTTGGAAAAACACTAGAATGCAGGACTTATTTAGTTTTGGCGTTACTTGTCCAATGATAAATTCACTAGCCAGTGATTCAGTTGGTATTTCAAGTGCTGTGGAGGGTCAGAAACCCATATTACCATTTTGCTGTGTCGGCTTGATATGAATTGGAGGTATGACTTGAGGGACTGTGCCCAGACTTGACAGCGGTGTACCCTGTATTTCATTTAGGCTGCCCCTTCCACTGTCAAATGGGGCGCTGACTAAACGGTCGGGTCCAGATAATGAGGAGTCCTCCCTCCCATTCGATGGTACGCTCCTATCAATGCTTGTGACAGAATGACGTGGGCTGGAGGGTGGAGTTGCACCATTAATGGGAGGGAGGGGATGAGTTGTGGAGATAGGAGACTGAGTTGTTCTAGCACTTGCCGGGCGTGGACTTCGTGGGTCACTTTTTCTCTGCCTTGGTGACTCTCTTGGGCTGCTGTTAAGATAGAAAAATAAGATCTTTTAAATAAAGCAGAATATCTGGGTTTTGAGGCATTTCATGGTGAGGTATCCATATTTGGTTTGCGGTAACACCATGTGTGCATATCTACTTTGCTGTGTAGATCTGTTCTTTGAGAACTTGTTTTGCTATTATTCTACTGCAGCTGAGTAGATTTCGGAATTCGGGAGACTACTTAGTTTTGAAAATAACTGTCCTGCTTATCAACTACTATATAGCGGATCGAGGGGACTTCTCGTTATTAACTTCACTGCCATGGAGTGAGTTCTTAATTGGTTTCCCAATAAGCAGGACAGTTCTTTTCACTCCAGGGCAGTAGAATAAATAGAAAGACAAGTTCTCAAAGAATCGCAAACTGAAAACGAAATATAGAACCATCAGGCCAAAGCATCAGGTTATTTTGATAACAAGTGCTAAGATATATTATTAGAAAGGTTAAGGCCAAAATTTACAACAATTTTCAAACGACCACTAATTGGCCAAAAGTTGTGCGCAGTGTGTACAAATGCACATTTTCCCATTGTCTGACCCTCGTGACGGCAGCCAATGCAAGGGATCTATACTACACATAATCAATATTTTTACTTTCTCTTTAAATGCAACCGAAACTTTTTCTTTGTCAAAGAAACCAACCACTCCCTCCTTAATGAAATAGTTCCCTTTGCACTTTTTTTAAGGTGTCACTTCCAATAGTTGGACAAATATTTGATGCGATGGCTGGCGGCAGAGATAACAATGGTTGGGTGTTGGTGAGAGGCTTCCTGACGACCCTCAGGATCCCTCTCTCTGGGGGTATATTTAGTAACCCCTTGGGGTGGATACCTGACCAAGTAGACACAACTGATAATAGTCACTTAGGTGTTTCTTTGTAAAACACCGATGAATATAACGGTCTCTGTCCTTTCTCTATGATAAGGTTAATGGGGTGGTGGGAGATACAGCAGATTATTTGTGCAGTCCATTTCTACCTTAATAATAATTTTAACTAGGCGGTCTTTAAGAAACATGAGTAAGCCAACATAATATTTGTCCGTTTTAGTGTACAGCTTATGTGTTCACATGATAAACCTCTACTGCTAGGGACCATCAAGTATCAATCAAAATCATTCGTCAAACAGTGAGTCAACATCCTAAACTACAGACTCCAGAAACAAATAACACCTTTGATATTTTGACTGGCAATCTATTAAACTCATCCAAAACAAATAAGCGCCTTGGATTTTTCCAGTTTGATTTGATTCGATGAGGCTCTATGGCTTTGTCCAAATTGGTGGCTGTGGCTTCGGCTGTGGCTTTGGCTGTTGCTAAGGGTGTTACTTAAGGCATGTTGACGTGGTGATCCAGCCGTAGCCACAGCCATTGGCGCCAATTTGGACAAGGTTTATGGAAAAAACAGCTTGCCTGAGATGGCTGGCATTTTTTCCACTAAGTCACAAGATCTTCTAAACCTAGCCCAAGGGTAAACAACAGTAGGACCTCCTGGTGACAAAAGAGACAATGTGTGTTTTGACAATCCAGCCCATCCTTCTATGGCCTGAATGGGTACATTCAATATTGACTGAGCTTGGCCAATTATGTAATCCTGGTCTTGTAATGAACCCCTTGAGATCTTAGAAGGGGGTGGTTTGACTGTTTTGAGCACTAAGCACACACACAGAAACAGAGTTATAAATAGAGATCGATAAGGACTGTCATGTCCTGTCAAACCTAAACTTTGTTTCTTTGACCCTGGCTTGGAGTTCTTCTAGCTTAAAACATTTTAAAGTTTGCACAGAGTCTTATTTTCCCATCTCCCATCTCCCCAAAAGAAAACAACAAAAAACAAACAAAGTAACAAATAAATTCAGCTTCATTCCCTGCTAGATTTTCTTCAGAATTTTTTTTTTTCACTTGTGTTTTTCCTCTGTTAATTCCACTCTAGAAATATCAAAAGTTTTATAAACATCTTCTATTCCTAATGTCAAACACGGTTTCTGTCATCACCTACCCCGCCTCCCCCTCCCCAAAATACAATTAACAGTTAATCGTTTGTAATCTGGCACCAGCCTGTTTAATTTTTGTAAACCATGCATACAAAACATGTAGGTCACTTTGGACAATTGATTTTGAAATTACATTGGCCACAACAAATAGCCGGAACAGCAAGTGCCTATATACTCCGAAATTTCTTGCCAAAATAAAAAGTATTCTTGAACAGTAAACTGACAGTACATCCTAGAGGGGATCCTAGGCCAATATTGCCCAGGGTCCCAAACCCAATAAGCCAATTACAAAGGTCCACTCTGTTGAAATAATATTGACAGTTGCTATTTGATTGGTCACCAGTAACTACCCGCTGTAGCGTGTGCACACAGATCAATAGATGAAGTTTGACCGTTATGTTGACTTCATGGCTCGGAGTTCTGTGGTGTGCCGAACATAATCATTGAATCAAACATCAAGAAAATCTTGACGATCCCCAGTGAATGTGAAATACCAAGGAGGTTTTTTGTTCTTTTGACAAAGAGTAAAGACTGTTTATTACACTTTTGTGGCAAATAGGGAACATGCAGTTTTAATTGACACTACTTTACCACCTGTTTGGTGAAAATAATTGCGGAAGTTTTTTTCTGTAAAGGTTGTATAGGAAGGGTTGAGAATGGTTGATACAGCCATTTTTGAAACAATGGCTTCTCCATATAGGCTATGGCTTGACGGGCTCAATCAGTAGTGATGAAAATGTACACTTTCAGTATGGGACTTCAAACAGGCTGACAGTGTCTAAGCCGGACCCAAAGCCTTAGCTGTAGTTAAAACCTTTGAAAATTGAAAAAGTTCAGTGAAATAAGTACCATAGTACCTAATGCCAGGGCACTCATATTTCCTAACTCCTTGGGAACTTTTGATCTTTTCTAACTCATTGGGAACTTTCGATCTTTACTAACTCCTTGGGAACTTTCAATCTTTTCGAACTCCTTGGGAACTTTCGATCTTTTCTAACTCCTTGGGAACTTTTGATCCTTTCTAACTCCTTGGGAACTTTCGATCTTTTCGAACTCCTTGGGAACTTTCAATCTTTTCCAACCCATTGGGAACTTTCGATCCTTTCTAACTCCTTAGGAACTTTCGATCTTTTCTAACTCCTCAGGAACTTTCGATCTTTTCTAACTCCTTGGGAATTTTCTATCTTATTTTAACTCCTTGGGAACTTTCGATCCTTTCTAACTCCTTGGAAACTTTCAGTCGATGAAACATTTACTCTTTCGAACTCCTCCATGATGTAATTGTGTAAATGTACACTCAACAGCTACTATTTGACTTGTACTAATAAATAACCCTTTCGTCTATTAGGCTTACACATTTCAATGAAAATCTTCAAAATTCTGTGCTGATGCATGTCTTACACCATGAACCCCTGCCTGTACCCAAGGTCAAGGTTGTCTGGCCTGGCTAGGTCTATACTCTGTGGTCTATACTACTCCTAGAAATCTCCAGGGGTTCATGAAACCAAAAAAATACCCGAAGGCAAGCTGAAGCTGTCACATTCTTGGAGTTTACTGAGGTGCAGTTTGAGAAGAATAAGGTGAACACTTCTACTATTTAAAGACATGTTGCTGCATAAGAAATTTCTTTTATGGGTGTAATGGTGCACTCATTACCATAAGACCCTAAAGCTCCATGCAAAAAACAACAACAACAACTGTAGTTCTGGCTCCAACATCCAAAATACTCCTTGGGCATTGCTCAAGTTTGGTTTCCCATTCTTAAAGTAATGTTTCTACGAATGAATAATTATAAAGGCCCCCGTTGCACAACTGTGTGAGCTTACGATGAAATGATGAAAGTAATTTCAGATTGTTTGATATTGTACAACAGAGGAATGTTTCTATTTAGAGGGAATATGAGGGACAAAATGTTAAAAACAAAGTAAACAACTGTAAATCTGCATGGGTGAAACAAAAACTGTACAGAAATTTACATGTATTACTTCTGGTGCTTCCTGAATATATTGAATTTGTGATACCCTATCCCCCCCAAAAAAAGAACACTACACTCAGGGATGTAGCAACCAGGCAGAGGATGGAGGGGGGGGGGGTTGACACCCACCAATTTGCTCAGTTGGCATTTTGAGCCTCAGTTGGCAAATAAATCGCTAAATAAAGTAGAACAAGGGTATCCAGACTAAAAGTTCAGTCATTTTGACAAACAGATATCGTTCTTTTTCTTAAGCAGACTTATTTGCAAAAAACAAAAAGTTTGTTGCTTTGAAAATGATTGAATACACGTGGGGTTCTGCGCTTGGCATGCTGGTCTTTCATGAAATGGCGAAGAATATTGGTAGTGGGCATGTCAGTAAACTGGCCTCCATACAACCCCTGAAAGCAGGCCTGGAATTTCGACTTTGAGAGAGCAGGGCCATTTTCATTTTGCAAAGGGCACTTGCATCGACAAAATCTTAAAGTCTATGGGAAACTGTTGAAGGGGCACCAAGGCCAAGACCAGGGGCAACGTGGCCTCTGTTGCCTCCGTACAACTCCAGACTTGTAAAAAGGAAATGTCTCTTGGGAAATTGGCGTCCAAAAAGTCTCCCAAAGAAAATGCCCCGACTACACTACCTCTTCCTTGGCGAGTCTCCACTGGTTTTGATATTTCTCTCTGCAGTTACTGCATCTAGGATTATTGACATTCCATGCTGAGTGGATGTCGCTCTACGCTGAGGTGACAAACGACGATATTCACTTGAGTGTCTCCGCTCTAAACAACATAAGAAATTATTTTCAAAGTTTGCACAAGAGTAAATAGTTTTAAAAGTTTGCATGAAAGTAAAAGCAGATACTTGAAACAAATGCTCTCCCAGCTCCAACGTTTTCAATGGCTTCCAGCTTGCAACTTGAAAAGAGAAAATCCATACCATGTCTCCATCGTGTGCAGAGGTCAGCTATCGAAACAAGGTTGATCGATAACAATAGAACTGCACAGACATGATGAGAGTTTTCCTCTCTTATTTTTTTGTTCTTCAATTATTTGAACTGAAAACTTCATTTGATTTTCAGTTCTGTTGACCCATCCACCCACATTTTAGCAAAAGTATCAATTTTTTCAAACATTGATTATTCCGAACAGCCCCTGAAAGAAAACTTTTCTGTCTCTAAGATAAAACCTACTATTTATGCCAACCCAATTCCTTGATCTGATTTGGGACAAACAAGTAGCAATTTCTCAAGTCCAGAGTCAATAAGAGGAGTTTTTTTTTGCTGTGGTAAAGACTTGGAGGTTGCCTACAAGCCATCATAAAAAAAATAATTCTTAAGGTTTTTTGAAGGTTTAAAATTGCAAAACACTGCATTATGTAGGCTAATGAAACAAATTTGTTATCCACATTTGCTTGAAAATGATTTTGTCTGCTCCAGGACTGTAAGGTCAGTAGTGCAATTTGTACTGCTTTTGCATATTTTGGAGCTCCTGGTGAATGAAGTTCATTGATCAAGAGTGGTCTTAAAAGCATTTGTTTGGCAAATAGAAACTAAGTAAAGCATTTATTTATTGACTTGGATTAATTGTTTTCAAATTTATATGCTTTAATACTAGATTTTTTTTTTTTTTAAATGCATTTTTCATTTAATGACCTTTTGATCAATACAGATGTGAAATTGCAGTTAATGATGATATAGCGCTGAGCCGGTGATTTGTAACTCATTGAATGGAAGCTTTGGAGCCTACACTGAAGTCAGTTCTTATTTGAAGTTTGCTCTTTTCTGTTTCATTATTCAAATAAAAATCCCCTTTTACTTTTGAAAAATAACACCATTTGCAGGGCACTTGCTGTTTGTGGGTACAGTGTATTTTTTTTATGAGTTTTAAAATCTTTTAAAAATCTGAATCACTATTGCATGGAATACTCATATCCAAAGAAAGACATGTGTATTGATTGGCCACAGTCACAGATTCAGATTGGTGAACAACAAACTGAAAAACACTGATATAACAGTTATTTCAAAATAACTACTTTGGACATTTATAGCAACTACAAGAGGCTTGTCCGAAAACGCCCCAAGTGGCCGCAAATGTCCTGTGTGCACTGACATTACCTCCAATCTGCACTGCATTAATCCTACATACACATTTTTTTTTAAAGACAACATGCAACTGCAAGAAAGACTCTGCTAGGGTCAGAACAAGAGGCCATTAGCATTTTCTACATTCATACCAAAGGTAATTTTGTATGTAAGCTTCTTCTTTCTCTTTTAAAAGTGATGGATTTGACAATGTCCTGTACCTGGGCAACTGCATCTGTCTGAGCAAAGCCACTACAAAAAAGAATTGTCTTAAAGCTTACCATGTTTTCTTGTGACCTCATAAATGAGTGATGTAGTAAGGTTTCTTGCTGATGGGGTGTAGTTATTAGCAATGGAATCACTGACATGCCGGCTATGCTTCTGCTCTTTGGTTGGCACTGCCTGGGTGAAAGCCCCTGGCTGGACTATCTTTGGCTTCTCACTGAAAGCCGGCTGGAAGCCAAAGATAGATGAAATGTGGAATTAAAGAAACTGGTGAAAAGGATAAAACCAACTCACTGCACAATGCAAGATTTTAACTTTTAATTAACATAACACAGACAGATATTCAGAATTTGTTAATTTATTGAACGGCTCTGGAACAATTAAATACTCTGCTGTAAATTATTTATTCTAAAATGTTCACCTTAAAATATGTTGCTTTCTAACATAAAATATCATGAGTAAGGAGATAAGTCTGACACATTGTGATTTTTCACAGGATTCAGCAAAGTACATGTACTAAGTAGCAGTGTTTTACACTTATCAGTGTAAACTAAGGTAAAACCAAATAACATTCTTTATCCCGATACAAATTTAAACATCTGTTACAAATGTTTTTCTCAATATTTTATGGGATGAATTGATACACAAAAATCACAGCTGCACTTCTACACAACATCTTCAGTCAAACAACAAACCCAGCATTCCACTCTTCATTTATAAAACAATACAACAGAGCATGGACATTGCTGCAGAGTCTCTGCAGAAAGTCCATCTCCGCATATCACCTTTAAAATAAAACAAACACAAATTTGTGACAAAAATAAAAACCAAATCCAACTAATCCATGCTGAGCCCAGCCATCACAATACATGATTGATAGGCAATGTCACACTACAGGCATTAGTTGCATCCCTTCTAACACTTCATCTCATGACGCAGGGTAAACGCTTCCTTTTCCAGCCATACGGATGGTTTCCTGGCTTTACAATTCTCTCTCAGCTGGCTGTACTTTGTCTTGGAGTCTGTCAAAGCAATTTTCTAGCATTTTTTTATGTTTGTCTTGTGGAGATTGCTGAAAATGAAATGGGTTTTGCATTTGTATTAATTTGTTTTATTCCCAAAGGGCTTTTTCTGAATTTGAAGGAAGTGTTTTAAGGGTTTTTTGCTGTTTTAATTTGCACATTTAAACTTGTCTTTTGCAGAATATTTATTTTTATTCCATCATACAATCAAGTTGGTTGACTTGAAATTCTTAAAATGTGTGTCATAATATGTTTGTATCATGAATACAGACAACTGGTGTGTTTTTACGTTTGTTATGTTTGTTGGATTTTAATAAACTACTAAATATCTATTTTCTTTAAAAAATACAAATT
>CM021527.1:15774446-15798933 GCA_010994315.2 Pisaster ochraceus
TTTCTAACACCCCATACATTACACTCAAATAGACGTCTAGGTACCAAGAAGCTGCCATTGCTTCAGGTATAATACACTGGTCCCTGCTGGTATAGTACATTGGTTGCAGTTGGTATACATGTAGTGCACCGCGCCCGTGCGGCTTTTTAGTACAAATAAGACACATCATGTGAGGCACTCTAAACCAGACAGAATTTAAGTATAGGGAGTTATAGTACTGTAGACTGTGCAAGTACGTCTTCAAGCGTATGAACATGTTAAAGGGCAGGATTCTGTTTTCTTTACATTAAAATCCTTACTCCCTAGGCCCACTTGCCCACGGGTGACCTCAATTCTCCAATATCCTCCACTCTTTATGTAACTTCTTGCAAACATGTTTGGATTTAGATAATATTTATATGTCTGGCCCAGTGCTAAGCAATTGTTTTTGGAGGCCTCCAGTCCTCAACCCTCCTATCATGAAGAGGATTTTGGCGAATTTGGGAAAGTTACGGGGTTATGGCAATTTGGAGCCCAAGGTTCCCTCAAAATGTGGGACTTGCTCGGTCTATTTGAGTTTAACATCAAGTTAAGTGCAAGTTCTTACCTGACCCCCGATGAGGAAGGACGTTCTCATGGCAGCAGGTACAGCTCTCTGGGTTGCAATCGCACCAAGACTTGATGGAGCGACACCACGAGGTGACATATCTGGTGAGAAGTTCTCAATAGATTTTCTCAGCTCATCATGCTGTAAACCAAATGCAAAAACATTGTTAAAAACCTTTCAAATTTCAGTAAAAACTTTTGTGAGTGAGTTGACCTACCATTTGAAATCATTCAATTGGGCACAACTGTTCACAGATCTGTCTGTGTGCATATCAAGTCTCAAACCTAACTTGTAGCCTGTCGTGGCCAAGTGCACCGGACTCAAACTCTTGTGTTTCTGATCAGCAGAGTGAGGTTTTAAGTCTTGGACGTGACACTTGTGTCCTTAAGCAAGACACTTAACCATTATTGCTTTGTCCTTTGGATGAGATGTAAAGCCATAGGTTCCGTGTGCTGTGTAGTTATGCAAACCAGTTCATCTACTGTAAAGAGAAAGGGCTTGCTCGAGTTTTTCTGGCATAGTCTGGCAACAGTTTGCACCACTCAACCTTGCATCCCTGTCAAGGTGTTGTATTAATCTTATTAATCTTTATCAGATTTGATAATTTGGTGCCAAAAGTGTCATTTATGACAGACATAGCGCATTATAAGTGTACGCTACTATTATTATTACCTGAACAGCTTGTCTTGATGGTGCAACTTTTCCTTCATACTGACTGCGTGTGGCGGCCCCGTACTGTGGTCCACCCATCCGGCTTGCTACATCCCTGACATATTTCTCCTGCTCTTCCTGCTGACTCTTCAGCGCCACTTGCTCATCTACAGAAAAAAAAATGCAAAGCTGGGAGTCTTACAACGTGGGATTCTTACTCTTACAACATGTGATTCTTACAGGAAAAAAAGCAAAGTCTTGATACTACCTAGAAAAGGACAAACGAGGGCAGACTTAAAAGATGTGTCTTAGGATGGCCTTTAAAGATCTGTAAGAAGTCAAGTGTACAGACATCACGTGATGAATCATCTCAACTGTACACGGTTCAAATTGTAACAAAATAGACCGTAATTATTATGGTCGGTACAAAATGTCATGTCAATAAAATAAATAACAGGCACTTGCTTTCAGTAAAATGGTCAACTTCCTGTGTGTACGACAAAGTGTGGACCCAAAAACAAACGGTATCAACACAGTGTATAGAACAAAATTCAAGAATGTATTTTCTTAATTAATTACAGGATAACGATGGAATATTGTCACTGTTTTCAGGAAGAGCCACATCTGCTGAAATGACAAATTATTGATTAATACAGGAAGGGGCCTACACCTCAAAAATTACATTTTGTGTTTGCACGAAGAGTCACACATCCCAAAAGATACATGTAGTAAATTGCAACAAAAGAGCGTAGATGTAGGTCAAATAATTGTTTGGGTTTCACGAAGAGCCACATATGTCTGTGTGCACATGATCACGTAACATGCGTCCCTTTCCTATAATAAAAACATGTTCTTCAGATCAGCATATAAGTAAGTCATATCACTTTTGAGGTTACCATAGACACATACAATATGTTTCACTAATTACTAGGAAAATTAGCAAATATAAAAAAAAATAGTTAGCCAATGAAGAGGTTAAACTTTTACAGCATCATTTGAGAGGTCTTAAACTGCAAACCGTGGCTTTAGTATTGCAGATTTTAAGTTTTAAGCTTAGCACACTGTAAAATGTACATATGTGTCTCTTCTTGAAAATGGTGACGATATGTAACACAAACATGGAACGGGTAAATGTTGCATAAAATTTGGCAATAACATCCGAGGATTTACCCAGTTCTTGCTTCCATTTCCTCCTCTTCCTTTCAGCCAAGCTAAGGTTAGCAAACTCCAACTCCTTCAAGTCTGTCTGATGACCATCTCTCTTACTCTCTCCTGTAGTTGCCTCCTCCTTCCCAGACCTCTTTTCCTTAGCTTCATCTTTGGGCGATGTTGCCCCTGTGGCGTTAGTGATGCTCGCTGGCGTCTTGCTTGGCGTTGGGGGTTTACTGCTGGTGGCGGAGCTCGGGAATTTCTCATTCTTCTTGTTGGATTTTGCCAACAATGACAGGATGTTCTCAGAGCCTGATGCACAAGTGGCTCTGTTTTCATTGGTATTAGAATCCTCGTCTTTGTTCTCATCTTCTTCCTTCTTCTTTGTATCATCCCCCTTTTCTGGTGGTGTGTCTTTCTCTGCAGTGTTCACTTTGACATCACCATTTTCTGAGCATTAAAACCAATTAACCACTTGTTAATTGGGCAAGCACATGTCAAAACATCCACGAAGTAAAGCCCGGTTCATACTTCCTGCGAACGCGAATGCGAAGCGAATTTTGACGTCACAGGGTCGTTTTCGCAGCGAATGTTTCGTAGGAGTTGAGCACATTTCAACTGCTGCGAATTATTCGTTGCGAATTTGTGACGTCAATATTCGCTTCGCATTCGCGTTTGCAGGGAGTATGAACCGGGCTTAACAATGACAATAATGCACGAGCCAGATTTTGAAGTATTTCAACGTATGTTTATGGTTAAACGGTTCGCCGATTTAACATCCCAACCCTTGGGTTACAGAGAAAAAAGAGTCTAAACCTTTTGCAAAATATCAGGTGATGGAACTTTAAGCACAGAAACTGAAGAGGAAAAAATAAACAAATCCGTCACTCACCTATTGCAATGCTGGCAACATTATCACTACCAGCAACTTGTCCGATAGATTTCAGGATTGCATTCAGTTGGTCTTGAGTCAAAGTAACCGTGTTCCTATCCTTGGCTCCTTCATCTTTGGATTTCCCGCTCACCCCCTGAACGTTCTTCCTCACAAAGTCTTTTCCCTGTTTCCTGGCTTCTTGCCCTGTGCCCGGGTTGTTGGTTTTCCTTCCTGGCTTGGGCTCTGCATCTCGAGGGTTGGATGAGCGGCTCTTGTGGGATCCCGATCTGTCTGGGATGAGCTTCTTCTGGGTCGCTGGTTTATTCTCGGCCTCGGAGTCCTGGGAAGTGCCGGCTTTCCGAATGGGAAACGACTGAGCTTTTTTCTTGTACCCAAACTGCTTAAAAACAATTTCAAAAATGATTTGTAAACTACAATATTTCATTGTCAGGTAGTCAGTTTTCAACATTTCAATGTGCTAGGGGTGGAGGGTACACTGCTACATGTACCAAGTTGTTTAATGAATTCAAAATAAAAATAATTTTAACATTTGGACTTTTAGCTTTTGTGAATAAAAACTTAAGCAAACACTCAATGTTTATGTGGGTTGGACTGAATAGCTGTTCTCTATATAACCTGTGTACAGTCCAGGATAGAAAGGTCAGTAACTGATTGGGGGGCATCTTTCTTTTTCAAATAAAGTTATCAGGCATGAACAGGGCAATCTGTAATAAAGAGTTATGTGTAAAATGTAATCATCCATTTATTTGCAATACTTCAGATAAAAACTCAAAAGGGCAAAAAAAAGCAAAAGTAACAAATCCAACCCACCTTTTTGCTTTTGTTGGGCTTTGGATCTGCAAAAAGTAAAAAATTAACAACTAATTAAATACAACTATATTGAATGAAAGGGAATTGCATTAAGGAAGATGAGATTCTTTGGACATATGGTTAGAAGAGATGGTTTGGAGAAGACGATAGTACAGGGAAGAATGGAGGGGAAGAGAAGCAGGGGCAGACCAGCAATGAGATGGACAGATGACATAAAGCGGTGGACCGGATCAGTAGAGACGCCAGTTACCACCATGGCGGATAGCAGAGATGGTCGGAGGGCTATAATGAAGGCCACAGCAGCACAATTCAGTGCCAACTGACCAAGAAGAAGAAGATATTGAATGCAGTGAGCAAGACAAAATAAGAGAAAAGGAGAGAGCTAGGCTTAACAATAATAACAATAATAAAATGAGTGCTTGTCGAATCTGAGTGGCAGACATAACAGCCTGAAGTAACGTTAATAAACATTCTGAATATCCCTCAGTTATATTTAAGTCACGTCAAACATTTGATAATTCCTATTAGACAATTTCCAAACAACCCGCCCTGTATAAGTTACGTCGCACACGATTGAACAGGCCCACTCGCTGCAGCGCCTGTAACCAGTGTGCCATTTAACAGCCGTTGAATTACATCCATAACACATTGATCAGTGAAAAAAATGGACACATAATGTGACAACATGATCTACACACCGCGGTGCCATGTTGATACTTGGTGACGAATAAACACGCAGACTTGGCGCCGTGTCTCCGATGTGGAGTTAAAAATCATTGACTTACAGTACAAAAACTGATTGCGAGTACAATTATAAATTCCCTAATGTTGCATCTTAGACGTATTGAGAATCCTGTAGGCAATTTTTGAGCTTCTTTGCTTGGTCTTTTTTGTCATTTTGAGGCATTTTTTGTGGCTTGTTGTCATGAAAATCATAGCAAATTCCCGAATGTGGCGGAACTGACAATGGTTTGCAGGGGCACTAGTACGACCGAAGATGTCAATTTTTTTTTATGGGAGTACAGTGCCCCAATTACTTGGTCTACGACAGACCTACTCCTAAAACTATGAGCTTCATTCTGCTATTGCTGCCATGATAGCGGAACGAACCTCATACATTTTCTATAAGAAAAAAAAATAAATTGCAAAATTTAATTTTAATTAAAAAAAAAAATTTGTCTCTTTTTTTTCTCGACTTGTTCCCATGTTCCCAAATGGGTACATATAAAACATGGAATATAATGTCAACAAATTTCCTATCATTTCAACACAAGGTTTGTGGTTTGTCGTTTATCAGGAGGATTAACCGTTAACATTAACACAATCAATTTAGGATACCACCAAAACACATTAATTACCTTTAAAAAGGAGATTCCCGAGTTGGCCTGACTTGGCTTTGGCAGCAAACTTTAAACCTTCCCTGTGGAAAAGCACAGCACAGTCATTAAAAAAAGAGTAACACTCACAGTAACAGATTTTTGAAATGGTAGTATTTTTAAATTTAATGTTATTAGTTTGTTATTAATTATTTCTTAAGCAATAACAATAACAACGCGATCACTGTGAACTTGGTCAACTTGCTGTCTCATTATAGTACTACTACTAGTAATAGTAAAATATTTAGAGAGCAGGTTAAATAAATAACATTTAAAAATAAAAATGTTAGAACACTACATTTTAAGAATAGACCACCACAAAAAAAGAAAAGAAAAAAAAAGAACGAAAGAAAGAGAATTTTTTTAAAACCAAACTAAACAGTAACACATCTTTTGTTGGTTTACAATACAGCATGGAGGAAATACTAAAATAGTTACAGAACAACATTAACAAAGGATAAGCCTAACTAAACAAACAAAACAAAAGCTTAAGAGCAAAATTGTCCTAGCGTTAATTGTCATTTTATGACAACTGACACTTAATAAATTATAATCAACTTATTCAGCCATACTCATGACATGCATGAGATGATTCATTAACTCATTCAGTCTAAGTCACTGAACCACAATTTATAGACGATCAGGAAGAATTTTACAGGAGTTTAATCCAATTTGATTTGCTATCTGACATCTGTATATTGTCTGTGTTACTATCTTACCCACTGTTCATGCTTCTGAGGAAAACACTTGCCAATAATAATCTGTTTTCTGTCGGAAATATGACATTTTCATAACATTGCAGCGTCTACTTGACATCTTCGTTGTCAGGCATTTGGTTTTCAGAAAGGTTACGGAACTCGTATGGTGCGCATAAATATTTTGAGAAATGTATCGATTAGTTGAAATGGAGTGTCTGGGTATAAGACGAAATGTTGCTGTTCGTTTTCCAGGGGTGCATTGCGTTTAGAAGCCGGTGTGTGCGTGTGAAGAGAATCCCCAGCCGGATTGCCTTCAGTGGATTCCAAAGGGAGGGGGCGCTGTTTCTAACAAGAAACCAGAGTCACCCAAGTAGGCCTACTCTTGTACGGTGTAATCATGACATAAAGCAAGACCCAGGATAAATATACACAGATAAAAAATAGCGTAAAGAAAGCTGTATTTGCCCCGTTTCCCTGTACTTATTATGCGTGAAGAGGCAACACTAACTATCCCCGTGGTGATTTACCTATTGGGTTGGCTTGCAAGGGGGTAATAGTGGCAGGGATGGGGGAGAGGTGTGACTTTTGCAGTGCAAACTATCGCTTTTGAGTGGATGACATTTTTTATCGATACAATTTATTAACTTTTAGTTGGGGTCACCTTTGGGTTCTTGAAATACTGTTTGTATGTACAAGCACACTCCTGTGCATAAAATTATACAACGTTTACCAACAAGTAATAATGACCATAACAACTTGTAGACTACTTGGTGAGAAGCTGTAGATGTTGGTAAGAACTATGTTGTGACAATATTCCCTTCGAAGTTATATGGTTTGGATAATTTTTTACCACAAAACATTTGAATCTGAGAAACGATTCATGAATGAATATTTTAAGATTTCTGAGGGCTGGTGTCCATTCGCGAATGCCTGCGGCCACGTATGCGGCTGGTACCCGCTGTCACCTCTCTAAAACGTGGATGGATTTGACATTCTCAGTGTGAGAATAACCGTGACAGTTTTTGGCTGTTTTTTCAGCAAGTTGACACTGTATTGAGCTGAAACTTTCACATCATAATGACTTCAATTTTATCTTACTTGAAAATTTTACCCCCAAATCAGCATTACGATCATGATGACAGAAACCAATCGATGACTCAATCTTTAATCCTTCCTAGAGGGAGTGTGATTTTGACTTAATCAAATACACACATTGTTTTCTCTAAACTAGGGGTCACTGGGTCCGCAATGAGTTCACCCCTCCCCTAAATTCTTACCTTATAACCTCCGAAGGACTTGATAGTATCCCTTGACTATCACCCAAGAAAGCACAGTTTTTTTTTAAGGCCTATTGACTCAAAATTTCAAGGCAAGGTTGTGTACCAAACAATCCAAAGAGGATGTACATGCCCATTGTCACATTTTAAATTGTACCATGGAGGAAGGAAATCCTCCATGATTGTACACATACACGTATCTTCTAAGACCGGTTTTCACGAGTTCGTGGCTTCTTCTTTAAATTATAAAAACAAACAAATTATTGCGATGTATCACCCGATGTCCTAATTACCCGATTCTTGGTTTTAGAAGTATGCAAGCAACTAGGCTATTAAATTGTTGTTTTGACTAATGGAAACTCTAGACTTGTGGTTGTGAGAAGAAATGTCAAGGGAGTGAGGTCTGTCTTACGGAGCTTTTTCTGTTGGCCAGCACGCAGTGACGATATATGTTTGTGACTTTGCAAGTCTCAACAAAGCTTCTGGAAACATATTGAACATGAAAAACGTATACAACATGCAACTTTGATAGATATCATTTCTAAATGTCAATCGCACTATTTTCTTTGGGTATCACCCAAGAAAGCTAAGTTGACCTTGTCCTTTCTGCTGCGGAGGTAGACTTAAAGTATTATCACTAATTGTCACGTCAACTTTACGACTTATGCCTACAAGTTGCAAATGATATTTGTAAAACGCTGTAAACATTTCGTTAGCTTCACGTGGCAACATTAATAAGGTGAGAATGAAATGTTCTCCTAGAGTTTTTTTGTAAATTTATTGGGGTACATTGCTTCACAAGCTCTTCAATCATGGGCCTCATCCAGGATGTTAGAGGGCGCACACTTACTTATATCGGTTCTGGTTCGGTTGATTACATGTACACCATCAACCGCACTAAAGTTCCCAATGCTAAATGGTAATATTCAAGAATACCAAAAAAACATATTTTAAAGTCTCTCAGCCTCTTGAAAAAGAACCAAATATATTTTCTGACAACTAAACTTCACTTTTTTTTCAAAATTTGGCGGGATAGTAGCCGTTTGGCTTTTGAGCTAAGCTCATAAAAAAAACCACCCCAAAACACCCTTGACGACTAATTTAGCCAGATTCCATCTTGGGAAAAATGACCCTACACATTTAAGAAAAAAACAAAGAATTTTTTGAGGGCTAGAGTACCCCCAAATGCTCCAGTTTGAAAGTCAACAACCCAGGGGCACAATATTGGACCATTGTTCAACAATTCATAAAACTAAAAGCCATGACCTTCAAATCTTTGACAGAAAGTTGTGGGTTTACATTTTTATTAACGAGGCTCCGCGCAACCGGTGGCTTAGGGCAATTTTTTGGCAAAATCGTGACACGCTGTGTTAAAGCACCAAATTTTTTACAGTTATTCTGTAGGTCCCATAGAATCATTCTAGAGGGGGTGCCCGGTTTGGGTGACCTAGGTCAAGGTCAGGCTGAGGTCAAAGTTCATGTGGTATTATTATATTGCCTATCAATTTTTCACCAATAGAGGGCCGCTTCTGCATATCATTAAAACTTATAACAAATGACCATGCAGCTTCTATTTCATACACTCAGTTGATCCCTTTAGTTTACTGACCTGGAGATGACAGACCGGGCACCCCACCCCTCTAATATGCTTCTATGGGACCCCTAAAACAAGTGTGCAAAGTTTGGTGCTTTAATCCGGCGGCGTGTCACGATTTTTTCATTAAGCCACCGGACTACAAGCGTTACTCTCTAGTGTAGTTCTAGTACACACCCATCATTGCGCTGGTTAGAAGCTGTGTCTATAAATTCGGATGCAAAAACCAAACAAAGATTCCCATTCATGTATATTTAAAGCAGTCCATTTTATTAAGCATCTAAAATGTCAATACAGTTAATTCGTAAAATAAAAAGAATAATTTACACGTTTCTTTGTACACTAACTTCCCTCTATTACGGTGCCAATACAAACTACATGTACACGAAAAGCCTGCACTGCAAAAACGGGGATGTTAAAATAAACACCATGGGTGTTGTTTCACATTATAGATACATGTCACACACAAAAAGGAATAAACAGTTCAGTGTTATTTGAACACCATATGATGTTAACTTTGATTCTCTCTTGGGTATTCATATGTGACAACACCCACCCATGGTGTCAATTTTAACACACCGAGCTTTGCAGTGTGATAGTATGATCCAATGACCCATGACCCCTTCCCCAGCCCATGTTATCCAAACTCTCATTAATGAATGTCTCATTTTACTTCTATAGCGAGACTGCTGCTTTGCGCGAGGCTACTGAGGCTGTATAGTCGTGAGAGCATCAGTAGTCTCGCGCAAAGCAGCAGTCTCGTGAGATAGTTGCGGGAGAGCCGGTTCGCTATCACCGCGTCAGACATTTTTAACGACTTGTCCACAAGTATGGTGAGAACTTGAACCAGTCTATCTGCGTCCCATGGGGAAAAAATCTCCCAACTCCCAATATCCGGACCGAGATGAGCCGAAATAATACGCAAATCTGACCACAATTCCTGGTCAGTGACACCTTGACATAGAATCATTCTGACCCGGAGTTGAGTCTTATTTCATGAGCCCACGAAAAGGCAAAATACTAACAAGTACGTCTTCAGAAAACGACGTTTTGATAAACCAATGCATTGTTCATTTGTATTAGTTTACGGACAAAACTTGTACACGTAGGTATGCAGCGGATTATACGTTTTTGTACTGACCAAGCCTAGTTTGCAGAAGAAGCGTCACGTTAAAAGTTGTTTATATTTTATAGAAGAAATTAATACAGCATAATACTATTTACATAGTTTAATTATAAATAATAGTCGATGGGGAAAAGTGGTAGAAATAGTGTTCTTGGCGTGACACAGTTCAATATTTGCATTGATCCTTCTTTTGGCAATTTAGTTTAACAAAAATACTATAAACATTTTCTGATACTAAGTTGAGGGCATGACTGCACAGTGTAGTTAAGTTCACAGGTGAATGTCGTTGCCCGTCATACCGACCCAAATCGGTATTCGGTATACGTTGTTTCCCCTTTTAAGGCGTTCTAGAGATGAAAAGCTGTAAAACCGCTAAAGGGCATTCATTTCGTCAATACTCTCTAACAAAATAGAACTTAATTACTAACAACAAATTCAACAAACACTGGGTCTGTGAGAAAACGAATCCACCTCACCCACACTGATCAAAAATATTTATTATTCTGCAAACGACGTTCCCTTTGAGCAGTACTTCAACCTGAATGGTTGCTCAAATCAAAGTTTAAAAAATTTTTAGTTTCAGATTTACCCAGTCAGTTTTCCAAGTATGTGCTAGGCTACAGAGGCCCTTTTCGAATTCACGGCTTGGGCTTGAGCTCTGGCTCAGGCACCCATCCGCCTTTACGTTGGAAGTCCCATGCCGATAATGTATACACTTAAAAAATTACTGACGGAGCCAAAGCCTGAGACTTGGCTCGGCCGTGGTTTCGAAAAATAGCCATAGTTTTTTTTAAAACGCTTCGGCGTGGGCTCAGTTAAACATTTGGGTATGATCTGACTGGACATGACGTTGAGTGAGGGCGCCCTTCAAAGTCACCACGGAACAATGATTCAATGTGGGGGGGGGAGGTGCGTTCAGGCACTAGCTATAGAAGCAGTAACGGCAGGAAGAATGACCCGTTTGACATTTACAATACTGTATCATAAATATATATTTTTCACGCTATAAATGCTGATAGCTATTTGAAAGATACCCTCTCAATATGAATGTGCTCTGGTGGCAGCAAAAATAGAACAGACCACCGTAGCTAAAATGTTGTTAAGCACTAACGTCATGTTACATCCTCATTACTGTATTATTGTCAATGGAACATTTTTATTTGAATATACGATGTTATAATAGAAAAGTTATAATCAATAAATCATCACCTTTTTATACATTTATCTTAATCATACTTTGATTTAACGTGGTACCGCAACCTAACCCATCAGGACTCATGGTTGTAAACCTTCCTCACATAGAAAATGTCTCTGTCATTCTAGTCTCTTGGGCAAGGTCTTGCAGGAAGTCTTTGTGGAATCTCAATTCTCATTTACACGTGTCTACGTTGGGCGTGGTCTTCGGGGCGTCGGTAAAATCTCAATTCTCAGGAACACAAGTCTACATTGGGCGCGGTCTTGTAGGTTGTTGGTGGAATCTCAATTCTCATTTACACGTGTCTACGTTGGACGTGGTCTTCAGGGCGTTGATAACTCAGTTCTCACTTACACGTGTATAAGTCCGTAACCGTTTCACAAACCTTACATTTGACTTCGCAACACCAAATGAATTTGCAATCGCATCTCTCAACGAGTCTCACCTCTTGTGTGTTGTAACCCCTCCCACAGCACAGCAGATCGCAACTATCACCACCACTCGAAGTCCGGTTGCACTCTCTACCGGATGTTCCCATAATGCCTTTGGAAAGGTCACGAACGCAATAATTTGGCGACCTCTCCAGATGAACCAATTCTTCCTCGTTGACGGGTACTTTGCGCATGCTCCTGTCTTTCCTCCGGAGTCTCTTTTTTGTGGGGCGATTGAGGACCTCTACCGACTGAATGTATTTCCTCTTGAGGTAGTCTCCAACAACTAGAAAGTCTGGTACGGTGGTCCAGCACGATTTAACGGTGCAAGATCCAGACACGCCGTGACAGCGGCATTGCCTCGTCATGAATTGCTGGATGACCTGCCAACAGGAAGCAACATTTCAATATTAAAACTTCGATTGATATCAAGACTATGCTGCGGTGGCAACAAACACTTATTTGAGATTGGTTAACTTGTCGTCGCATTTATTGCGTTACGGTCTCAACTTCCTGACGGCCGAGACATGAGAGGGTTACATTTAATCATTGCTGAGGTTATACACATACCAGAAGCCTAAAACAAAAACGCTCCGATCCGAAACGGTTTGATCAAACGAGCTTATTTTTTGTATGGTCAAAGGAATTTCTCAACTTGCTCTGCAGCGCCATATCACACAAACCAATGGAAGTAATTTTAGATTCTTTACGTTCATTTCCACGAATATTTAACTATGCTTGATGATTTCTCTTCCGTATATGGAGAGACTACCCGAGGAATTAATAACAATAGTATATGAGTTGTTGGAATTAAATAATTGAACTATGGAGTCAAAGCACGAAGCAACTGCGGACTCAAGAAAAAACAAGACTACACAAGAGGGCGGTATATAACAGTACCCATGTGACCTCATGAGTCACTTCATTAACAAAGCGGTAGTGATCATTCAAAATCGATTGACAATGACCAAGAACATCAGCCCAGTCGTCGAGTCATGTTATACACAATTTGAGGAGCCGTCATAAACCGAGGCTATACATGAGCTCCAGACCTGAGGATGCCTGACCTCTTGATGACTGTCCTGTTGATCTGACAAAATCTAATAACACGTCGACGCCTCTATGGTGAAGCCTAGATTTGGTTCTTAGCTACTCCATACAGACGATGCACTGATTCCCTTTTTACAAAACAGAATGCCAATCGTGCTTCTCTAGTAAAATCGTCCCAACAGGCAACTTATTATTGTTTGGCCTCACATGGTGTATCTCTGATTTAAAAAAAATAAGTCCATGTGACCACTCAACCTTCTGACTGTCCTTCCTGTCACCAGTATATCCATTTGACAAGGTAATTGTCAAATGTCAATGCAATTGTCTGTGTGTTTGGCAGCCAATTAATCCCAATTACAGGAGTAGTTTCGGATTGACAAAGAGGGACCACACCAATGACTTCATGACGTGTTGTGGCAATTACCAAAACCAGTCCCTTTGTACTGTAGTACTACCTGTCAAGACATTGGTGTCAAACATTCTAGACTACACGTCCGTAAGGTACAACCATAGAGCAAGGACTTTATGGTACAACATATACCAAAGAGTGTCAACTTATCCACAACTCTTTCCATTCAAATCAAAATGACTGAAAACTTGTTGGCATCATAACTGTAATACCAATCTGGTGTACTGGGGGAAGTTTGGATCGAGTTGATCCCTTTTCCACGTACGCCATTTTGAATCATATCTGCGAGGGAGGACGGCATGCCGAAGTTACGGCTGTGGCAATAAGACCTCTGCGTCAAATGCAAAAACTTTAATCTTGCCTATGTGCCAATAAATGGCGTCGAAATCAAGCAGTCCGGCTGAAAGGTAATGTTAAGCCCATATCCGATGAGATTAACAGATAGGCCTGCTCCAACATGACTTCCATTAGTCACTGGAGATCATACGCCCCTTGACAGAATGGGTTTCAACGTCGGAACGACTGTGTCATGTTGAATTCTCACAGTGTCGCTGGTGGAGATTGGTGTGTGTTCTGAATGTGGAAACATCCATGATGATTTCCAAACAATTATTATTGATTATAAAAGATGAATAAAACCTGTCGGCTGTTGTTCGCATTTAGATTTAAACTATACTGTACTAATACATGTTTCCCAACTAGTTGCCAACACTGTACGTGCAAAAAATTTGGCTCAATTGGTCATACAAATTGCCATAAAAACAAGAATTAAAAAACACTTTTGTTGTATAGAAATTGTGTGTTTTCAGATGCCTGCGAAAGGCTGCATGCCGGAAGCCTTTCTCAGATTCACATTTTTGTGCGTGAAAAATTACCCCTTTCTCGAAAACTACATTACTTCAGAGGGCGTCGTTTCTAACAAGGTTTTATAGTACCAACAGTTCTCTAGGGCTCTTTACCAAGTAAGTTTTTATGGTCTTTAGTTTTTGGACTAATTTCCAAAGGCACACCCCCTTTAAAAACTTCGGTTTGTCTGTGTACATATTGTACAGGAAGTAACCGACTGTAGTTTAGTCCAACTGTGGCCAACTTTTAAGGAATACAGATAAATTGTCAAATGTTGATCTGTCATTTTCAAGTTGGCATTGACAGCTGAAAAAATTGACCAATCACAAAGCTTAACCCACATCTGGTTGTGATTGGTTGACTAGCAAACCCACAGATGTCCTTAATGTCAAAGGTTCATACTGAATATACAATACCAAGCCTCTGGCTGGAAATCATGCGACCTCACGCTCCAAAGACCATAAAATGGCCACCGAAAAGCTAGCCCCAAAGCGTGTACATGGTATCACTTTACTTATAAACACTCCAGTACCGACAGTAAATTTACCCATTAATTCTACAAATAACACGGATATTCAATCAATTAACGTACAAAGATTTTGTTCCCAGACCGAACGTGATTTCAACCACGGAAAGGTGATTAGAATCCAACAAGGTAAGGCGATACACTGTTGCAAGTTCAGACATGGCTTGTGTGGCTGATTAGGTTATACCGTACAGACTTGTTAAAGATGGCTTCAATTTATGAGGCAGGAAACTCATCCCTGAGGTGGAATTACTGATGAAAGAGAAGAAGTAGTTTTTTTTTCTTTGGGTGATTAATCAGTACAGGATACAGCATTGTTTATGTAAGGTCTCATATCAGGTGGTGCACCCAAGGAGGGAGGCTCGGGGGGCTCCAGACCCTCCAAGTGCCAGCCGATTTAAAAAAAAACAATTACATAGAGGGTTTTTGCATAAGAAGGAAAATAAAAGAAATTCATTATTAAAAGGACATTGACGGTATTGAAAAATAGGTGCCACACCCTGAAAACCTTACGTTCTGTTTTAGTTTGGTGGGGTTGAACAAAACAAAATTCCCTCGTGGTTTATTACTTGTTCTGTATTTGGTTTTCATTTTGTATTTTATATGAGCGCGCCCGCCCCCTTTCCGAGATCCCCCTCCCATTCCCACACCCGCCGAAGACAGTTTATTTCCCAATCCTTTCCAGTGCTGGGTGCACCACAGTTATATCATCAACAACCCGTCATCCCAGTCTTTGGTTTAGGTATGGACGAAAATGTCTCCAATATTTACAGCAGTAATACAGGTGTAACAGGAACAGAGAACTGTCTTTAATGTCAGCTGAAGATGTTTTTCATTCCCTGTGCTATCTGAGATATGTTAGACTTCACTAAGTTTGCAGATTAATGTGTAGGCTAACATTCAACAATAATAATACTCATTCCCCTCCGATGGGATTCAATTCCAGCGTGCCATTTAAATGTTTTAAATATAACTTCTTATATTTAACGGAAAAAAACAGAACAAAACACAAACGACAGACATAGCCTAAGTTGTGAGGAAAAACAAAAACCAAGATGAGAAAGGTTTTGTCTAAGATCTTGTTCATAATATAGATTTTTTACATGTGGAAACTCGTCTTCGGCATCAGTCAGTTACTGCATGTGTTTTCATTTAATCCAGTATCAAGTAATAAACCAGGGGATTAGGGGATAATCTAGTATCAAGTATTAAACCACTAGGGATAATCCACTGTGGTGGACCTATGTTCCTTTTCAACCTTTTTTCCTCACAGTTATAGATGAATGAAAATAATCACAGAAACATAAAACAGTTGTCGTCGCAATCCTTCACTGCAAAATGTAAGCCGTTTTGACAGCTTGAAAGCCGAGAGTTGGCACAGTTGCACTGCACGAGGGACCTAGCCATGTTGCAATATTTCAATTTCAAGGTGTTGTTTCAGCACCCCTGATGACCGGCGTGCCTCGGTGTCCAATGTGGGGACATCACGCTGGGAGAAAATTGGCCGAACATCGCGGGCATTGGTAAGTATCGGATTAGTTATCAAGTATGGGGGTCGATCTAATTTATCAGAAATGTGTGTAAATACAGACCATTTGAACACTTAAAGGCTAAATAATTAGGGAACTCATTTTCTCTCCTCCATGGGCAAACATGGCAAACTACTGCACAGCAAAACAAAATAAACCTTTTATTTGTTATTATTTACGTATTATTGATTTTATTTATATATTACTCTATGTATTATTATTCTTCTTATTATTATTTATTACCTGAATAGCTCGCTTAGCACAGACCCCATAATCAAATAAAAATCATCCTTGCAACTTAATTATTGGAACAAACGTAAACAGAACTGGCTAAGGGCAGTTAGTCTACGTGAATCTTCGAGACTTGAGAATGCATGCCTCTTGATCTGGTGCCTTGCCAGTTGCCACTCAAGAAATGCAACAATCCAAGGTCTCTCCTTTTCGTTAAAAATGGTGCAATTAATGATGGAAATGCCCTCATGATTGTAAACGAGGTCTGAAAAGCATTCGCTTTAAGAGTAAGACACCTGCCTCCTTGCCAATGTTACTTAGATTTCATGCCAGGAAGAAAATATAACGACATAATGAATTAATTTAATTGGGTTTGCTCCAATTTTCCAGACTTAATCTGACGTCCATCGTATCAAGCACATGAAAGTTAATATTCACGGTATTAAAATCAAATTTGCTCTTGATCAGTAGTCAGGGTTCGTCGATCTATAGGTCACGTTAGTAGCCTCGAAATCAAGACGTTTTTACAAGAGCTGGCTTGAAATAGTGCTCGAGCTGCAAATGTATATGTTGTGCCCCGCTGCTGGCAAACATGTCTACCAACAAACTTTGGATAAAGGTCTAGATTGTAACCTCGCACACTTCAACTACATAACGGCCGATAAAGAGACTATTCCAGACTTCTTCAGTTCAGTCAATAATTTTACATTTTGAGTATAAAAATAAGGAAAAATACTCCTTTAAATGTAGTCTCCAGTCAAAGCTGCAAACCTATATTTTCAGGAATAGATTTGTTTTGACAGGAGAAAAACAGGAAGTTTGCCAACTTTTCACGTATGCTGAAAGTTTCCTTGCCTTTTGGTCCACTTTAATCGAAAAGCGAAGAAGAAGACGAAGATAGAGAAGAAGAAAAAGAAAAGACGGTTTTTAATCTGTAAGCTCACTTTATGGACTCTTGAGCAATGTTTCTGTCTGAAATTCTGCCATTATCAGAAAATTTGCCCCATATTTGATGTCTTAATATATTCAATTTTCAAAACCGTTAGGCTATTCTACGTTTTCTTCAAATCTTGCCCAACTTGGTTATGACAAATATAACTTTACTTTTATGACGTCTTTACTTGAAAGCGAGAACAGAGGACTGAAATTGCCAATCGAAAGACTAATAACGAACCCTTCTTGGACGTGTTTTAGAGTGAAATGCTGTTTTTTTGTCATGCCCATCCACGCATGAAACCTTACAGTCACATTGCTGCGGTACTGTCCTTCGATGTAGCTGGTCAAAACCTAGGAGAGCTTATTATGGGCAGCCCCATAATTCCCCCATAGACCTACACGCTACAGATCGCTTTATTGTCAGTTTGATTTGCCTGATATTTGGGGTTTGCCCTTGTAGTTAAAATCCCCTTCATGTCTAGTCTACCCCCCATTCTCCAGATAATTACACTGACTAGAGCCGACCCTCTTCAAACTAGCTCATCCCCATTTTATTGGAATTATGCCATCAAACACCTACTCCTTACATGGGAACAATGGCCAGGTCTCCAAATCATTATCTCTATAATCCTGGATATTTGCAACAATGGGATGTCGGCCGCGCTCAAACAGCGTTGTCCTTTCCCGAACAACGGCGGCCGTTTTATGGTCGAGAACAACAAGGAAAAAACATTGTATGACCTTCTTGCGCTAGTCGGATAATTTATGACCAGTTTGTCTTTTTTCTTTTCGAGATACGTTGTGCGTATAGACAGGGTAGGCTATCAGTTTCGTTACTTAACGTGAAATTGTTAAATAAAATCCCTTTTGGAAGGGGCGAGATGGTTTTCAAAATATTTTCTTTAACAGTTTGGTCAGATAAAACCACGGTCGTTATCGTAATGTCACATAAAAATAAACCATTTGACAAAAACGCACATGTGTGGCGGTGCAATGGGTTTGCTTTCGGTTTGCCGACTGGTATTTTGTATAATATCCACACAATACAATCACAGTTGACAAAACCAATAAAAGGCTTCGCATTAAAGCTGTTTTAACAGTTATTGCTAGTAATAAAGATACTGTTATGTGTTTGTTGACATAGGTCATAGGTCATATACGGGTTATTCACAGTTCATGCAGTTCACAGTATATCAAGCTTGGCGTAACCTGAATTTCGAATCAATATATGACAATGTTGGAGACATGTTTTTGCCATATTGGGTGTGACCCTTCTCTAATTAACTAACTAATTATCTTGAGCCGATGGTGAAGATAATGAGTGAGTCATAATGTGCTAATTAGTACATCGGACAGCACTACATAAAGGTGTTATACGTCTTTTGGCTTTTGCAAGCGTAAATTCATTTTCATCCTCGAACACTTCATCCAGACAACCGTGGAGGATCCAGGAGTCTTTCGCCATGATAAAATTTACCTGTGAAAACTGCATCAACATAATGAGGTGGACATAGACGGAAAACGGTTGATGTGTCAGTGATTTTGTTTTTTCGTGAATCTTTGTTTTACACGTTCATTTCGATTGCGTCAGTCAATGCAGAAGGAAATGATTTATGCAAAATGCAAAATGATGTACATTTTCAGTCCACACTTCATTTGAAATATTGTTGTCTTCGAGATTGTGTCAGTCTGAGACCGATAAACAACTAAACGGAATAACCCGATGAAGAGACGAAAAAAGACAGAAGTTGTTTAGTTCTGTACTTCTTGCTCTGTCATGACGTTTTCGGAGAATCCGGCCTAACAAAGAGGCCAATATCATAAAAACGTTGAAACATGTTGGACGTTTCACTGCATATTTGTGTGTAAAGCTACGGCATCTCTGAATGACAAGTCTGTTTGTCCTGAGGCATGTTCAATTCAAGCCTAACCCATCATCGTTCTTTTTAAGATGACATTCTTGAAGGAGGTACTTGACAAAATAAGTTTAACAAAATAAAAGGTCCTTGATGTAAAGCAAGACTTTCTTAGACTGGTAATTATCGGGAGGAATGACGTAATCCATTTGAAAGCTCATTAATTACCGAATTAAAACCAAGAATAATCCACCACTATAGGGGAAACTATATGTTCATCTAGATTATAGTCGATGTCAAGAAAATATCATTTGAAGTCCCCAAAATCAACGCTGTTTATTTTGATTGCCGCATTCCAAACAAAGAACGTGCACAAAGATTCCCTGAGACAGGTTGATCACTTTTCGAATTTGATGACATTTTCACAGGTTGGTTGTATCATGGAGGTAGGAAAAGACCACAAAGGAAACTGACTGGTTTTTTTTTGCTTTTTTTTTTTTGGATACATAAATAGACTATTATGATGACATCATCTTCCCCTGAGGTACTGAGAACCAACTGTTTGCCGAAGTGTTACCGTACCTCAACACTTTTAATCCCGTGTTAAGTGGGTGTTAATCCGGCGAATACATACAGTTATCGTGAGATTCTTGCCGGATTAAACGATGAAGATATCTCACAACAAGGTGTGATTTCTCTCATGTGGTCACATGCCCCGAAGAATACCGATACAATAAGGGGGAAGGGGCGGTTTTCACACGGCCCGTTCAATGCAATGAAATCTACACTGAGTTCCGGGGAAGTTGCGTTTGCAGAAGCACTATCAAAATGGATTGCAGATCGGAGGAATGTCCGTGAGAAACACAAGCCATGGTTTCTTGGTTAAGAATGAGTCATAGTATTATCTTGAATGTAGTTCCTTGAAGTATGTGAACAGCATCCTTGTAAGACAACAGAGAAAGAGAGAGAGGGGCCCACGGGGTAATTCCTTAGAACGATCGATAACCAGCTAAGAATCTAAACGGCCAATTGTACCAAAATCAATTGCAAAACTTTAGTAAATATTCTAAAAGATTATCTGATATTTATTCCTTCGTCAGCCATTTTGGAATTTAATCAGAAACTCATCCGGAAATGATGAAACAACAATTCCATTGCTATTGATATTGAACACACTATGCCATTGTACAAAAATAACACACAATAAAATTATATTGCTGTTAATTTGCAGCTGTAAATCTCCTTTTTATTGCAGTGATAAGGCCGCGAAGAGTTCCCATCAGAAAAGACAAAAGAAAGCACTGACTCTGACTCAAATTCAATGCCCACACAAAATGTAAACACCAAGTTAAAATCCAGCTGTCCACCTCCTCCGTCTTTCCATCCATCCATCCATTCTATCCAGCAGAAACAGGAATGCAAATCGGAGTGATTACAGGTAACAGTCTAGTCACTCATCCCGAAATGTGGCAGCAATGATATTAGCAAACATGGACGAACCCTTAATGAGGGCTTTACAATGTTTACACAAATCATAAAAAATGCCGAATCGTAAAACGCACACACGTTGTCAATAGCGAAGAAACTATTCACAGGCCAGACCCAGAATCCACGGTCATTAGAGATACAAGTCAGAATAGTAACGCAAGGGTATTTGTAAATACAAGTAACAGGAACACAATCGTAGTCGTTTATATAAATTCCATTCAATTACAGTACCTACATTTTCTTCAATATAAAAGGCAAACTGCCGATCGGATGTTTTTCGTAGGGCCTGGTTAGTCAATTTAAAGAGACAGAAAAAGACAAGTGAACGATTGTTGCAGTCGACATAAGCCCGATATAGGCGCACAGAAAAGCCCTGTCAGGAACATCAACAATTTGTCGCTGTTTTTATTTACAAACGTATGGCGAAGTTGGGTATTGTATGTAGGCCTGTATTGAAACGAGGATAGGAATTATTTCACTTTATCTTAAAACAGAATACGAGTCAGCCTTTAGTAAATGCTGATTTCTCTCACGTTTTTTCCTCACTTTATTGGTATTTAATGACTGGTTTTAATGACAAGTTTTATGATGTGTGGTTTGAATAAACAATTGGATATAACTTCCAACAAACAAGATGAAACTTCCAACCAATCGTTACAATGTGCCATGACATGGTATGTAATCATTGTAACCAACTAACTACAGTGTAAATCAAGGTTTGGGATTTATTTTACCTATACATAACGTTCATATCTGTTTGTTGATAAGTTGGAGGCAGGACAACTGAATATCCAGTTGTTGTGGCTGTCGAATCCATTATTCCACGTGAACAATAAATATTGAACGAATGGGCAGTGTCATAAGATCGAAACGATTTGGAACACTAACAATCATTCTAGCTGTGACGAATGCATCACAGTCATACGGTACGTTCTCTATGGTTACATTAAAAACCACCTAATAAAAATCAAACCATGCACAGTGGAAGCCACTGCCTCGATCTGGTGATGAGGCTATACAACTACAAGGTTATGACAAACGGGTCATGTGAGTATGTAATACGATCCGAAATCTCAAATTGAGATGGAAACTACTGCAATTATACTTTCAGCCTTTCAGAAACATCAGATTCGGTATTCAGGCCGATCGTCCTTATTGCAAAAGCCCCGAAGTCGAAAGCGCACGATCCGAAATTGCTGACCGGAGCCAAAGCCAAAGGCAAGCTTTCGAAGAGACCACATAAGACTGATAACCAAAAGTGACATTTTTACCTGTCTTCCAACCTCATTGTTGTGTAAGTTCATGGCGTTGCGGACCTTGCTGCCGGTGTCCTCTGCTGCGTCGACAAACTGCTTGCCAATCTTGACCCCATAGGCCACATTATCGCTGCATCCTCCCCACTGCCAACCCTCCTCATTGAAGATGCCGTTACGGGACACATCGCATGAACAGTCAGTCAAGTTACCCATGCTGCAGGTCCTCGTCACGGCATGAACTACTCCAGCACTGGTAATGGCATACACAAAGGCTGTCTCCCTGCTAGCTGTAGTGAAAGAAAAGAAAATACATCTTTAGAAAGTTTGCCTGTACATTTACAATGAAAATTTTCATATCTTGAGCTTAGTTCCAAAGGTCTGTCAACAACTATGTCATTATAAGAACACAAACTACAATGGCCATCTACCTATGGAGGAAGAAAGTGGTATATTCCTCCTCTATATGCTCTAACTAAAAGTGATGCGTTCACTTGACTCAATAGTGGGCGATGGGAAGTAAATTGTGCCTCGATATGACTCATGTAAATAATGACATTTTGGGTACGGGTCAACATCTCGGTCTTTAAAAATATTGCTCTCTCTCATTAAAAGTAAACACAACTTAAACCAAAACAAAACAGTGGGGGTTTCAATCTCAAAGAATCTCGAACAGGTTCTCTGAGCATGCTCTGAGGCAGCCATCTGATGGACCATTTGTCCTTGCTCTATGGATGGACATAGGGACCGGTTGACAAAAGTTGCAAGCCAAACCAAGAGTGTTTGGTGAATGGAATTACTTATAATATTCCAGCCATTGTTGGTAATAATAACAAGATGGCATAACAGGTCAGAAAGTGTCCAATTCGTTTATTGCTTGATTTGCCTGATGGACAGAGCCCGTGACCTTTTCTCGACTATTATCGTATTCCCAGACAACCGTGCAAAAATCAAAATCTCCTTGGAATTTTTAGCGTGTCCGTGCTGTAGCAAACATAGCAGTCACAGTGACCCTCAAAAAGCCACTATACCACTTTGGCCTCAAACAAGATGTAATTACACCACTAATTGGTAGCATTACACCGTTATATTGCTGACGGACTGATGGGCATACTACCGTGAGATTTAGTCCAGATTATACCCAAAAAGGAGCTAACGGGGTAAATCTAGAATGGGTAGGATTGTGTGAGCCGAAAACGTGTTCGATGAGCTCGTCACTAGATGCCTAGAGTGACCCGCGGCATGTTTTCCTACCTAGTGGGGGTTCTGATTGAAAGCAATCATTCAGCATGTTGTTTTTGTTTCAATTTCTAACAAGGAGACGGTGCAGAATTGGAGAATGTTGAGAAATTTGCAGCGATTTGTGACAAACAAAATCATACAGCGGCCGAACGCTTATAGTGTTAGGGCAAATGCTAGGGAGGGTCTACCTTAGGTAATTACTCCAAAAAAGTAATGACTATACTTGGTAAGGGGCACTGCAGCTGCTGATAATGTATATCATTCTGAGAAAACACTTCACTTCAAAAGAATGTGGTTTTGGGGAGAGATTCAAAACCATTTCAATCTGAGAAACGTTTCTGCATGAAGCGTTTCTCAGATTGTGCATTCCAATTACGGATTATCCTTCCTGCGTGGACATAACCACTCCAGATTTTCGGCAATATCTCATAAACGTTACCACCACCTTTATAAGTTTAAAACGTTCGTAATCGTTTCAACTTAATTTGTATATTGGTGTATATTTCCATTGCATACTTTTGGATATCAGTATCTACGAATGCCTTCAAGTTCGTGAAATCATCTTCAGTTTTTCTTCTACACACGTGCTTACACAAGTTCTTACATTAAAATTATCAAACTAATAAAAACACGTTCAAACATTTTTAAGTGGTGCCGTTTTCTAAATAATGGGTCAACCATCGAATAGATGGAGCAACGACGCAACATCTGTATTTGACAACCAATAAAAACGTATTCAAACACAAATGACAAATGAGCTTTCACGTCACATTGATGGGGAGGTAAGTTGATGTGCTCTTTTAGCCTTATCCACATGGAGCAAGGATCAACCGAGTCGAGGGGTCCCAGGCGGTCAAAAGCATTATAAATCCCGGGGCTGTGTAGCTGAGATTATCCGCGTGCAATGTGTACAATAGCTCACGGTAGACGATATAAGGTTACTTGCGTTTACAGTATGGAGGGCAGCGTAGACATAAATACTTGATCGGTTATTGATTCGACGCCATGAGTAGCACAGTAATGTTGGAAAGAATCTCTGCATAGTTATTATTCTAGGCCAGGCAAGTACGTGGAGCGTGTACATGTAGACTATTTTAAAATTGTTTGATTACCTTGGATTCCTTTACGTGTACAACAGAAACGCATGTAATATTTTTGAACCTTTCTATTAACGTGCGTATAAGCGAATGAGGGTGTGGTTCAATAAAACAGAGGGCGTGGTTTTCACACAATTCTGACTAGTGTAACTGATATACTGATTGTCCCATCATTATGTTTGCGCGTATCAATGGGCTACTTTTTGGTGAGAGGCCTAACTGGGGGGGGGGGGGGG
>CM021527.1:15798943-15819690 GCA_010994315.2 Pisaster ochraceus
AAACCATTAGTCCAAACTAAATAACAATGTTTGGGTAATAAAACACTATCTGTTACAATGTACGCTAGCCATCGACTGAGCGAGTCCGCCGGGGCCCGCTCTGCACCGATTGAATGTGGGCGATCGGGCTAGACCTTCGGATATCTTGGTTGAAATTCTGCACATCCGGAAACGAGGCTTCAAAACGAATACAGCATTGGGGTTATTAAGCCAATGCAAGAAAAAGACATCACAATGTTGACCGCACACAGCCTTTTTATGAAGGGTTTAATGGGGCGAGCGGATTGCGGTGTCGATACCAAAAGATCGGGTGTTGCGGCGGGCCTTTGAACTGCCAGTAGTGACACCAGGAGTGTCCTTGTGGGAGTCTTCCCTGGTAATTCCCTGACTAGACAGGCACGTGTACACCGGGGTGGGACATAGTACAAGAAAATGGAGCAAGATAAATAATGGTTACACAGTTTAGCCATTAGCCTGTAAAATTGACGACTTAATTATAGAACTTCAATGGATGATGGCTATATTTGCCATATCGTTAGCTTTATCAGCAACACTGGAGTTATGAAGTTATAGGCCTTTAAAAAATAACTCTAACCATGCGGCGGACTCAAACTCGTTTACCATTTATGTATGTATCAAATCTAATTGTGGTACCGCTCACTTGTAATATGTTTCAGTGAAGTTATACTGAACGTCAGTTCAGTTGATAGTGTAAGTTAAAAAACAATTAAGCAATGGTTGTTTTTGCTTGTCATCGAAAAGGTACGAATTCAATGTATTTACCTGTTTTCAACACTTTTCCAAAGGCATTCTGCTCCTGATCATGGATTGTACAGTTCCATCTCTCCTCACGAAATTGCCTCTGACACTCCACGATGCCAAGCCGTGCCCCTGCTCCGATCACCGGTATAGTGTCTGGTCTCTGCTCGCAGACGACCCGCTGCTCGTTGGCCAAGTCCGGTACGAGGGAACAAACGGATTGGCCGGTAGGAGGTTGAACCACTGGGTCAGGATCCATGCTTGCCGGGATGTCATTTGGTTGGTTGGCTGTACCAAGGGATGCTATTCCAAGCCACCTAGAGATAAAGTACAAAAAGTCAAGTCATACAAACAAATAAACATGGGGAGGGACATGTTCTGTAGCCTCCCAACCATTTTACCGCTCCTTGTTATTCTGGTTTAACTTTGGATTTACTGATTAAACATTGTTCCTTAGGGAAAGGTAAAACATTCACTCTAGGAATCGCTATACATGTTTACAAACGAATTGTTTACTTCTTTTCATTCGATCTGGTTTCTTTTGCACAAAGCAATTAACATGCGAACCCAACTCCCAAAATGTTGAATACAATGTATGTTCTACACAATTCCAAGATCTTCAAGTGTAAGTTCTACATGTTAGCTTTAATAAGACAAAGCAGTAATGAATCACGCATCGGTACCATTAAATCTCCACCCTGATGGTGATTCACTGAGTGATGGGATGGACTTAACTTAGGAAGAACTTTGGGTGAACTTTGGGTGCAACTTATCCGCTTCTGATCAGTAGTATTAGTAAGTTGATTATGCCCAACAACTTGATTTTACTGAATATTATGTCCCCCAAACCGGGTAGGCCTATACAAATTTCATTACCTGGATCCGTTATGGGGTATTCCTAAAATCTAGAGCAAGATCCTTACTAAATAACGGGAGATGAAGGTTAAATTGGTTATAGAATTAATACTACATATGTTATGTCACATGGATATGATTCATGTTCAATGTAAATCACATCCATGTGATCTGAAGTGCACTTGATGCAAAGTTAACTGCGTACTGTACTTGGCGAAGTGCTCCAACTTAATTGTAGGTACCTGTGTGCGTGACAGATGTACTGAAAAGGATTTGATTTCGGTTGGAAGCTGAATGATAGACCAAACATCGCTTTATGAACTGTCTGCGCGGCCCCGCAATAAGCAATACAGTTGTATTTGTTTCCCAATTGGACTTGACATGTTTCATACAGGCCTATACCACATCAGTATAAAAGGGCGGTGATATGCATTCAAAAATATGTTTCGCTCATTCTAGTTAGGGGCTTAATTATTTACTTAGTTATTTATCTATTTATTATTTATAATGCACTGTTTACAGAACAATTTTCCAGTCCAGGATGGGTTAAAAACTGCAGAGTATACGTGTACCAATAGGCTAAATAAGTTAATAAAATGTTTAAGAAATTGGGGGGGGGGGTTCTTTAAGAATTTTGATTTAAAATATTGACTTTTCATGTATTGCTTGCTGCACACAAAGGACCCAAGTCCGGGCATAATTTTATCAAAATTACTTAAATTTGGAATCCGGAAAGTCCAATTCCCTGGGGAAAGTTCAGTTTATGTCGTGGTTATAAAATATGACAAATAAAAGCCAAAGATGGCGAACACTCGGTTAAAGAAAAAGCTACAATCAGTAACTGCGTATAGTCCAATGTAATTGGAAGTGACGCGCGGAACAAGAAGTCGGATGCCTGGAAGAGGGTGCAGTGAAAGCCGCACTGCGGGCGATGTGTTACGGGTTAACCACGGCCCGGTCGTGGTGCATTGAGTTCACCCACAACTAGACCTAGATTGAAGAGGGTGGTTGCACGGAGTCACCCCAGGGCACGGATTTACTATTATGAGACAACAAATACATGATCATCATTGCCTTGCGGGGACAGGGCACCACCAGACGAGTGGTAGACAATTCACAGGCATGGATGCATCATGTATTTTGTGTCAATTACAATAATGCTGTCGCAGCAATACAACATTTATGCCATGAACCTTTAATTCACGAACTTGATAGTTAATCTCTCATAAGTTGTTTGTAGCGTTTATTTAAAGTTTAACAAAATCATTTTGTAATTTGAATGCACAAAAGTTCGTTTGCTAATGAATATTGAGCTATAGTATTAGGCCTATTGGATTTAAATTCAATATTCTATATCAAGTCTAAGTTTACATCTATCTCTTAAAAAGTAGGCCTACACATATAAATACAAAGCACAAGTGTTCCTCTGAATATTTGGTATATTATGGTCGTAGAGATTTATCATGTCAATTTGACTGACCACCCTTCGATCATCACCTAAATTTCAGGTATTGTTCTTGGTTAAGATATTGCACACAAGTTTCCTTCCGCCATGGTCAGAGCAATATTTGTCGGTCTATGTTCGCCCACCCAAAACAAGTCAATCCCCTGTCATTAAAGTGTCATATTAGTTACACGCAATATAAAACACTTATTGCATTACTGTTGTGCATTGTGTAATACCACTACACAATAAGTTTATTTGGCCGAAGAGTTGTGAAATAAAATGGACGTGTGTTTTAACTATTGTGTTTTTTCCTTCGTGACGTCATAATAAAAAACAGTGACAATGTTATTAATACAAATGGACATTATACTTACATCCATGACGCTTTTGACGTAGCTGGGAGCACACAAAGAAACACCAGACACGAAAACGTCAGTCTCCACAATTTACACACTGCTAACTTGTTGGAATCCATCACGCTTCAAAATTTCAATCAAAACCTTGTCCTCGATAACGAAAACAAAAATCACTTTAGTTTAAAATTCTGACTTCAAAGTGTCCTCAATAGTGGAAGAAAATTGTATAATTCCTGAGAACACGCATCTGTTGAAGAATTTTCTCCATCAACAACCTCCTTCCACGAACGCAAATTTGTGTATACAGTGTGATAGAATTCTTAGCAGGGCAAGAATGCATGCGTGCTGTCGTTCCACACCATTGAACAAACTCATCAAAGACACCGGTAGGCGGTGACCCTTTGATATCCCCATCTGATTGGTTCAGATGAAACGCAGCCGCTGACTTAGCGGCCAATCTGTGGCGGTGCCTTGTGAACACGGACTGTCAATCAATGCGGTTCGCTTTGAGAGGGTGGAGCCAAGCTCAAGTGGAAAAGACATTCCGCCGTTGCGCTCAAGCAACGAGTTTATTTGCAGTGCGGACACCGACTGCTGGTTACATGGGCAAATTTAGAGTGTAAGTATGAGGATCACAATAAAAGTTGGGAAGATGAGGTGCTGCACCTAAATATCTAAGTAATATATTTATTTGATCGCTTTTAGAAGAAGCCATTCGAAGTTAGGCCTACTTGATATCGTTTAAAGAAGAAGCTGTAATGTTTCAATAACTTTCATTTAAGAATAGTAT
The DNA here is from genome assembly GCA_010994315.2 of Pisaster ochraceus. Classification (NCBI taxonomy): domain Eukaryota; kingdom Metazoa; phylum Echinodermata; class Asteroidea; order Forcipulatida; family Asteriidae; genus Pisaster; species Pisaster ochraceus. The sequence goes on from CM021527.1 coordinate 15,803,151, forward strand.
CTATTTTATATTGTATCAATTATTAAATCACAAGAGAAACTGACTGGGTAATTGGGTTTGAACAAAGACAAATTGACTAGAGCGGGACTTGAACCAACGACCTCCGACCGGAGTTCCGCTCCAGTAAACTTTTCTTTGTTCAAACCCAAATATTTTATATTGTGTCCCTTTGAAATAACACTTTGATCTCAATGGAAGGTTTATTTCCATCATCTCCATGGTGAAGGCAAGGGGGGGCTGGGGGGCAAGGGGCGAGTGATTTGCCGATGACGACGATGATGATTAAGGTAGCAGTTTTGTTTATGGTGACGGGGACAATAATGATGACGAACATAACGATGGCGATGGCTTGGGTGTGACGAAGAAAGATCCCAAATGTAAGAAAACTCCCAAAAACGGTCTAGTGCATTTTTACTCCAATGTGAAACTGCACGTTATGATAAATCGATATGTGATCATTGACCCTAATTGTTTATTCAAAGCTTTACCGCAATACAAGTCCGCCGATGCACACCACACTGATGGTGTAATTGACAAAACCATAATACAGCTCCAGGCAAAAGAACAAACGATCGGCGAGCATTATATGGATGTGGGTCCTCAGACCGGGACCAGCAGGCTACAGTGGAGGCGGGAATAATGCTTTATTCACCCGGTACAATCGCTCTAGTTGACAGCGACATGTGTTCACCTCAAGCGGTCTCTCAGGTGACGGTCCTAGTAACGTTGACTTTTTTTACTTCATCCCTTTTTCGGGGAGGATCAAGATAGCGGTTGTAAGTGTATCACATGCGGTCTTTAGAATCAGAAGACGCCCTCAAGGGGTTCTTTGTGTCACAATCAATTAAACTTCGGATAATGTTGGCTGTTTCGGGGGGGGGGGGGTGCACACTTATTCCCTGGTAGAATTTAAGTTCAAACTGCACACAAAGTCCACGACCTTTTTAGTCCTAATTTAAGCAGTGGCGGAAATGGCAAGAAATAATCAGCTCAGGGACCGTACGGTTTAATAAAGATGAAAATGCAGGTTGCGGAACCCCTCTACATATGTGTTCACTTCCATTCAAGGGGATAAATCGGTACTAAGACGGATTCAGAAACCTAGGGTGGTATCGGCATAACGATCCATTAACAATGGTATGAAACTAAACACCGTATCAAAATTACTTCCCGGACGTTTTGAGAAAAATGTTCAACTCACTTTGCCGTCCGTAGGCGTAATCAAACACTAGGCCTTTCCAAGAATAAAGTGGCTGTGAGAGCGCCAAAATGTTAATTCCATACAAAACGTTCAGGGCTACCTTCTGAATGTTTGCATTGAAATTATACGCAGGAAACTACCAATGATTCGACGAATGTGCACTCGGGCTGTATGTCAGCATGGTTTATGACATGTTATCAATAGAGGGCGCTAAACGGCTGAACCTTTTATTGCGTGTGTGTTGGCTGGCGGGTTTAATAATAACAATCAACAGTAACCCTAACAAAAACGATCGGTCTGATCACTGATTCAATACTTAGTTCACAACTTGAAGATGATCAACGCACTGTACGTCCTCCAATTAGATAAGTTGAAGACCAATCCCTTCTCGGACACCTTTTTACCAAACATGTACTATAAGTAGAACCAGCTCATGGCCGACGGCTCATTCGGTAGTCAACAAGAGATTTTCGTAGAGTGTAGACCTAATGACTACAATACGAAGACAAACGACAATGAAAACATGTTCGCAACCTCTGACAATAACCAAAACTTACCGTCTACGTCATTGGTTTTTGAAAAAGTAAATTCATTTTCTTTCTAAACACACCGCTTAATATCCAATCAGGCAATGATTTCATCAAACTAAGTGATCATGTTTTGGTCAACGATAACGATTTATGTTTTGTCAGTGATGTACATTCTTACTTCAATTGAGACAATCGAAATAAACAACATTTAGTTTCTTCGGATGTTTTTTTCTCTCGACTTGACGGTATTTCGGACAGAAATATTACTCTAGATATTTAAATCTGGACTCGCCAAGCAGCAGTGACCTTTCGGAATAAAACTCTAATAATTGTTATTATTTGGACAGAAGCGATCCCGTACGTTGTCGTTTTTCAGCCACATAGCGTACCATTAAAAAAATATAAAAAAAAGGGAGAGAAAAAAGAAAGACAAAAAGACCCCCAAACTATGCGAACCTGTACTTGGTCCCATTTCAAGGGTTTCCATTCCCATCGTAGACCCCAGATTGATGAATTATGACAATATTATCGTCGGCAAAGATTAAATCTCAGTCTATAATGACCCAACTGGCTAGAGCCTACCACCTCTGCCAAAGTACCCCATCGTGAACCCAAGACAAATATGAGGCAATCACTACCACAGGAAGAACCAACTACATGTCGATCACTACTTATCAATGAAAATCAACTTGTACACCGATGCTGCTCGAAGCTAACCATGACCCTTGATTCTAAAGACTAGTAGTCTAGTATTGGTTTGAAGTGGTACTGGTAGTATGTTATTGGTGTATGCGATGATGAATTATTCCTACCATCTGGTTATCGATAAAACACCATAAATCAACATCCAGCCTGTGAAAATGTCACAAAATTTTGTGGTGACGTTTCAGTGCAAAACAACGGGAAATGATGTAGAATTTCACAAGCACTAATAGGGATCCTCCTTTAGCTCTTTCATGGTCTGAATCCTGACCACAAATTACTTCATCGATCAATGCATTATTTTATTTATAGACCCTAGGTGTGATATTTTTCAAAACTTGTATACGGTTTCAAATGTGAAAGCTTTATTTATTTTTCTTGTTTACAAATTAACTTGTCAAAACTGTATTCTGTTACGTCCATGTCGTTGCGCTTATTGTATCGTTAAAATCAAAGCGGGTCTGAGTTTTGCTGTTGTTGTAATTTGTTTTAAAAATTTAAACTTGAATGTTGTTTTTTGATTAGTTTGAACTACTTTATAAAATGCGGATCTGTGAGACACGAATGTCCACTTTACAAATTATTTTTAGTGCTAAAGTCAATGCCATTTTTTATGACATATTTCTCATTGCATCAAGAAATGGCTTGTAAAATTTGAATTCAAAATGGCGTCTTATTGTGAGAAACAAAATAAATCAATGACAATATAAAACAGCAAACATTCGGTAATCATTAATACAAAACATTGCATGTTCTGGTGTTAGGGGTCGAGACGGATCATTGATATGTGATCCACCCACAACGCATCACCGACTGAAGTATTTTAGGTGTACATAATTCTTGGCGACCCCCGTTGTAGCGACTAATTTTACCAATCAGCGTCTTCGTGTGATGCTAATTCATAACACTGCAACTGTTTCTGTTATAGATGTCACTGTTTACTTGTCTTGTTATTGGATAGTTAGAGTATGCACAGCAGGCGACGGGGACGGGTAGTTTTCGGAGGGGGTACACGGATAACGAAATAAAGACGTTTTCAATAATCAGACATGATGAAGTTTGGTTTGAAGTTCCCCGCCACATCGTGTGTACAATCATAAAAACGGGTTTATGGATGTTTGTATGTCATAGTCGAACACAGTTTATACGAATTGATCAACACAGACTGTATGATTAAGTGTGCTGTAATCAACAGTCACTGACACTCGCCTCTATGGAGTAACAGACTTTGGTGTGAACAAAGTTGTTATCAATCATATTTGTTCATTACGGTGACATCATGACAGTGCGTTGACCGGAATTTAGGGTAGACCAGAGACTGTAGCCTGTGTAGTCTGGGTGCAAGACCTTGTCGTTTTGACCATATTATTGTATACAGCCTGTACCGAGAGATGCTGTGAGGTATCTGGATACCCTGTCGATACCCTTTTGTGTCCTTACTTGTATCATTAAAGTTATAACCAGTTTTAAAGGTTGACGGGCTAGCAATTCACGCTTTTCTTATCCAAATAACGGAACTGCCGATAGAGGGCCTCTGTGGTGTCAGCGGATGGTTTTCATGCTACATAGATGATCTTAGGTGTCAACTTCCACCATTAACTGCACGTGCCTGTTGTTTCCCGGTTTTAGAATTTTCTTTTTTTTTAGAAGATTCTCTTACTATTTATTTTCATCAATTTGTTGTTGATGTTGGAGCTATGGGCTAAGCCTACTCGGCCATTGACTTCTGTTGCATGCATAGTAGTCTACCGGTAGAGCATTCACATTTCACCCCAGATTATTTTGCGTTTAGTGAGTGTCCCACGACAGGGCCAACGTGCTAGATGTTTATAAACAGCCTAGATAAACACATTTTTATACATAATTTGTAAGGACGGAGACAGAAAACTTGTGACGGCATAATGTTTGTACAAAGCCAAAATGACAATTGCATCTATTCTTATGCATAACGGGGAGTCATTGTAATTGTATATTGATTCGTAATTCATTCGAGGACAACAGATTGCAAACAGCGGGGAAAACTATTTAGTATTAGTTTTCAAGATGTACAGTTTTATACCTAGTGCAATCCTCCAAATCTACAGAATGGCATTTGAAGACCGCACTTACCACAGTTGCTCGTTTCGATCGATGATCGCAATACCGCAACGTTTACAAACCCCCAGAATAATGGATCGACCAGTTTTCGCCATGCCCTTCCTGTATGTTGAACTGAGGATGGAAGTGACTTTTTAGAATTTTTGAATGTTATTGAAAATTGTAAAATTTCGTAATCCGAAGTCCGCAGCCAGTAAACAGTTTAAAAACTCTTCGCCATTATTCTTTTATTTACATTGTATTCTGTGCTAAATGTAGCTTGAGGTAATAGCTTTTACTTTTACAGCTGATCACTGGATGTTAAATAAAATGGCAGACAATTTTTTTTGTCAGGTTGTTTTGTTGGGCAAAGTTTCCAAAGCGTGTTTAATTACAATGTCCTCTGTTCGCGAAACATTTACCGTTTGGCATCGATTTCTAACAGTCAGAAAGTGTAGTAATTAATTTTGTTTTGTTTTTGTTTATGAGGGTCAAATTACACTCTGTACACTACATTTCACACAACAAAACAATAATATTACACCATCTTTAAAATAGAAATCCACTGAAGGAACTGGTGGGTAAATTTAATCTGGAAGAAGTCTTAAAAAAAACTTATTTATAACCCATTAGGGAAAAACAAACCAAGTTCGTGTTTTCACAATGAATTTAACTTGTTTTCCCCACAAAGTAGTTTTGAAAAGATTTTAATTTTGTGTACTTTCCAAAAGTTTAAATTTCAGCAAGCCATGTCACTTCAAATCAATTTTCGAACTTCCCTTCCTTGGTGGCGGGGGGGGGGGTCTCTTAAACAATAATTAACATATAGGCCTACAATGACAAGTATTGTCGGAATTGTACCAATGACCGTCCCTGCACTCATACAACCGACTATGCAATGACTGTAAAATAAAAGACGTAAACGTAGACATAGTCAGCTACAATTATAATGTAAACTCCATTTATTACATTCATCCCAGTCTTGCTGGCCCCCCAGTCCTGAGTTCACATTCCCTCGTTAACTGGAATTGTGACTGTACCCACAGACCTACTTCTTGGGAATGTTACTTAGCAGCGAATGACAAATCTGCCCATTTATTGACACCAGTTTTGGCATGCGTATCAACCCGGACTGTATTTTGACGCAATTACAACATTCTGTGAATAACTGCAATAAACAGAGTGTAATGAACTAAAGAACATGGCCGCACCATAAATCAGCGTGTAAGGAAGCCGTCTGCATGACCAAAGATACTTCACGATGTTCGTATCGTTGTACGGAGCTCCATCAGCACCGTAGAACTTCTCCATCAAAGCGAGTATTGAAATTAAGAAGTTGACTCATGATCTTAGTTTCAGTTAGTCTTTTTGAAGAGCTAATTCATCCGGAGCTCAGTAAGATAATTCGCAACGCTGTTTGCTAATGTTTGCTCATATTCACGTACTAATGTTATGTTCAAAGTGTTCCACTGTAGTTAGTAAATTTATGTATTTTTAAAGATTGCATCCATAATAATGTGTTTTGGGTTGTATGTCACAAGTGTTAAATCACAGTATTGAACACGATCAAAGGGTACATGGGAAGCTACAACTTAAAATGGTTTTATGTCGAGAATATCTAAACATCTGCAATCAATACAATAATTATATATATTATGTACATGGAAAATGTTAGCCAACGAGGGCTCTGTTTTGGGTGGAGTTTCAGTGGGTATGACCATGGAGCTATACTTTTTATAGCTCCATGGTATGACTGGTTTCCCTTGTGGAGCGTTTAAAATCACAGCAGTAGCGGGTGAGACATCAAAAGATAAACTTGTCAGTTTTTAAGTTGCATTTTAAACTACCAGTAGCTGTTATGCTATATCAATTATAAGCATTGGTACACTGATGGCCTAGACCAAGGTTAGTCTTGTGTTGTTAAAGTATTTCTTTCAAGGAAGCGACTAATTGGATGGTGGTTTGGTCAGATCAGTCTGCAACCGACGTTCATAAACCTCACCACAAGAGATATGAGCTGGTCACACGCATGCCGTGTTAGGGTTGGTGGTTTAGGTGAGAAGGGAACTAGATGGAGAAGGTGGTGGGGGTAAGAGCTGGTCACACGCATGTCGTGTTAGGGTTAAGGTCAGATGAAGAGGGGGAAGGGTATGGATGCTGGACCCTTTCAGAGTTCACACGAAAGAATAGTCATGTAAGAATGTAAGGCTGTAAGGTTGTTATGTAAGGTTGCTTGTACATTTTAACCACCCTTATTAATATATGTAAAAGCTTGGACACGTCCCCTGACCTCCTTGAGACGAACTTTTTGATTCGTTTATTCGGGATTGGGAGAAGGGGGGGTCGAGATTTCTCAGGATATTCCGAAAATGAAACAGGAAGTTGAAAACCTTTTCCTCTCTTCAGTATATAATTTTGAATCTGCGAGAGACAATCTATAATTCTGATGGGTCTGACTATTTTCTCGGATACAGGTCCCGTAGGATTCCGAATAGAACATCACGGCGAGTATTTCGGGTCACATTATTTCTCGGATAATACAGATTTTGAACTGGGACCTGTTTTAGATGTATTAATAATTATGTAATTGTGTCCTCAATGTAATGTTTATAAAGTTGAGATGTGAAAGGACCAGCAGCATGTTTGAAACTGTGTCTGAAGTTCAGCAAATGAAAAAAACCCCATGTAGTTCTCTACCTTTCTAAACACCCAGTGGCATGGGTGGATAGGGAGTGGTCTATGTGTATTTTATAATCAAGATCACAAATCCAGACCGATCAAAGATTATCCCACACAGATGCATCGGAATGATGTCTTGTTATCCACCTGAGGAGTTGATGCGGCTAAAGCCCTTTTCACGCTGTATCTACTTATCCCCGTGGAATACATCTCTGGGGGAAGCCCCGGGAGTCTTTACCCCACAGTTACCCAGGCGCACTTTCACACTCTCCCTGCACGCGTATTTCCTAGGTTCCTATTCAATGGAGTTCCGCGGTTGCATGTTTCACGAATACCCCGGGGTTATACCGAAGCATGGGTGGCTATTCCCCGGGGTATGCCCATTTGCCGGGGCAGAACAGGGATAAAGCAATTCAAGTGTGAAAAGGTCGGCTGTTATTCCCTGTGGTTGCCCCCGGGGAATTGACTGGTGTAAAAAGGGCATCCAAACTCCGTATAACCTGTGGGTTTACACTGCTGGAATAGAGGGTCCACACGCACGGATCTACGGTCCATTACACCACTGATTCAATTAGACAGTTGTGGTGAAACTACGTCACATCATGGAGGTAATTCTACCTCCATGGTCACATCATAGAGCAATGGTCACATCGACCCATTAAAGACTGAATGTGTTCTCGTAAAATCACCATGGTGTTGCAATCCTTTGAACACTTTTGTTAGAAACTCTACTTCTGAGGTGTTCTTGATTTGATATGATTTGAGTAATGAACTTGAACATGATCCAAGAAAATCCAAATTATTTAAAATACTTCTTGTATTGAATCCTGTTAGTTCTTCTTTAAAAAACATGCAAACGGTACTGTAACAATATCAACGACTAAGGCTCCAGTCGATATCGAAATCACCTGCAGGTGAAACAGTTCACGGAAACTTACATCGAGGTCAAAGTTCACGTTTGACCAACTACTTGTTTAATGTATTTTGAAGATAAGGAAGCACTTATATAGAAGTTAATTTTCCTACGTTTTACTGATGTCGCCAATGGAATAACGGAAAGCGCCGTAGGCATTCGGTTTGTATGTTTGTATAGAAGGTCATGACCCATAAGGTCAGTGCCCGCTTTGCTAAAAGTTAATTGCTTTGTCTGATCAAAAAAATTAAGAAAGCACTCGTCGTGTCGAGGTGAATTTAGAGTTCATTTAAGACGTTAAAAATAAAACGATCGTTCTCAAAGCAATTGTTAAGTAAACAAAGCATTGAATCGATCAGACAGTCTACTTTGGCCAACAAAGTATTTGCTCCAAAATTGTGGGGGACAGAAAAGGTCAGCCTTTCTGTTTGGCAGTCCCCTTTTCAAAATGTAACAAAGACACAATTACTGTCAGTCGTTTAAAGTTAAAATTGTAATGTATATTGTACCACCAATAGTGAGAACTGTCCCGTCTAAAATGCTGCCACGTGCGAGAAAAAAAAAAGTCACCTAGAACTCCGACTCGGTTTGATCAGCCGCTTCGATAATAAGCACCTTGACAGAATATTATTATCTCAACTCGGCGTTTTCTTGAAATCATTTCAAATAATGACCAAATGAAAAAAAAATCCACAGTTTGGCTGGTGTGTCTAGTGTATACTCTCCCCAAAACGAGCGCCAAGTAGGCCCTTTATATGCCTGGAAAGTCTCTGGAAGCTCGGGCGCTCATTATTAGTATATAGTTTTCACATTTTGTTTTCATGCATGATTTATAATGTTGGAGACAATTAGGCAGACGGATATTCCACTGATGTACGTGCCAGCTGGTCGGGCAACCAGTGTCTTAATGAGGGGTTTCCGATTTGGTTGATTATCCCAAACCACCGACAAGTTCATATCATTACCGGTTTACCCCCAATAAATCCACTGAAATCTCTGAAGGGAAAGCCACAGCTACGCCACCCTGACTCAAGACAACAAGGACGACGATTGTGCTCGTTTAGGCCCAAGCCTCCCTCCTTCGTTTCCCTCTTCTTATTACTTGTTTCATTTCCACTCTGAATTCATTATTAATGGGTGGCTTTGAAGATCGTGATGATTGATCTGCTTTCTTAAGTTCACCATGCTAGAACCTAACATGGTGGTGTGGTGTTTGGGGGTGATGGGTTTTGGGGGTGTTCTGAAAAACAAATTGTTCTGAAATTTGCTGTGTTGGAATCTAATCACAATTTGAATCAGATGTAGAACTTGCAATTGCGTGAGTATCGGTACCAGTCTTTCCATTTTGAGACAAGCATTAAACACATCATTATTAACCAGAATTTTATAAGATACAAAAGGAAAACTTCTAAAATATATCGTATGCATGTATATACACAGAAAATGACACCATGTTAGAACAAAATCTATTTTTTAATTGCTTACTGACAGTATACGTAAAGTTTCACGTTGGATCTCTCTTTTTCACTCATCTGTTTTTCACTTGGACATTATACCGTGTCCAACACGGAAGAAGGAGATAGTCCAATAATGATTCCATTTCATAGATTTCATTTCATAGATGTCTATGACGTCTATTATGTCTATACATGTATATGTTATAGATGGCTACGGCTACGGCTACGGCTAGATCGCCGCGTCATCACGCGTTGAAGTAACAGTTGTAGCCGTCGCCGTGTTGTAGCCGCCAATTTGAATACGGCCTTAGTCTTGATTCTAGACGTTCACACCATTGTGCTTTATCATAAACCATATAGATATTTACAAGTCATATATAAATATATATATATATTTTTCAACGGGGGTAAAGCAAGTAGGGCATTTACTTTCTTGCAGTAAAGATAAATAACTGATTGGAAGAGTAGAGCGCTCACGCAAACGAATTGCTCGCCGCTTTTTGCACGTTTGCCGCAATATTTTTAACGTGGCCACAGTCGACTCGTATACGAAACTTGTTTCAATACAAGAGTAACATAACAAAAATGTGTTTCAAACATTGCGAATTGTAATTGATTGACCACTGCCAAAAAAGTATCCCAACAACAAAAACATCAATACTTTCCCCTTAATTATTTTGAATTAATCGTCACAACTTCCGACAAGATGATTCTCCTTAAACAAGCTTTATAAAAGGCACAATCTCGCATTGTTTAACATAATAGATGATAAGTAAATTTATACATCATTATAATATTTACATTCAAATGGGTTATCTTAATGAAAGTGATGATACATTGCTCACTGTAAAAACTGAACGCATTTTCAATACCATTTTGTTCATCAGTAGAATTTGTGCAATTACTCTTTTGTAAAGTAATTGTTATCTTCTATTGTGGGGGATGTAATGGGATAATTGTTTCTGTTTCTCTCGGACCTGATACTTGTTTTCTTGGGTGAGTTAATGCGAACATTTTACAAGACATCTTGACTTGTTTAGTTTCCTTCACAACTTGCATGTAAATTGTATCATTTGCTATACAACATTGGCATTATTTTCGCAAGTATAGACATGTAGGGCGTATTTAAGTATATAGGCATACTCTCAATTTATTTAGTTTTCCCCATGTAGACAGTCACTTGTTTACAACGCGTGTATAAATAAACGATGATGGTTATAAGACTTCATATATACGTTACAAAACTGAAAGACAGATTTTCCCCTGCTTCTTTCTGTTTTGGGAGGTTTCGTTTACTTACCCCAATACTTAACATTACCCAATGCATAACATTTGGTAACATTAAAAGCACTTCGAAGGGACAAGCGAATTGAACACGGTAAAAAACAAAAGGGTTAATTAAAAAATAAATATATAGCCTTAAAAGTTATAATATAAAAATAGTATGTAAATTAATTGTTCATAATATAAGATTCAGTTGTACGTGTTTTGTTTGTGGATTTAAATATATTTCATGTCATCATATATGTCAGTTGCTGTTTTTAAAAACTGGAAACCATTTCAAAATGAGACATTTTAAAACCGTTGTTTCTCAAACATCGTATTTATATAATATCACAAAAATATATGTATCACATGAATCAAAATTCATTTTCAAGCAATATGCACATAAATATGTATTAAGTTTAATTTTGAAAACACTAAACATTTACATGCACCAAATGTACACGACTCAAATATTCAATAATAATACAGTGTCATAGGGGATTTTGTCCACCGGTTTGTCCCCAATACGGATGGGATATGGGATGAAAGTAGTTTATTCAAAAGAGGGCGCTCTCCGATGGAATTTCTGCACAATATTCGCTTTAACGGAACAAAGGCACACAAAATAGACAAAGCTGGAGACAAAACGGTATTGGCTTGTCAAATATCATACCAAAGAGGGCGTACTCACAGCCATCAGGATCACGTCAAGGGCATTGCACATGAAGTATAAAGTGCTCACATAATTATTTACTGTGATAATTTTTAAACATTTGAATTAAAAATTAAATGGCAATAACCTCACTCAAAAAACAGCAACGGTGTTAAAAGCCTTTTAACGTTGAGTAAAACACATCACAAACAGTGTTTCTTTAAGCAAACTGTAAAATATCCTCGTCTTCTATGTGATAGTATTTACAACATTTCCGTATGTTCGTATACCAGGCTACCTTTCTGCAGAGTTTTCGTTCCACGAATCTTTTTTAATGTCGATAATTGATATGCCATCTTCGGTAGTTTTGGAAACGTCTTCTTTCACTGTTAGTTTGGCCCGAGAATTCCCAATGCGGTTAGAGGATTTACAAGAACATGAAGCTGTTACTTCATCGAACATGTACTCAAGAATTTGCAGGATGGTGAGGACACTGGCTCCAAGGAACAGACCAAAGTTACCTCCAAGGGTTGCTGTAGTGCAAAAAGGAATCAAGTATTGGAATTGGTTCATTCATATTCAATTCGTGGCCCTCTGGCCAAATTACTAAAAATTTTACAATATAAAAACATTAAGATGGTACATTAAAAGATACATATAAAACACTAAATCTTTGCTTTAAAAATCCTTAGAAATGAGAATTTGGGAAAGTTATGGTCCTGCCATAACAAATGAACACATTGAAATAAGTTAAAACAATAGGAAAGATGTCGGCACCCAAAAGTTGCAAAAAGAAAATAGTTATGCTTAAAATGGTAGGCCTAACAATAATAATTTCAGATTAACATTGCGTCCATGATCCATTCCATAAAATGTACACAAGCGCATAACAGAATAATCAAGAACATTTAAAAATGCAACAACAGCAGAATGACAATGATTAAAATGTTTAAACCAGGTTAATCACAAAATGAGCAAAAACAAATTGGTAAAAAGCTAAGAAATACCACATCGAAAAGAAGAAAAGAAACACAGGACGCTTACAGCGACAGGACTCTCCATACGGTAAAACGGCACTAACATTAAGACAGCTTAGATATATAAAATGTTCCTATACTAGGAAAGCAACAATAAAAGCAGAAAGTACACAGTTAGTAAAAAGCAATTGTTTAAAAAGATAAGCCACCATTTAAAAAAAAAGTATACAAATACATATATAAACAGAAATACACAGTAGCCTATTGCAAATGCACTCAATTAAGAGTTTACAAAATCGACGAAATGTGGAATCAGGCTCTTTTCTGAATCGATTTGTCCTACAGGGAAGCAGTGAGAAAGACAGTGGACTGCGCAGACTCCTGCCATGTGAGTTTTTCTTGTTGGGTGGGATGAAATCTACTGTAACCCTTTAGTGAGGCCTGGTAACACTAAGTTATTTATTTCACTGTTTTCTCCAGATCGCAATGCCCTCGGGAGTCAAAATCCTTGATATCCTATAATAGACCATTCCACATATCAAAGAGAGGGATCTTACCCAGCAGAGAAGGTACAGTCATCTCTGGTAGTTGTTCGACCACTTCGGAGTTCAAGGCTTCGTAGTAAACAGACAGGAGAACAAGATTGTTCCTTGAAGTGGAAGAGAAAAATAGATCTGTGTTATTGACTGGACTTCAAATTAGCTTTTGGGTGGCTGTTTTGATTTTACGTGAGCCGTGAGCTCACATTTTGTCACTTTGTCAAGGAATCTGAATCCGAAATTAAGTCATTTCTGTCTGAGTACAATTTCGATTTTGGGCGGACGCCATGGCGCGCCATCGAGTTCTATTACTCCATGACTAGCGCCCTCGCGTGTTATTTCCATGCCATGTTGAGTGGACATAACCGATAATGGCAAGGGTTTTCAGAAATTGTTTACGACAAAAAGGAAAAAAAAAAATAGTAACCAGGCGTTTCGACCCTAGCAGAGTATTTTTCGAAGGTTTATAGGCTACCTCATCTTTTCTCATTTAGGCTTCGAGAAAGACTCTGCTAGGGTCGAAACATCACGGCACTAACACGAGTGAATTTACAACATTTGGAGTGATAATACCCTCACATAAAAATGGACTCGTCAAGGCAGTTTCATTGGCCTGCCGCGCCTGCAGCTGCAACTACCGTTTTCAAATCCTGCACGCAAGGGGAGACGCATTCGCACATGTACTTCAGCTATGACTGTACTATACGTTTGCACAATTATAAGGGGAGCGGGGGCCTACATGAAGCTTCAAACTGTCCACGTGGCGAGAGTCGAATGGGATTATTTCCAACTACTTACTCTATGTAGTCAACAGTAAAGTTGTGTTCTGTCTGACTGTATATTTGCTGCATGTACTTAGCCCGGAGTTTGACGTTGGTGGCAGTGAATGGGTAATTCTCGACATTACACGGGGAATCACAGTCACAAGTGTGTTCTATGTCACCTGTCACCGCTTGTACTGTGAAAGAGAAACAAATTAATTTTATTTTCAGTCAGAAAGTCATATTTGGTGATAATGCTTAGATACTGTGAGTTTGAATGATTTTAATTTGGGATTCCCTTCTATTTCCTCATTCATGAAAAAAAACCCGCGTCAATGAATTATTCATGGTCAGTAATTGCTTGAATTACAGGGACATCCCTAACTTCAATATTGACGTAAATTTTGACTAGTCCTATTCGCAAATATAGACGTCAAAGGCGTAAAACTTGATGTCAATATTTGAGACTTATGCCAAACTTGTGACATGCATGAGGCAATATTGCTGATGTAAATATTTGTTACTGGGACCAATTGATGGGATGTCGTTTCAAAAGCACCTTTTTTGGAAACAACAAAAATGATCTAAATATTGAGATGAAGCAGACTGCACCACAGGACCACCAAGGTTGAGCGGAGTTTTTAAGCATGGCCGTGATCATCGACCCAACTTATGGCTCTTATCCCGGAATTCTACTCTTACGGTCACTTTTTGCTTTATAAGTAGTCAGCACAACATTTCTGCGCTAGCTTTGAAGGAAATAGTGCTTAGTAACAAATGCTAAATATACACATGCACACAAAACAGTTCACCGATGACCTGTGGACTATTATCTCTTCGTTTATTCAGTGTGGATTTCTTGCTATGTGTCATGTTATTGTCTATAGCGGGAAGCAGAGCCACATCATTGGGCAGAAGTTTTGAGCGCCTGCTAGTGTGTTGTCTTAAAAAATGGACAAAGAGAGACTTTTGGAGACTCTAGGTAGTAGCTAACTTACCAGGTAAATCAATTGTTCTTGGAAATTTGAGCATGCTCAGAACAACGTAAACAATGGAACTAAGTCTGCGGCCATCTAGCGTTCAAAAGTCTCCCATTATCCACGTTTTATAACGACGCAGAAACTGGTTTCGAGATATATGGAGGTTTAAGCCGCAGTTACCAAAGTAACTATTTTTTAACAGAATGATAACTTTCAATTATGCCAGGCGTAAAGCTACAAGAATGAAAAGGTTATACTCCAACCTAGGACGACGTGGGCACACTCATGCGTCTTTGCTGGGTTGCAAACCGGATGGGGTCCGGGCTGTTCCACCAGCTTGCACCCACACTCTTCAAATACAAGTTTAGTTTCGCATTCGATACGACAGGCCTGGAGTGAGTAGTGTTCGTAGTATGATGTCTGTTCGCTTCCATCTTCTTTGCAGGTGGTATAAGGCGAAGGAAGGCTGGTAATCTGAAAACATTAAAAAAATGTCAGATAACCATTATCTGTAGTAAGGACTCAATTTTAAATACAAATTGCTAATTTGTTCTTATGAAACCCTTTATTTGTTCCAAGTTATTATCCATTTGTTGTTTCGAATTAATTATTCTTTATAACGGAATGTCCTTACTTCTACTCACGAATAATATTTTGCAAATACAAATGACTACGATTTGTTACAAATCTGCAATTACCATTAATTACACACTAAAAATAACTGATTTTTAATTACTAACTTCCACTTCGTTATTTCAAGAATCAATCCAAGAGAGTGATTATTTCTTCCTGATGGAAAAATGGATTGTGATGTAGTAAGCATTTAAAAAAAAATCTGACAAGAGAAGCAAGGAAATGTTTAGGTCAGAAGAAAAATTAGGAACAAACACACAACTCAGATGTGCTTTATATAGGGCCTTGTCAAACGAGGCTACTTTTCCAGGCAACTTGGAGGCAACCAACTGCAGTGCTTGCTACAGTACCACTTTTAGTAGCACAGGAGTAATTGTTCAAACAATGTATTACGATCCCTGACCAAAATATGTGAACATTGAAATGTAAGTGCTTTTCCTATTGGAAATTGCATGGAACTGACTGCGTGTAAATTACCCCGTGTGGCATGGCCCTCATGTCCAAGCTGTGTATGTCAGAAACTACATCCATAAAAGATAACTCGTCATTGGTGCCAGATTACGGTCAAAACAAAAAGTCACCATAATGATAAAAAAATTAGTTGCTGTTACCGGACGAGTTTAACCATCATGTAAATACACAAATCTAGCTCGATTGTCCTCATTCAACTTTAACTAATTGTTCCCCTGTACGTTCTTAGTAAATGTGTTCGTATCTGGGTCCCCCGTACTGCACTTTGGAACGTTGTGACGTCATGAATGAAATAACTGGTGTGCACACAGCCATATTCTGTGTCAGGTACGCGGACTGAAACAGAGGACCTTAACAAAGCCAACCTACCGTCTCATGGCGTACAGCAACGAATGTGTGATGACCAGGCCCGGCACCGTGTCCTAACTCCTTGACGTATGGAGGGACAGTTGGATGATGCAGCAACCATTTAATTCCCGCATCTTCGGCTGCTCCGTCGAGGTCATTGGTTGGCGTGTACTCGTCCTCTTCAATATTCAAGGTTAACTTTAAACCATTGGCTGCAGAAACATTTCAATGAAGGAACCATTAGTTTGAGTATTAACTGTGTACCAGTGTCAGTACCAGTGTCACGGGGGGGGGGGTGTTGATCCCCAGTGTGTGTGTCCCCCCATACCGTAAATTACCAATTACTGAATGAAAT
>CM021527.1:15819843-15833940 GCA_010994315.2 Pisaster ochraceus
AAAAAAAAAAAAAAAAAAAAAAAAAAAACCAAACAAAAAACAAACAAACAAAACAGCAACAAAAACCTGACGTCACAATTGGCTACGGTTTGACCATGATCTGCCATTTTGTGACTCAAGTTGAGTGTAAAGATATAATATCCAATTTCCTAGAGCTGCATAAGCATAAAGCGTAACTTAGCACCAAACATGATTGCTTATCACAATAAGGTTACCAGTCAAGATGCCGTGGCATAGGTAACAGTTGTGACTGGTTTAGTGCTTACCTTCTTGCAAAAACTTGTTAAGCAACATTTTCTGCTGAAGCAGCTTTGTGAGATGACCCGTGGCAACCGTGTAAGAGCGCGCACTTCACCAAAAATGCGCAATACCCAGTATGATAAAAATTCGCATTACTCAGTATAACACACAGAAAAATGACCCCGACATTAAAACGTGTATAGCTAGTACAACAAACAAGAAACTGACTCCCAATGTCAAAATGCACATTACCCAGTTCACACGCGGAAAACTGACTAACAAATACCCAGACTTCAACATCAAGGTGCAACCATTGTTTATTGAGGTGATGACGCCACCGTGATGACGTCCCCACAAGCCCCCGCTCTGTTAAGTGTTGAGTTTTAAGCACAGAGTTTTTCAATTCTCTTATTGCTACTCTATTTGGTAAAGAAATACATGTGATTAAAAAAAATAATAACTTGCATTAAATGAGGTTTACCTGCACCAGCCGATATTGTTGAATGAGTGGTTATGTTCAGGTCAACGTGGTTGAAGGTGTAGCAGTTTCCAAGATGGGAGAAAACATGATGGAAGTCGGCTGCTGAGCAGTTCTGTCCCTGCCAATAACACTGTCACCACAAACACACACAACATAATCTCATTAGAAAGAAGGGTGACATCTGATAACAACTATCTATGAAACAAAAATAGTAAATATATCAGTTGATGTACAAGAAGAATCGTATAAGATCTAATCAGTCACTTGAACGTTCAGCTCATATTATGTTTTGCGTAGAGAAAACAATGAAGAAAATGCATGGATGTGACTACTTTAAGGAGGCAAAAGAAAAGAACAGAATATCGGGCAAGAGGAGATGTTTTCGCTCATATCTAATAAACCAAATTGAAAAAAAAAAATTCCCAAAACTGAAATCACCAGTTCTTACACCTTTAGGCCTAAGTTTTATTGTCAGATACATTTGGTCAAAATGTTCATCATCTAAAATTGTTAGGAAAGCCTGTAGTATGTCAAAGTTGATTACAAAAGGAACGAAAACAATAATATGATTGGTACTCTTGCTTAAATAAATCAAACATTTGTTGGCATAATTCGGAGACGCTCTGAATAGACTTTCTTTAATTGAATTGACAATTTTGCATTACGTGTCTCAGTGGGATTTGGAATGGATGAACAAAAAGCTATGTAAAAAACAGTAACTTCAACACATAAGATACCAATTATTTATTGCCATGGGTCCATTTCTGCCCCATCAGCATTTCAAACATTCCTAAGTAATAATCTTATACATTGGATGTGACTTGGTTGGCTTACTAGTCTTTTACAACCCGGAGCATTTCAATAGGTAAATTAATTGTCCATTCGTGATTATGATTTAATTACATAGAATGTTAACTTGCTATCTTTTTATCAGTGATTGACATGACACTGTTCTAAACTACTTTTCCGATAAACCCGATAATTTTTTAGCGTCAACCTCTTTGTTTACTTGTTCCTCGTTTTGTCTGTTTGTTTGACAAATTCTGGCAACAATATTTGCAGAATTTGTTATTTTATTTCGTTGTTTCACGGAATGACTTCTGGAAAATATTTGGGTGGTTTCGTAGAAATACGGCATTTTGAAGATAATTCCGTAAACTTTTCTGTTAATACAGGATCCGTATATTTACGGAACAATTAAACAAGTTCTGGATATTTTGCTGCCGGATTTCCCCCGTAATTTAACGGGGAATTTGTTCAGTGTAGAAAGTGGAACAGCGTTCAAACATTACTAAAACACACTTCAACTTGGTTCGCTTTTCTCAAAGAAAAGTAACAAATATGTCAAATTTGACGTCCAATTCCTAAAATTTCGAAGTTAAGATTTTGTACTTCCTCCGTAGAGTCCTGCAATCACATACCCGTCCATAAAAAAAAGACATAGCCTAAAGTTGCAATTATTGACGTCAATATTTTCGAAGTGGGCCAAGTCGTAAAATTTTACGTTAATGTCAATTCCAATCCTTTTTGTTCTTGTTTGTAAAATTTGATATCTGTGACTTCAGTAAATACTTGTTATTTGACGCCAGGTTCACGTCTGCTTTGTCATTTCGTGATCGACTGCATCACTGGCCTTATTTCTAAGTTCACGAACATAAATTAAGTTCACGAAAATTGGGGCAACGCAAATTTATTAAACAGTACGTAAAAAAAAATCGATGAGTTTTATTTTGTCCCTTTCTTTCCAAATTGCCAAGTTCTGGTGAGATTATTTGACTTTTCAATACATACTCATAATTATTAGACAAGAGAAGCAAGACAGATGGACAGTTAAACGTTTAATCCATAACCTGAAATATTAATGAGATTTCAATGTCACAATTGTATTTAGCATATCAATGTGTCTGCCGGAGATGGTTGATTATTAAACGCAATAAATGCAATACTACTACTACTAGTGTGGATGAATAGCTTGGTTGTATTTTTCCTATAGTTGAAGTTCCTCCTCTGTGATGACGGCCCATCGTAAACGAAATTGGCTCTTTTGAAAACTGAATGCACCGTAACCCTTAAACCTAAACGTAAACGAAATTGGCTCTTCTTGAAAACTTGATTGAGTGCTGACATTAAGAGGCTAAAAGATATTACAATGCAAACAAATCTAAAAATGTTCTTAAAAAGGACGTTTTGACGAGTCCGGCCCTTGGGAAAACGGCGATGAAAACAGTCAACAATCTACCCGCCAAGCCTCGGTTCGACTGGCCTTTTAAGACTGTTTGAACCGTGATAAAGGCCTACAGTCAAGACTCCTTTGGAGGTCAAATCTGGTTCTTAACCTTACCTCTACTATCATGTCTTCCAACTGGTGTCCTGTTCGATTGGTGAAATCGGTCATGTCGTAGTCATCGTCGATCTCAAGAACTGACCAATCAACGGCGGCCAATTTATTCTTGAATTCTTCGTTGTACAAATGAGGATTAAGGAGATTATGATCCTCATCGATAATCCCTGAGAGGAGATAAACGGATAACAAAATGTAGAACTCGATTACAATTTAACATTAAGATTACAATTTAACATTAAATTATTTTGAACTGGCCAAGGTCGTAAGCTCATTGAATGTTGTAACGACAGATGCATTCGAGATACACTCGCTCCCTAGCAACAACGCCCCAACAAAGTCGCTGAAACAATTATGTCGCACCCAAAAGCTCACACCGAGATGTGACAATCTTGTCCCAGACAATATCGGCTATAGGCAAAGTCGCCCCCAATGGTCTGACAATTAAGCGCTGACAAAATTTTAGTTATTTAGTTATAAAGTCAGGTATTAACAAAGCAGCTGTAAAAACAAAAGCTAACATTTGGTATAGGCCTACATGAGATATGATCTAGTTAACCATTCAATATTGTTCCACTTTAACTACATTTCCGAACTAAATGTCACAGTCTTTAGGGCTGTTTGTCGAAAAAAAACCAACACATTAGTGTTTGTTTTCTATCAAATTAGTTTACACCCAACATCTTTTAGGGGCGATATTGTTGCAAGCAGTGGCGAGCTTGTTAGGGGGGAATTAACAAATAATGTGAAAGTATATTTTATTTCTCTTCGGAGCAACAACTATTTTTTCTAGGGGGGGGGGGCACTTCTGGCCAATTAAAACTGTAGTTTCTATTGTGACTATATAGAGGGACACACAAGACCCAAATATTGACGTCAAATTCCAAGGGAAAATGTTACGACTTTCCCCCGAAGTCGCCAAATTTGACGTCAAAATTCATGGTCTGTGAACGAGTTTTACCCAAGCCACAAAAAAAAATGACGTCAAATTTCACGTCTGCGATTTTTCCCCGGTCGCGACTTCAACATTCATGGGAAAAGAAATTCACGACTTTTCCCTCAAGTTGCGATATTTGAAGTCAATATTTAGGTATTGTGTGTACCTCCAGGGCCACCACCAGTTTCCGTTTACATTTTTCCCGATCAAGCCCCTGTTCAGTGCGCTTGGTATGCCGTTTACTAGTTTTTATAAGATAATCTGACGTGTGGAGGTACGTAAAATTTAAACAAATACATTGTCTGCGTGTAAACAGAAAAATGGTTTTAAAAAAAGCATTGACATATTTTATATACGTAAAAGCTTGTAACATCTAACATTTCATTCTGGTAATTTTAAAGCTCAAAAGTCCACATTTTAAATGGGCACGGACATCAATTGGGGGTCACGTGCCCCCGTCGCTACGCCACAGTAAACATGCAAAAGAGTGTCAAAGAGTGTTGAGTGTTTTCATAATTTTTAAAATACAAATTCTGTATGTTTAATGGTAACTACAGCGACTGTGGTTTGATTTCTGATGCTTCAAAAATTCCTTCTCTTTGAAATCTCTCTTTCTCGACTAGTTTTTATTGATTTAATGGTACATTGGAGACGAGTGGACGGTACTGAATTGGTTACTGGTATCTCTAATAACTTAATGACTGGATGGAGGAATGTACGATTCAAATGCCAACGGAACCATTTCAAAAGACATCGAGTCTTAACTTTGTAAGCAACGTTCGCGGAGTCCCGAAGACTCGAGGGTAATGACCCGACCTTCGTGATAATTGCAGTTTAATTACAACTTTAAAAAAAATCGATAGGTGTCATCAAGAGCTCTCAAAGTCATAACTGAAGATTGGTTTTCTTTTTAACACTTCGTAGGTTAGATAGAAAGCATGCATGTAGCTCTAAACTTGCCGCCAAAATGAAGTCAATGTGAAGCTTATAAGTTGTTCTGCAGGTCGGGCATAACTAAGACACCAAACAACAGACTAATTATTGCGCTGTAAACCCTCAGGAAACAGTTCAAAAAAAATCTCACGAAGTACATCATGTACTATAGCTTAGTGATTTTTTAAAACAATAATAATTAGGCCCTAAGTGAAGTTGATTTATATTAGAGTTGCGATTGTTTGACATCAGTCACGGTTGTCCTTTCAGCGTTCAGGCCAGTAAATATTTGAATTGAAGATGCCATACTAATTATTAATTCATGTGACTATTATTTCAATATAATATATAACGTACCTTGCTTTATTCTACATTATAGCCACTCCTTATTTGTCACAATAATGTTGAGAATACATTTTTGTCGGTAGTCCTTTAAAATTAATGTTCAGGGCCCTATGAATACAAACTCACTTTTTTTTACCAGACTGGAAAGAGGTAAAGTGCTGTTACCTGCGTTAATCTGGCACCAGCCTACTGAATAATTGGCCTCCATTTCAAGCGAAACACATTACTGTCCTATACTTTTTTTTTCTTCTCCCAACATGATATTGACATTATTTATTGATTCAATAGTTTGCTATTAAATTAAAGCGTGAATTTCGTCTTTTTTTCAAAGTGGATTCTGGCATCTGCAAAACTAGAATAAAGCGACGATTTTGGTCCCTTTTCCAGTCTGGTAAAAAAGTGAGTTACTTATCAGGCCCTGGACATGACTTTTAAAGGACCGACAAAAATATTTTCTCAACATTAATGTGACACCTAAGGAGTGGCAAAGGCGCTATACTGAACGAATGACCTCTTGATTAACATGCCGGCGCTCTACAAACTGAGCAATCTAGCCCTATATTGGCGGTCTCCCTATTTTGCCAGTATCTTTGTTCATAGGTGCCGGTCAGATGCTATACAACCTTTAGCCGTCATGAAGCCAGGGATCACACTCACGGGGTACGATACAATCTGGAAAGCAGCAGAAGGGATCACCTTAAGCGGATGCGACTTTTTTTTTAAATTGCAAATATCAAGTAATAAACCCGACCGGGTACATTTTAAAGAATTGTGGGTTGAACAAAGACAAATTGACTAGAGCAGGATTTGAACCAACAACCTCCAGTTTTAACATGCCGGCGCTCTTCCAACTATGAGTTATCTAGCCCTATGTTTGCGGTCTACCTATGTTGTCATTTTCTTTGTTATATATAGTGACATAACAACTCAGCATTACGGCAAAGTTAAAACTGCCAAGCTCGTTTCCAACTTACTGAGTTTTAAAGAATTGCAAATGCTCAATTGAATAAGGAATAGGTGTACATGATTGGCCATCTTCGAGGGGGAAATAAAACCGACTTAGCCATATCTCGAAAGAGCTCACTCCCTTGTTAAGTTTATACCAGTACAAATTCTACAAATAGAAACCAACTAGAAAAACAAAAATAACATATCCGAGTACCTCAAACATCTCAGTTACTTATTTGGACTACAACAATCTAAATAAGCAGGTATAGGCCGTATTACGATTGCGTGCACAGCACATCGGGGTTTCCCCCCGTGTTTCACCTAGGCCTAACCATGAAGACCACATTGGGCCTATGATGAATTATTTCTTTATATACTTGTAACCGAGAGACGTGCAAACTCACCCAAATGCGTTCCCACATTTTTGATATCGCGAGGAGTAAGGAAGGACTCGCGATATTTGTTGAAGTTGCAGAGAGTGAAAGCTGGAAATGGTAACTCAGTTGTGTAATTGATGTCCACTTTATCAACGTGGTGCCATTCACAATAGCGGAGTAGAATGAGTACGGCTTGTTGCAGAAACAGCGTCATCGCAGTTACGGTAGCCACCAGCCATATCAGCCGACGAAGCACCCCTCCATCACCAGCGATGTGTTTCACACCGTGGAGATCGGACACATCCCGTGCCCATCGCCGGAGATAACAACGTGTGCGGCAAGCCATCCTCTTCCTCTCAAATCTGATCCTCTCTAAGACGCCGAACGATCATACGAGTCTATTAATATCACCTGTGATGTGCTCCGCTTGTTCGCTCGAGTAGAGTTCATAAATATCAAAGTATAGCAGCTCTTGACAGCGTAGGACTAATGGGCGGCATTTATAATCAGTGAGTCGATCGGTCTCTCATTTCATGGCTTGATCGTGAGTTGGTCTCTCATTTTCAACTGGCTTGGTTGTGAGTCAGCCTTTCATTTTCAACTGGCTTGATTGTGAGTCGGTCTCTCATTTTCAACTGGCTTGATTGTGAGTCGGTCTCTCATTTTCAACTGGCTTGATTGTGAGTCGGTCTCTCCTTTTCAACTGGCTTGATTGTGAGTCGGTCTCTCCTTTTCAACTGGTTTGGTTGTGAGTCGGTCTCTCATTTTCAACTGGCTTGATCGTGAGTCGGTCTCTCGTTTTCAACTGGCTTGATTGTGAGTTGGTCTCTCATTTTCAACCGGCTTGATTGAGAGTCAGCCTTTCACTTTTAACAGGCCTAATTGATGACATTACGGGCAAAATAAAGAAACCCCATATTCAATGCCATTTGCTTTTGGCAAGGGTGAGTTGATGGATGCTCTTTTATTACACAGTTTAATCAGGAAGTCTTACGCATGATCAAGTACGTGTACGGTTAGTTTGCTAAATTAGTCCACCAGATCGCTTTAAACGTCGACTTGGTGCGTCAATCATAAACTCATAAATACCACAACCCACCGGAGCCAAGTAAACCCTGATTATTAATAATTTAAAAGTACAATTTTCGCAATGTTTATTTTAAATTGAAACAAAACACAAGTGTACATCATTCCGATCCACCTCCCTTCTATTATTTAATTATACATGGATGCTATGCAACGATGGCAACTAAACGAACGCAAATATGCTTACAGCAGTGCCTTAATGTCTACTGATTAAAAACCTTCAACCATTAGCTAAAAGCTTTGACAAACACATCGATTAGGCCTATACCCTTATTAAGCTTTCGTGTTATGGGCTACAAGCCGGAGCTAACCGAAAGGAAATTTCAATTAACTAAAATGATTATGATTTGGCCCCATAATGGCCTAAAAAGGAAGTGAGGGCAAAAATGTACAAACACTGTGAACCGGGGTCACGTGACTCTCTGGGGTTATATCGAAAATGTAAAGTAATAAACCACAAGAGAAATAGACCTTTATGGTTTATTAATCGATATCTAAAATAGAAAAGTAGCATCCCCTTAAGGTGACCCCATGGCCGCTGCTTCCCAGGTTGTATTGTCAACTTGGGTGTAATCCCCGGCAACGGCAGCAGGTTGCTTCTGACTGGCACCCAACAAAGATATCGCCTACATAAGGGCTAAATTGTTGGTAGTGCCGGTACGTTAATTCGGATGCACTGGTTCGAATCCCACTTTGATAAAAAACAGTTATGTGTTCAACCCAAAGTTACTCGTATAAGCCAACACCTTGAAATCACTCTTTTTTTTCCAGAACGAAGATATTTAACTTTCTGATCTCTTACACCAAAACTATACAAACCATAAATCTACAAAATTGTAAAAAAACGGACGGACAGTGCCAAACCATTATGACCTTTTATTTTTAGTGCATGTTTGCATAGTTTGCTCCGACTCTACTTATCTTTAAATTTGGTTACTTTTGAAACTGCTGCATGGTCCGTTATTTAAGAACTTTTTCTCCGGACGAATTTTTGACAGATGTTTCAAAACGAAAAACATACAAAATCGTTCAACCACCTTGAGTTGTGTATTAATCAGTGTCAAGTAGCTTACTTTCGTTATGTCGATCATTTTATTTACCAAAGTAGTGCCCTTTTTACTTAGACAAAAGGAAGACAAGGTTCGCGGAGGTAATTTGATTGGACAAACTACTTGTGGAAGAGTTGTGTACTGGCATGCATGTACGCTAAGTTAACGCCATCTATCTGTCATGTAGAGTTAATGTGTCATTTTAGTGACCATGGTGACGATCTTCTACTTTGTTGGCAGCAGAAGATTGATCATCGTTTTGTTTTTCTTTCTCTCTCATTATTCTGTTTATTTAAAGTCATCAACAACTGTCAGTCATACCACAAAATAAATTAAAATAATAATCGGAATAACCTTTGACAGAACGACCACTACCAATAAGGACATTCGATAAAAACAAATTAAATTAAATCAAATTAATAAAAATAAAAAATAAACAAATTAAAGTGACAAAATTGTCACTTGAAAAGGTTTGAAGGCAAATTATGCCTTTGGTTTTTGGAACCGGTCGATTTTAATCCTATAAAAATGTAGATATGTACAATAAAACTAACCTGTGGAAATTTCATTTCAAAAGGTGGTCGCGTTGTCGAGATATCGCCGAAAATCCGGAGCGAAAATGTCCACGCATGAAGAATAATCCCAATCTGAGAAACATTTATGACAGTAACGCTTCTCAGACTCAAATTTTGGGGCATAAAAACTGATATCTTTTCACAAAACCACATTACTTCTCAAAATGCTTTTTACTATCGAAAGCTGCTGTAGGGCTTCCAACCAATACGTTTTTATTGCCATTGATTTTAAGTGTGCTTACCAAAGAGTATATCTACCTTATAAGTAACCGAGTCCTAAGTGAAATCGGTTTTAGAACCTTCGAAGGCAATTTTGCTTCTGAAGTTCTGATATTCCAGATTTGACGAAACATCTTGCACTGGTTTTAAAGAGGAAAGGAAATGTTAAATTCAAATTTTGTGATGCACTCATTTACCAATAGGTAGAGTCCTCATATGGGTGGGCGAAAAATTACAAGTCTCTAACCTCACGTTAAAATGGTGTAAATTGCCATTGTATTTGATAGGCCTACTCCTCCAGTGCAAATTTTGTTAACATCCAAAACATTCGGTGTCTGTACATTTTTGTACGGGGATGCTTTGGTACATAATTGACTTTTTCAGAGCGAAATTTGAAAAACATGACGTCCATTGGATTTCAACAATCTTTACATTCCAAGGAGGAATTTTTCGTCAGTCAAAAGGTCAAATTCAAGCCCGTTTGGATTGGATATAATTGAAAGTCAGTTGTGAATCAAACAATTAATGGTAATAAAAACGTATTGGTTAGAAGTACAACAGCTTTTAATAGTATAAAGCATTGTGCGAATCATTTCACTTCGAAGTGATGTGGTTATGGAAAAAGAAATCAGTTTTCATCCTCCAAAATTTGAATCTGAGAAACGTTTCTTACAGAAACGTTTCTCAGATTGTGTGTTCAAATTAACGGATTATTCTTCCTCTGTGGACGTAACCGTTCCAGATATTCGGTGATACCTCATACACACTACCACCGTTTGAAATTAAATTATCACAGGTTAGTTTTATTGCATATGTCTACATATATATACGATTAAAATAATCGAACGGTTCCAAAAACCAAAGGTAGACTTTGCCTTTAAAAACATTCAGTCTATTTGCCAAAGGCAACATTACATTGAATTTGCAATTTAGGAAATGGCATCCCAAATCTTAGATATGGATGAGAAAAGGTGGACCAATGAACAGTAAACAATAAATTATACAACAAAAGAACACAGTAAATGTCGAGTATAAAAAATAATATGAACATTTTGTTCAAAAATCTCACAGGGAACTTTGTGTAATACAAAGATGAACGTTTAGATTAAACAAGCAGCAATGGAATGCAGCATAACATTATATGCCCACATTTGTACCAAAAAGAACATTATTCAACAAAAAACAATGAAACCAGTAGCCAAACGCCTGCCCCAAAGTACATAAACAGTACATAATTGTTATTACATATAGACATATGCAGCTAAAATGAAAACAGTCAACAGTTTTCATTGCTTAGTTTAACCATGTACAAAACTGCAGCATTCATGCCTCTATGTACGAACAATGGGAGTTGTCAAATATGTAAGTTACGTAACAGGCCCATTACTATCTCCTCTGGTTTTAGGAAACCATTTTGTTGCATACATTCTGAGTTCGGAGGGATTATGAATTGATTGTAAACCATTCTGATGTGTCTCGTTTTGCAGCCAGTTACAGACGTGGCTCATTGAACAGTGTCTATTCTTTTGGACTAAGGATAAATCCACATGTTCTTTCGATCTTCTATTACCAACGATTCTCCCTTTTTAATTCCGATGTGGGAAATCTCTGTCAGTTCGATCTGCATCATTCAGAAACAGTACATAAACTCCTAACATTCGTTCAAAAATGAGAACAAAACTAAGTTTTAAGCTAACAAAATAGTGTGTTTAAAAAAACAGTCTTGATTTATTCATTGGATCATGTACTACATACAATCAGCCTGATAAATGTTTTCACTTGTCTTGAGCGAAAACATAAGTTAACAAAAATAATAATATTAACAATACGTTCAATAAACTAAATAATTACTACTTTAATACAATTTTAAAAAGAGGCAGAGTCCCTAGAAATGTTGTGATTTTGAAATCCCATGACCTAAGACTTACCCAAATGAATTCCAACATTTACGAGGTCGCTTGGGGTTAGTGCCGACTCGCGGTATTTGTTGAAGTTACACACCGTGAGCGCCGGGAAATCGAGCTGAGTTGTAAAATTAATATCAACTCTCACGATGTAGTTCCAGTTGAAATATGAAATTAAGGCAAGGGTTACTTGGACTAGAAATACTGTGATTGCAGCGAGGGTAGCCACGGACCATATCAAACGGCGAACAATCCCACCGTCACCCGCAACGTGTTTCACGCCGTGGAGATCAGACACTTTCTGCGCCCAGTGCCGAAAGTAACAGCGTTTGTAACAGCCCATCCTTGCTTTTCACTATGGTCTTCTCCAGTAAAGAATAGAGAGACTCAGTTTGACAGGGAAGTCCGGGTGGCTGAGGGCTGGGGCTAAGGTGGCGTTAGCCGTTTTCGACTGTCAGTTAATGGTGTCGTGGCGGTTTTGTGTGTGACATATCGCTATGAATTGCATGAGTGTGGCTTGGAGTCGATGGTTGTATGCAGAAAGACGGACGGTCCTCAATCAATTAACGCTAATGAAAAATTGCCGTTTATTCACTCCGTACTGTCAACATCAAAATCCAAGGGTAGTTAAGATAAACCACGTCACCTTATACAATGTTAATCAAATGGAAAACCAAGGCCATTGATGCCATCAGCAACACCTCCATAATCAAAGGGAAGCCAGAGATTCGCAACCATGGTTACCGCCCAACTAAGGGCTCTTGAAACCAAGTTTATACCCCCAAAACGTGCCAAGACGTTCGTTCCATCAAGGTTCCAAGGACAATTGATACTGCCATGATCTTGGTTTGTTCACGTCCATGCAGTGCAGAATTGTAATCACTATCCTCGTACATCATGATCGACATTCGAATTCTCATTGATACACTACGTTTAGTGTTCCTTATGTGCCACCTTACACCTTAATATTCAGAAATTTTATTCCGTTGGTTTTTCCAGTGTTCTGGCTAATGTTAATTATTTTATTGTTTTCCCACTTGCAAAGCCCAGAGCTACCAAGATGTAACTCTCTGATAAGTGTCTAGGCGGGGGAGAGTGAGCAAAAATAAATAAATAAATAGAATAAATGCCACGCAACAAAAAATTGCGACGGACAAACATTCTGAATAAAGGTGGCACATTATGGAACACCATAACTACTTAAGGAAATAATCGTGAAAAGCCGGAAGCACCAAACTTTGCGCACTTGTTTTAAGGGTCACAAATAATTATATTAGAGGGTGGTGCCCGGTCTGTCACGTCCAGGTCAAGATGGCCGACAATTTTCAAAATGGCCATAAAATATAATTTATTATGCCATACTACCTATTTGCATGTTATGCTTATTTAAAACAATCTAAAATGAGGTTCCATACCTAGATAAGCAGTTAATGCTTAAACAAACCTTTATTTACGTAAATCCAAGATGGCGGCTAAATTGTATGGCAACCTGGCCTATAACAATTTGAATAATTTCAATGCGTTTCTTATGGGGTTACTGTTGTAAGAGAGTTGTCTTTATGTAGTGCATTAACAGGTATCTTCATGAGTTTGTGGGGACAGCTATTGTTCCTGACATCATAGTTAATCAAATATCACCATGCTATTGTCAGATGTCGTTTAACGACAGCTGACAATAGCATTAACTAACTTGCGTAATTGTACCTGATAACTACATGTTCAAAATGCGAAATGAAAAACAACATATTTTTGAGGTCGGAATGTTTAAACAGAAAAGGTGATGATGTGGTTCGGTCTCGTTGGTTGGAGGTGGTAAGCACTAAAACCCGGGTTTGCAATCATATATCTTCATTTATACAGTATTACACCATGTGAAATTTGACCTCGGCCTGACCATGACCTAAGTCGCCCAAACCGAACACCTCCTCTAGAATGGTTCTAAATGTCCCTTTTTTTCAGACAGACATTGTTTTTACACTCACGTCATCTTATAACAATAGTAATGTCATAACAAAAGCGCTGAAAAGGGGGCTTGTTTAAGAGAAATGCAAATATAAACTACAATTTTCATTTGCCAAAATTCAAGTACCCCCTTGAAAAAACATTATTCATCGCCTTGTTCCCCCTAAAAGTTTACATTAGTTTGGCGGCGCCTGGACTATACCTACTGGTCGATAAACAAACTTAGCTTGGTCATTCAAATAAGACAACGAATAAAAACAAACATAAAAACACTCACCAAGATGAGTTCCAACATTCTTGATGTCATGCTCAGTTATAGCTGACTCACGATATTTGTTGAAATTGCAGACGGTAAACGCCGGGAAACTTATCTCACTTTTATACTCCAGGTCCACTTTCGTAACGTGGTTGGCCTCAATGAAGGAAATTAAGGTAAGTATGGACAGGTAGAGGAAGTAACCCAGAGCACCGAGGGTTGCTAAAGTCCAGATTCCACGCCGTATGTTCCCACCGTCACCTGCAATGTGCTTCAAGCCGTGTATATCGGCGGTATCGCGGGCCCATTCCTTCAGATAACAACGTTTGTAACATCCCATGATCGAAATGGAACTTCTCTGAGCCGTTTTCCCCTGAAGATTCTCTGCCTCCACAAAGTTGTCCAGTCGTTAATGAATTCAGTGGGAGTTACTGGCTTATTGGG
>CM021527.1:15865734-15884124 GCA_010994315.2 Pisaster ochraceus
TTTTTAGAAAAAATCTTGATACATAAAAGATATTCCCCCTATTTATAAATTTAATCGTTAAAACAAGCTATCAATTTACTTTGATGGGTTGATTTTCTTTTGGAATTAGGATTAAAATAGTTTGGTTGATTGTAAAGTGATTAATCTTATCAGTTTGCTACTGATTCTGAATTCCGAATCCGGAATGAAAAATAAAAAAGATTAAAATGTTGGCTGGGATCTTGTCAACTCTACTAGTTTTCAGTGGAATCAGAAGAGAAGAATGAATTTGTTACCAAGAATTATTTGTTTGTTTGTTTGTTTGTTTGTTTTCATTATGTGTGCTGAGAACACATCAACATCAGCACAAATACAGGACAATTGTGTGTACATGTATAGTGTGTGTGTGTAATTTGCTTTCTATGAATTTACAAGTACTGGGGGGTCCATCTTAGTGGCAATTCATTGGAAACGAGTTAAGCCCAGCAGATCATGTCACTTACCAACCATTAAATACAATGCTACATTCTTGGCTTATGGCGTGACCATGATCAATAGTGCGTATGAGATTTAATCTGTTCTAATCTGGGGTACTATCAAGGCTTTCCTGGGAAAGCTAAATTTAAGGAATAGACATTGATATCAATTATACTGCACATCCTGGGGTCGATTTCACAAAGATAAGTCCTAACTTAGGACTAGTCCTAGGAGTTATTAAAAACTGAAGGCTAGTCCTAAGTTAGGATGAGTAACTCGTCCTAACTCAAGATAAGACTAGTCTTAACTCTTTGTGAATTCCACCCCTGCAGACATGTATGGGGACATTATCTTTCTTAAATGGACAGTGTTACATCCTATTGCTAAAGACTTTGTTTCATACAGTAGGCCCTACATTTATGCTTTAATTGTGTTTTATTGGTTTTTCTTCCTGGACCAAGGCTGGTTGACTATTGTTGGTAGCTTAGCCAACCCAACCACACTGCATTGTTACAGAACTTAAAGGGGGATGTGTAACAGAAATGTAATAATGGAATATAAGAGTGGTGACAATGTCTTAAACGGCCAGCCGTTTGAGACCAGCTGTGCCGTGTGATGAAAGAGTGAACCGGATCTTTGTTGAAAGAAATTTATTGTAAGAAAATCAGAGACAATGCACTGATTTAACAAAGTGGCAAATTTAGTCTTATAGGGGAGTGGACTTTGACTTTTGTTTGAATGGCATCTTCAAAAATTAAATTGATGTATAATTTTAGTCAGGGAGAGTTCAAAGTTGTTAATTTCCATTCATTACCCTTTCCAAATGGACTTTAAATTTTAAGAAGATGTTAAAGATAGATTATTCCTGTGACAGCACAAAACACATTCCTGCTCTTAAGTTACCAAAGAAATACAGTTTCAACCAAAATTCGAGGGCATGTAGACTGCTGGGTTGTTTATTAACTTTTCAGCAGTACATGCTCCTAATGGGCTATGCACACAATAATATTTGAACTCTTGAGTCTGTGTACACATTATTAACACGCAACTGCTGCAAGGAATTGTGCCATGTGTGGGTTGGCGTCATTGTGGGTCCCTGGCAGTTTATGGCATGGGGACCATGGACCCACTACAGAGAGACTCCAGGACGGATCGAGTCCACACCAACGTCATGACTTTCTGAGAAAATCAAATGTTGTTGTTTATTCCTAGGACATCTTAATAATCTTAAGGCATTCTTTTTAGAAACCTGCAGATCAAAACAACAACCCCTGGATTGATGTTCAAATAATCACTATGTACACACTGGACATGAGTGTTATTTATCTCATGGTTAACTAGCCATCTGATTGGGTAAATTATACTGCAATTGAGCTGTCTGGTCTGTTGCTATGCTACTGCCTAGTGTTTCTATTAAGAGAAAGAACTTTAGGAATGTCACTGTGTGTTGGTCTGTTGTTTCCAAATATTTGTTTAATCCCAGTTCCAGTACAAAATAGTCTTATCTCTAAAAAACAATTGTTGGTCCTTCAGACAAAATTAGTCAAGGTAGTAATCTGACAAGTATTTTGCAACACACCTGTACTGTGGACATACATGTAATGTAAAATATAAAAAAAACCTCATTCAACATTTCAGTTTATTTGAAAAACATTTATCTGACATAAACAAATTATGAAATTTCAACTGTTAATATTATCTAACAGCTAGCCCCTAAAGTTTGGCTCATCAGCTTAAAGTTTGGCACACTCTTTAATACATTAGATGTCACCATGGCAGTCACTTTTATTTATTTATTCTTGTTTACAGTGTTTGAGAGCAGAGATAAGATAGTGATGGTGATGGAACATGCTAGCGGCGGCGAACTCTATGATTTCATCAACGATTCGAAACTGACAGCGCAGCAAACTAAAGAGCTGTTCCAACAGATTGTATCTGCTGTACATTACATACATAAGGTGAGGACAACGGCCAATGATTTCTTAAACTCAAACTGTGACCTCTGAGTCAAATTTATACTACCTACAAAAGGGTTCAAAATTGAAGTAAACAATCAATCTTTTTGATAAAAATTTTCCAAATGAAGCATTTATGTTTAGTTATTCTTTCTTGATTATGTGGAAGAACAACCTCTTATACTTGTATTGAAAATGCTCAT
Source organism: Pisaster ochraceus (assembly GCA_010994315.2). NCBI lineage: Eukaryota > Metazoa > Echinodermata > Asteroidea > Forcipulatida > Asteriidae > Pisaster > Pisaster ochraceus. Next base: position 15,868,349 of record CM021527.1, read on the forward strand.
TCAAAAACAAAATGTAATGTTGTGCCTTTTTTTCCATGCTTTATTTTACAGAACAACATTGTGCACAGAGACTTGAAGTTGGAGAATATCTTACTAGATCGAGACTTCAAAGTCAAGGTCAGTATTACCATGGTATTACTATCATGTCGACTGTTTTCCTGTGGGTCTTTGAAAAAATAGATGCAGTGGTGTTGAAATTGAGCAGTTTCATTGGGGCATGTTATAAATTTGCTCAAAGCGCACTATGTGCTGCATGTACATGCATTTTGGGTATAGGTGGTATTTCAGAAACACCGAGCGAACAGTCAAAGGTACGTGTCCATTAACCACTGGTTTGTGTGATGGTTTAGAAGGCTTGTGTTCACGAGCTGGAGAGCGACTGTGTCAGATGTTCAGGCTAATCTCTGAGTATCAATAAATGAGGGCGCTGTTCAGGCGAAAATAACTCCGACAGCGCATAGCTCAATCATCATAAGTATCTGCAATGCACACCCTCTATTGAAGCCATGAACAAAGAATATCAATACCACTTCACATGCGAGTATGGAAAATTTGTGCGAGTGACAGATGGCGAAGCAAAATTAAAACTTGCCTCACGGCTGACTCGTGCAGATATTGATGCACTTGGTGTTTCCTGTATTCTTTTACTGAGTGTGATAAGGAACACATTGGTTGATGTTCCACATAGGCCTATGTATCATGTATGGTAGTTGGTGCCATCACGACTTCAATATTGATATCATCTTATACACTCATGCATGCTGTGCCAACTTGTTCAACAATCAAACATGAGACGGAATGAAAGAATACTGTATTATTTACACAAGTTTCAAACGTTTTCAATGTACCCGCTGAAAGTCTTCCATAGTCAAACTCTAGAGTGAGTCAAAAGATCAGGAAGAGGCTAATTCATACAACTGGTGTTTCCTAAATTGGTTGATGTTTCACAAGGGACTGTGAGATTGAACCAGTGTTGCTCTCGGGCCCCAGTTTCTTTCATACAAATTAACCTCTTTAATTGGACACACATTCCTGCATCTGCCGCAGATACCGGATTCTTCACTCAATGTGCCAGGTCATGGACCGTGTCAGGAAACTCTTTAGGTTGAGGGTCTTTCTATGGTTTGGAAGTCAACCACAACGTCTCAAACTTTGTCATTGAAATCAGGAAGTGCAGCCAGTGCATGTGGATAGTTTATGGCTGCCGTTAATGTAGATATGTTGTATTGACACTGTATTGACACCCGTACTTCCTGACAAAACATGCATGCGAGGAATTCAGTGTGGTTTTTCTTTTGTTTCTGTTATTACATGTAAAACACTTCCTTTTGAGAATTCTTCTTGTGTGACTTGATGGCAAGAGGAAATGGCCTTTCCTGTGATGACTTTCTACTGACACCTCTCCATAAAAAAAACAAACAAAAAATTCCACTGTATCCAAACCATTCAACCACTATGATCTTTTTAACTGAAAATTCTGTTAAAAATTTTTTTTTTGGAAAACGTATATCGTCACTCGTCATTATTGTTTGTTCAGAATACTTTTACTATCCATCATGGACTCCGCACACCATAGTCTCCTATCAAGTCAGTTTGCCCTAGAGCAAAGGTCTCCTGCAGACAGCTTGTATTTCATGTAGGATTGTTACCCTGTAATCAAAAGACCCAGTTCATAGTCTCCGTTCAAGTCAGTTTCCCCTAGAGAAGTGATCTCCTGCGGACAGATCTTGTATTTTATTTAGGATTGTAACCCTATTATCAAAGGACCCACTTCATAGTCTACTCAAGTCTGTCATTTCATATTATCTATGAGTGGAATAGGTCTTAACTTCTGTCAAGTTTTATCAGCTGGAATGTGTGATGTCAGCAGTTCAGATGGTTTATGGTTTTGAGGAATACAAATATTTTGCCTGAAGGACTTTATTAAATAATTAGATTGTTCGGTGGAGGTGGGAGGGGGCACTGCAAATAGATTTTTATGTCAAGATTATAAAGTAATGAATCAAAGGGTTATCTTGGTGTTGAGCCAACTCTCTTTGGTTATGCTGCATGCTTCTCTATTGTCCAGTGATAATTACATCCATGTATCCCCACCCTTCAATCCTGGGTAATTTTCAATACCACAGACCTCTGTACAAAATTGAAAGAGACTTCTTAGTTTGCAAGGACAAATTGTGAAGGGCCTACATATATACAATGTACATGTAGGCCTATCGTAGGTCAAATCTGTTGTTCGAATCTAAAAGCGGCAGTGTTTTGTTGTAAACAACAACACTTGTAAAACAAACAAAACTCCAACCCTAAAAAAAATTCTGTAAGTTTTGAGCATAACATGTTTGTCTTTCATAGCAGTGTAGGTATTTCCAAGTAACAGTCACAATGATATTTCTCTGGTATGATTAACCTGCTGTGTGCACTTCAACCACAAATCACAACTGAAGGGATGTATATCGAATTATACCCAACCTTATAGAACATTTTTCATCAGTTTTTGTTTTCATATTTTGACACATCTGCTGGTATTTGAGTCAAACACCGGTAGCCGCAACTCCTGGGGCTGGTATGTCCCTGGAGCTAGACTCCACAAACCTGACTGCATCTTAAATTGTAACTCTGTGTTTTGACATCAGCATGGCACTGTATTTCTGTGTTTTGACACCGGCATGGCGCTGTTGACCCTGACTGTGAACGTCTGCAATGCAATACTCATTTACACCTGCAGGTGACCAGCTGTATGTTAAGACAGGCCGCTCAGAGCGACCAGATTGGATTAAGGTTAAATAAGAAATGTGGTGGAGCAACCACCCTGTGTGAACACAAAGCCTAGAAGAACTGTGTTAAGAAACCATAAGGAAGACATAAGTCAACATACTGGCTAATGTGTAGCATGGCACGCCATTGGTAACAACTTTATCAAGTTGATGACTGTAACTTATTACTATTTGCTTACTTGAGGTAAGTTGACAAAAGTTCACATTTGGTCATCCTTACAATCAAATCAATCTTCAAGAAAATAAGATTAGAAAGTGTAGACATGAACCACGACAAAGCTGATGGTCAGGTGGTTACCTGATAGATAGAAATCAAAGCAAAGTCAACAGCTGAGTTACAGTGGTGGTACCCTTGCTCAAGGGTACAGAGGCCTATATTTCTGAACTGGAAGTGGTTCTCATTCCTGGTGTACTTTAAGGTAATCTGCATACTGCATTTTGATAAACTACTGATTTTACGAACAGGCCCTAATTTCCAACAGCTTTTTACAAAATTTCTGCAGATGAAAAATAAACAGGTTACCAGTTGCAGACAGTACATGCCTTGTCTGGTAACCATTTCTGGTAAGCAGAATTTAATTGTGCTCAGCTACTTTTTGTGCTTAAGCAATTCTATGAAACTGAGTCCTATCTTGGTTATGGTTTTTGATCAGTCATGAAGTGTAAGTTGCCTGAATTGTTGACCTCAACTTGTGTTTTCCCCAGTCATGTCAAATCCTATTATGTGGCCCTTAACTAGATGAAATGTGACAATAAGTTTTTTTTATATTAAACCTGCCTGGATGTGATATCAGTTACTGAACAGTCATCAATGGCTGGGCATTCTTGGATGGTGTGAATGGCACACAAAACCCCAGGGGGTCCCCGTCTGGCTCATAAATAGTCCAAAATATCTCTTGCGAGAAGTTCAGCGGTAAAAACACTGTGGGGAGAGCGAGCTGTATTGTGGTTACACTTGGGAGGTTTGCTGGTCTTTAGTGCTGTATTTAGTTACGTTATGAATGTCCCCTCCCACCAACTTTCAGATGAAAAATATTCTCTGGTTTCTAGATCTGTTGCTGGGCTCAAAGACATGTCATAGTTGTGGTGATTGTGACTGTTGGGGGGGGGGGAGATAAATTAACAGTTTTCAATCTTTAAATATTTAGGGGGTGTTGGTTGCACATGTAGCTCTATGGTTGCACTTGCCTAATACGAAAGGCTTGCATCTAATTTTATTTCTGTCAGTCTGGAGAGTTACTGAAATTAAACGTTAAAGCTTCATTAAAACATTTTTAAATCATATGGTTTCCAGATTGTGGTAACACCATGTGTTTGTATCTACTTTTGTAGAGTAGAATTTTGTTTTCAGTTCAGTGTGTCTTTCTTGTAAAATGCATTGGCCTATACACAATAACTGCATTTGTGAATGCGCTGTGTTAATTCTTGATGTTTACTCGTGTCTAAATTCTGAGTCTGGGCTTGAGAAGGAAATATGATGACTCATGGTTTGAATCGGTCAGGTTTTTCTTGGACTGGTTTTTCTTGGACTGGATGGAGGATACTCAATCACTTGGGATGAGGTTAGCTTGAGTCAGTTTCCTCTTTGATCCCCTGGTACCATCGGAAGTCACACACTCATTCTTGTTGGTGTCCTTCCTGTAGTGGCTTTCCTTGTGGTAGTAGTTGTAGTAATGACAGCATTCTAGCCTTGAGTGTCAAATGTTGTTGTCAACTTCAGAACATTAAACCTCAAACCTTCAAACCTCAAACAAAATGGCAGACAATTCACATAAACGTGGGGTGTAGCTGTTTAAAGTGAAACTATAACAATGGTTTTTGGGAGAGTTTTTCTTATCCTTTAGTTTTAGTTTAGTTGTCAACAATCACATCACACACCCAAACCTGTGAAAGTTTCAAGTTTGTTGGTCTCATTGTAATAAAAAAAAAAAAAAATGGTTTATGATTTGCCAGAGATTGTGTAAAAATTTCATATTCAGGTTTATTTTTTTCCGCAATCAGGATAAGCAACGGTGATTTTTGAATCTATTTTCTTGACTTTGATAGAAGTTCAGACAGAAATATTTCTGTGGAGGATTGTTACTAGTACTTGTATTATGAACTTCAGAATCAGTTAGCTTTCAGTTTCTTTGGAGGATTGGTACTGGTATTTCAGATGGAAATATTTCTGTGAATAATTTATAAAATCAGTGAGCTTTCAGATTAAAACTAATTTGACCCAATCTTTTTCCCATTTCAGATTGCTGACTTTGGCCTGTCTAGTAAGTTTGACCATAGCAGGTTGCTGGACACCTTCTGTGGAAGCCCACTCTATGCATCACCAGAGATCATCAATGGGTCCCCATACCATGGACCAGAGGTAGGAAGCTTGCCTTTATAACAGTTACCTCTTCTACATTTCTGTAGGGCGACTTTCAAGCATAACTCTCAACATCAGAACACTCAACCTAATCACAAAGCACAATGTTGCCCCTTGGTGTTAACTCTGGGTGCTGTTTAATCTGCCCATGGCTCCATGCTCTGCCTCAGTAAGATACATTCTTTTTATTTAGGCTAATCTTAAAAGGTGTTTTGCAAACTGGGCATTAGCAGAAAATCAACTGTCAAAACCATACATGTACTGTAAAAGATGCGAGACATCTGCTCATCTTTGAAGAATATTGCCTATGCATTGACAGTTTTAGTATAAACCATTATGTGAATATTGAAATTGTGGTATCCCTTTTGCAATGAGTGCATGTATATAGTGTTGTACTGTTGTTAACGAATTTATTCGGATCCAGTAGAGCATAAAGGTAGAATTAGAGTGACTGGGCAGATCCTCTCTGTGTTTGTGTGGTCATTCAATCTAAGCATGTACACAACAACTCCAAGCAGAACAATGCAATCTGCCAGTCACTTTAACCTAATTGAACCTTAGAGATGGCAGGCTGTGCATGGGGGTCAATTCTGATTTGTCATTTGTAATGTTTGAATGTATTCCTCTTATTGCCACTCAGGTTGATTGCTGGAGTCTTGGTGTGATTCTGTACGCCATGGTCTACAAGACAATGCCATTCCATGGAGCTGATTTCAATCAACTCAAGACACATATTGCTAAGGGTGACTTTGTTGAACCTCCAGAGTTATCAGGTAAAAAAAACACCCCAAAACCCCCCAGAAACATTTCATATTCAATTATTCTTGGAGACTAGCTAAAGATTATGATATAATGATATTAAGAAAAAACTTGGAAGGAAAAATTCTTTGAATTCATGTAACACTGATTTCTTGTTTCAGTATTGATATGCACATAAGAAAAAAGCATCACCCCTAACCTTCCAATCAGACCTCCTCTTCCTCTTGTTAGTTGTTTAAACTTATTAAAGAGGATGATTGATGGACATTGATTTATTTTTGTTTTTCCTAGATGCATCCGATTTGATTCATCGCATGCTGACCGTTGACCCAAAGAAGCGAATCCCAATCGAGGGGATCATAAACCACCCCTGGGTCAGGGACAGAGGTTCACATCCACGCAGGAAAAGCCAAGATGTCGTCCGCCTTAGGCGGACAGAGATCCTTTCACACTCAGTGAAGTCATCGGGGGAATATACTCATCCTGTGGGCTCAACCACATCGCAAGAAACAGCTAAGAAGCCTCTTGCTAGCATCCTTAAGAAACCACAGAGAAGATTATCGCATAGTCCGGGTAGAGAGAATGCATCTTCTGATTCCACTAGTCTATTGGATGAAAAGAAAGCAACCAGTAGACCAAAGAAAGACCAGAATGAAACAACGGAGCCAGTTAAGAAAGGGATCTTGAAGAGGCGGGCAAAGGATAGTGGAGGAGATAGTGGATTGGAGATCAATGAGTCTGGGCAGAATAAGAGTGGTGGCAGTTTAGATTCAGCCAGTGGGGATCATCATAAAGATGTGACATTAAGGGAGAAAAATAAAAGAGATTCAGGGATTGATCAGGACTTGGCTTGCTGCATCATCAATGAAAGTTCCTCCACTCAATATGAAACCTGTAAACTCAGAGTTCAACCTAGACTCCATTTCAGCAATATTAGCAAACGTCACTCCCGCGGGAAATACTCCAGAGTCACACAGGTATGGGAATCTATCTACAGGACCACTCAGGCCCAAGATCTGGCCGTCAAAATACCCCCTCAAAATGGCACCGACCTGGCAACCCTCAAACATGACAACTCAAGCTCAAGCAATGAGGATATTTTAGAAATCTTGGACTCCCCCGCTCTCAGGACACCCACAATGAAGCAACAGTTTCAATATCATGTGGAGGAGACGGAATCATTGACGGTGGATGTTGAACATTCCCCAAGTGTTGATCTAGCTGAAGATGACAGCTATACAAGGGATGAACTTGTGAGTGCAATGGATGAGGAACTCTTGGAAGTTTATCAAAAAGCTCTTAAAATATCACAGGCTTTCAAGTGATCAGAGATAACCCGATTTTAAATTCACACCGAATAAGCTACATATTTCCCTTGTATTATCTCAATTTGTGCTGCCTTTAGGAAACACGTTTTGTACTCAGACATGTCTGTGTACATGCAAATATTTGTGTCTGGAAAATAAACTATTTGCCTTTTGCCTTTTTAAAGAAATTTTCTAGGATTGTTACAAATTTTCTGGGAAAATTTAGTTTGCAATTCAAATCTAGCTGTGTGAAGGCTACCAGTGGATTACTGAGAACTAGGAATGAAATAATATACCAATCATTAATCTTGGATGGCTTTTTTTTCCTCAAGCAAATTATTTGGGTATGAAATTCAAGAACTTCAAAAGAAAGATTCTGAAAATATTTGTTACTTAAAAGATAATTAACAACACCTTCACTGCCCCAAATTATTTTGACTTATAAAGGAAATATTTTGCGTTAAAAATAAGAAGAGATGAATCGCAGGATAAAATATTGAAACTGTATACAGTGTGAAGTTATATATTTACAATGTAATTTGGAAAAATTGGCAAGTAGGTAGTCAGATGAAGTATCAACAATCCGTTTGAAGAAAAAAAATCAGGCCTGTAGAAAGATAAATCATTCAGTCAAGCCAAGCAAAGACTAGATGAATAATCGTCAAACAGCCATCAATCTCTTATCCATAAGGGAGTCAGGTAAACGCATAACAACATTCCTTCTAATGCCGTTATTTAAAGACAAGGTATGCATCCAGCATTACACCAAACTCCATAGTTTTTCACTTAGAAACACACTAAGTTCAGCTAGCTACATTGTTGCTTCAAAAAGTTGTCTTTGATATTCTTATTTTTGTTTTCCCAACCAAATAAATGTAAAAGTGCTGTGCCTGTCACATGTTAATGGTCATGTCTTCCTTCCCTCCAAATAAAGTACACACCGCTGATGTGCTTGTACAGCATTGTAATTCCAACTCATTAAATATTAGTATTTAAGGAACGCTCTATATTCCCCACCCATATTTAAATCAGCAATATAATAATTTAAACCATGTCAAATTGTCCACTATAATTTAAACTCCCAAAGGTTAATTGACATCTGCAGTCAAGGATGGCATAATAAGAAGTGGATTTTTCTCTTTAAGGTGTTGTAAGATTCCATGGGTCTGACCATAGCTCTTGGCAGGTTCTTGGTGTGACGTTGTGAGTGGGGTTTAACCTTGTGAGGAATGATATGCACATGTCAATAAGCCATCAGTCTAGTCTAGATGAGTAGATAGGGAGTGCAGACATATTTGTAGCCAAGGCAACCATCTATCATGGGGGGGGGGGCTTCAGGTGTTGCTTACAGTAGATGAACAAGCAGTGATTACTTACAAGCTTGTTTCACTGGTTAGAAAGGAATACTAATTTTTGTTTAAGAGTCCAACTTGGTCAGAGTTGTTACGAAATGTTCTGAGTCAAATTTGAATTCCATGGGTTTTTACAGAGCATGTGTACGATATTTGCAAATCTGCCAGGTAAAATCGTTTTTAGTACTAGTAGTTCATTTCATCTCAAACATATCAAATGAACTCTGTGATGACAAAACCTTCTGTGCAATTCTAGATGATTATGAACCAATGCCTGAAATGGAATTAGTGTATGGTTGATGTACCAAAACAGTCCTGGCATATTTATTTTTTGTTTAAGGTAAATTGTGTTTTCTCATTAGCTGTAGATAAAGTATAGTCATATTGTTTACATATAATAATTATGTTGACAAATTTTATCTGTGCAACTTTCTGTAACAATTATAACATTTATTGTTTAATTTAACTTTTTCTGAGATGTGGATGACTATTTCATTGGTAATTACTTAAGATCATAATTGTCTTCTTTTCAATAACAGACAAATCAGATAAAATAATACACAGTGCCAATAATTATGAGGGGTTTTTTTTGGCCACAGAACAACTAATTTCCACTGGTCTCTCTACTATTCATACTTAAAAAAACTGCTTAATTTACTAAGTTTTGTTGTACATGACATAGTATTTTTTTCTTTTAATATTTAGGCTCAATTTTCAGATAATAATTATTTAATTACCAATGGAATGCTAAAGCTACAAATGTTGCAACTCTTTGTATGACCTCTACGCATGTATATAACCATAATAGAACATCTCAGTTTATATAAAATATGCATGCCCTTTTTTTGTATTTTTTTTTCAATCTGCAATCTATTTACTTTTAAGGACAAATCTCTTTTTCTTATCAAAAAAAAGCAATGAAACATTTATTTTTCAAGATTTTTATGAAAACCCTTTTTTCTTTAGTTCCACAATTGTTGTAAAATGCTACAAAAAACATTGTATTGATTGGTATTTAGTTTACAACTTTCTTAGATTAGTGCGGAAACTGTTTGCTTTACTTGTAATAATATGCACAGTAGTGGGGGACTTTTGGGGTGCTAGGTGGTAGCAGACTTACCAGGTAAATCCATCGTTCTCGGTAATGTGCGCATGCTCAGAACTACGTCAACAATGGAAATTTACCTGGTAAGTCTGCTGCCACCTAGCATTCCAAAGTCTCCCATTAGGACACAAGTGTCTCTAATGTCTTGTATAAAACGATCTTTCCAGAACATGCTTCAAGATAACAGCTTTGTGAGTTGCATGATGATGAAATATTCCAAACCATCTACGTCTGGAGTTTTAAATATGTAAAGCCGAGTTGGAATAATAAACTGTGCTGTTTGCCAGTTGACATAAAAATGTTTCTGTTGGTATCATGAAGACGTCATGCTACCCAAGTGACATTTGAAAGGTATACAGTGCAGTGTAACAGTGTGTTGATCATGTGAAGATGGGAGAGGGTGCAAGGGCACACAAGTGTCACGGATAGTTATGGATAGCAACTCAGTAGAATGTCATGAATCAAGGTTAGTGTACATTGCACTGGTTTTGTGGAAGATGAGATCTGTAGCAGACAACAGCTGTTATTGAACTGTCTAGATTAAAACTATTTCTGTAACATTCAAAGACTTCCAATTTGGGCAAAACTAACTCAACTAATTGTAATAAAACAGTTATCTATTTTCTTGCCATCTGTATAAAATGGAAAATGTTTTGTCGATCACATGGCATTATTTAGGCTGTGTGGCAAAATGTTTATTTGCATTCCTTGTATTAATTAACATGCATATTTCATAAGTTCAGTTAATGACTCAACTTTAACTCCGAGGCAAGTTTCTCTGTGACAGCTGCACAGCATACTTTAATTTTCTTGTGCTGTATGTGTGAACTTTGTCTGACCTCTTGAGGCAATGGAAACTTGAGTAAAGACAATGCATGATCCGTACCATGGAAAACAAATCAAAATGTAAATTATGCAAAGTATTTATTTTAAGGAAATTTTGGTTAAACCTTTTGGGGGGTTATCCTCCCTGTAGCTTAATCCATGTAGACTTCACTTGGATTCATTTAAATATTGAGTACAGTCGCCCTTTATAATGTTATTCTTATTTTCCGTTTACTCTTTGGCTGGTTTCCAAAGAAATATACTCAGTAACCATGTACATGTAGCTCTTCCTTTTTAATTTACTTGATTCTGCTTGGAACTAACTAAACTGGTTTCAGTTTTGTGTTATTTAAATAACTGAATATGCAAGTATTGTATTTCTTTTAATAAATAATTCCTATTTAACGAGATCAACAAAGTATTAGTGATTTTGTTTTCATTGGTTCATCATTTAGAGTGTTATGGTAATGTGAGTGAGTGAGGTAAAAAAGGATCAACATTCATGCTGAATGTCTGATTTCCATTTGAGTTTGTTAATCGTTATGAAAGGTGTCTATTGATATCTTGTTGAAGTGACTTCTCTCCAAGGCTGCATACAAGACTGCCCCACCATGCTCAGTGAGAAAATGATGTAGCTTTGAAACTAGGGTAACATTTTATGGGGGCATAAGATGGTGCACCATGCATTTTCTTAAACAAGCCCCCCTTTTCAGCACTCTCTATTATTTATTAATTGTTGTAAGATAATCTGCCGTGGAGGTGAAAATAGTTTTAAAAACACTGAAAACACTTCTGTCGTAGCCAAGCGGTTGAGAGCACCGGACTCTTGGGGGGAGGGGGGATGGAGGCGCTGTAGTTACTAGCTAACCACTGAAATGATGACTTAATAATTTTGAATGCATAGCTATGTATGCATTGTGACAGGGTGGAGCAACTTAAGAGAGGGGAGTCAACTCTAACCTGCTCCACTCATCTGCAAATTGTTTACACCGGAGATTTCAACATCCATGTTAACAACCCATCGAACAGTCCTTCCAATCGGTTCAAGTCCCTTTTGTCATTATCATGGTCTTGTCCAACACACCACTGAGCCAATTCACCGTAGTGGTCACTGTTTGGACCTATTTATCACCCATCAGATTTAAACATTCATCCTGGACTATCTGATCACTTTGCTATCATAACAAACCACTATCACCAACTGTATCTGTCTCCTCCTGCCAGTTTAAGGACATTGACATTGATGTATTTCGCCGAGATGTGGCTTCAGCGTTCTCTCATATTGCCTTTAGAAACTATGACCCAACTTAATACGTCAACAAATATCAGTCTATTGTCAGAGGTCAGCTTGACGAGTATGCCCCTATGCCAATGGGGACTGTTAAAGTATCAACTAATAGTCCAAGGTTCAACAAGGATATCCGTTCAGCTGGAAAATGAGATGACAACTCGAGAGGAAATGGCGATCTTCCAAACTGGTCGTTCACAGACAAGAATACTGCGTCCACAGATGCATTGTAACTGATCTTATTATAAAAGCTAAGATTTCTTATTATTCCCTCAAAAGTTATTGGGTGTTCAAGCGATCAGAAAAAAAAAATGGTTTTGTTTTATCATTTACTTAATTAGAGTAAAATACCTGTTCTGCCAACTTGAAATTCTGTTGTTACCCTCGCTTCCAAATTCTCAGTATTTTTTGTCAACAAAATTGTCACTATACATAATGAGTTTTCTCCAGTTTGATAGTAACACTGTTCCTTCTCAAAATGTACATGCAGTTAGCCTTAGAGAGTTTGAACCAGCTACTGAGAAAGAGATCAAGAAACTGCTTGCTAATTCCCCATCCAAATCCTGTGTGCTTGACCCAGTTCCCACCTTTCTCGTCAAAGAATGCTCTGATGTTCTCATTCCTTTGATTACAAATATTGTTTTCCTTAATACCGGTGTTTTCCCCCAGTATTCTTAAAATATCTTACATTTGCCCTCTCTTAAAGAAAAGCTGCTTGGATAAGGAAGTATTCAACAATTACGGACCATTTGCAATCTGAGTTTTCTAAGTAAAGAAATTCAACAACTGCAGACCCATTTTCAATCTGAGTTTTCTAAGTAAAGAAATTCAACAACAAACCCATTTCCAATCTGAGTTTCTAAGTAAAGAAAATCAACAATTACAGACCCATTCCAAATCTCAGTTTTCTTAGTAAATCTATTGAACATATTGTTCATCTAGGTTACACATGCTTTGATGCAAGACAACAAAATTTCATTGACTCGTTTCAATCTGCCTATAGACCCAATCATAGTATTGAAACTGCCTCATTACGTGTTCACAATGACATTTTAACTACTCTTAAGATCAACGTAAAAATTACCGCACTTATTTTTCTTGACACGAGTGCAGCATTTGAAACCGTGGATCACACCGTACTATTGTCTCGACTCCGTTAAGTCTTTGGTTTGCAGGATCATGCCCTACAATGGTTTAAATCCTACCTAGAATGTAGACCCCAGTATGTGCCACCTCTAATCCTGTTCCACTTGATTTTTCTATTTCACAGGGTTCAGTTCTTGGCCCTTAGTTATTTTTCTTATTCAAGGTTCATTTATTTCCACAGTATCAAAAAGCAAAAGGCAATATCCATGAAAGTAATCATTACAAAATGCAAAGTAAATGTTTCACAAAATGTTTGAAGAACTAGATGTAAGAAATTTAATAAAGTGACACTGCAGAGAGATCCATTCAAGAAGCAGAGCTTGTAGCAGGTGGTCCCTTATGACATGCATGGGTATTGAGATTAAACAATGTTAAGTGAACCATGTAGGTCCGTGGTTGAGTCCAGCCACAAATGAATAAAATATAATAGCGGGTCTAATGCACATGCATGTTTATAAAGAATGACTGGCAAACACTTATAAATATTTCCTCAAACACAAATCATTCAGAGACACACCCTTCAAAATCACACGTACGCCAACGACACGCAATTGTACATCTCTTTTTATCCCTCACAACAACATGCTGAATCTGGTATCATTCGCATTGAGGCCTGTATTTGTGAAATTCGACAGTGGATGAACAACTTCCTGAAAATTTATGACAGTAAAACTGAATTCATGTTGATAGGTTGTCTACAGCAACTTTCCAAAGTCTCTATTCCATTTATTACTGTAGGTGATTATCGCTTCCAGCCCATCAACCACGCCCTAATCTTGGTGTAATTCCTGACTCTTCAATGTCTGTCAAGAATCACATAACTCATTTCCATATTCATTTTTTCATATCCACAACATAAGAAAGATCCGAAAATATCTTGATGGCACTTCAATAGAACAGATTGTCCACTCATTTGTTACCTCTCTCATTGACATGGGAAATGCACTTTTATTTGGCCTTCCAGATGCCCAACTATCTTGCTTTCAACTCCTACAAATAATGCTGCTCGTGTGGTCACTTTAATGAAAAAACACTTTCATATACACCGGTCCTTCTAGATCTACACTGGCTCCCAATACCACCCAGAAACATCTACAAGCTGATGCTGATTGTTTTCAAAGCACTCAATGGGCAAGCACCAATGTAAATCCTGGACATGCTGAACTTCTATAAACCATCCCGCAACCTTCGTTCTGGAAATAAATATCTTCAAGAAGTGAAAACTCATCGCACCTGGGAAGACAGATCATTTTCCGTTGCAGCACCACATCTCTGGAATCTGCTACCCCTTCACATTAAAACCTCAAATACTATTCACTCATTCACAAAGTCTCTCAAAACACACCTCATGTCAAAAGCGTTTAGTTCTTAACTGATTTTTCTTTTGGTTCCTTCCTCTTTTGTTTTTTCTCTTTCCTTTGTTGCAGTGCCTTGAGCACCTTTGGTGGATACGTGTGCTTTATAAGACTTCTTTGTTATTATTATTATTATCTATTATCAAGCGACATTATATGCCAGGTGTCTACACTTCCTTCATAGCTCCTACCAATAACCACATCCAACCACACTACAGAGCTGCATATAAAAGCTTACACTTTATTAGTCACCCAAATCATTTAACTTTCTTTGTTGTTGTTTTTTTTACATAAAAGTCATAACATTTTTGACATATACAAAATAATTCATGGTGACCATAATTAAAACAAACCACCCTGGCCACCTAACTACACAGCCAGACCAATAAAAAAAAAACCCACTAAATATCAACAAAACCGTATATTATTGATTTGTATAAATTATACAAAATAGAGTTCAATCAAGTTTGACATTCAAAGATGAACATAAAGAAGTCAGTCACAATTTACATTTTGTTACCACCACTACGAAGTTATAAAGTAAAATTTCTTTGTCTAACGAAGTTGTGTAAATTTCATAAAATCAGCGACCGGACTACAAAGCATATTTATTTAGGTGTTGTTGAGGTCTTCACTGAGCTTGTCAAACTTTTCAGCTAGATTGTTGAACTCATTCTCCTCTAGGGCCTCCACAATCTAAGACAACAAACACCAAGAAATCAATCTTCATCAATTCAACATTATATTATATCATATTAAACGTTTGTTTAGCAATCTGGGCAGACCTGATGCAAATGATGTGACCAGACGAGGGTGCCATGTGACAGAGGTCAAAAGAAGCTCATTGGTCCAACCCAGAGCTGCCAACATTTGCATCTTGCACTCAGGGAGATTTTGTACAACAATCATGGAGATATTGAGAATTTCATTCAACATAATAGGAACAAGGTTTCAATAATCAGGGGGATTTTCAAATTTGTTTCTCAGAACATGGAAAGATTGGTTTATTTTCAGGGGACTTTCTTGCATCAGGGACAGTTGGCAGCTCTGTAGTGCTGTTCACTTCGCATGTATAACTGTGCATTTTAATTATTTCATCATCATTTTAACTAATTTTAATAATGAGTGCTTTGAGACACCCATAAACAAAGAACTACATAATATAAAGAAACTTACTTAACATTTATTATTAAAACCCTTAGATGGCGATGTCGATATGCGACGTCTGTAACACAAATAACATGGAATATTTCAAACATAATTAAATGTAGTAAAAAAAAAAGTCTTGGTCTAACTCCCCGACTCTTCTTTTGTTAGAACTGCCACAATTTCACGATGGTCAGATTCCCTATCAGCACTGACTGGCTACACATTATTTCTTTTGTTAACATTCAACGGAACTTTACCGGTCTTTTGTACGGTTGTGCATAGTTAAAGTATAACTCATTGAGGGCGCTCTTTGAGTGGAAGTCGTACTGATGCCTGACGGAATGTTCAGCTAGCATTGCA
>CM021527.1:15902504-15924315 GCA_010994315.2 Pisaster ochraceus
ACGACTCTGTAGGCGAGGCGAGCGGCCTAGATGTTAGCCCTACCCCTAACAGAAGTTGAGAGGGGAGGAACGATTTTGGTATTTAAAAAAAAATTAACCTCAGGCAATAGCTTTAGCCAACTTGGATTTCTTGGTGGAAAATTTCATTGTAATTCACTTGATTGTTCAGACTTTAAGAGCAGATTGTCCTGAATACCATTTTTAAAGGGGAGGAATGATTTTGGTAAAAAAAAATTTTTTTAATGAAAATGTCAATGTAATTTTAATGATGGTTCAGACTAATGGAGCAGGTTGTTCTGAAGTCTGTTTATCTCAAGGGGGTCAGGAGCGACAAGGTCAATTCCCACTACTTTGGGAATCGTTAAAAATTTAGTTTAAACTTTTCATATTTTCTAAGATCAAAGAGTTGCGGAGCTCAAAATCATATCACCGATAAAAGTAGTTACGAGCGACAAACAAGTGAGTAACGTAAAACGGCACTCAAGAAAAAAAACATCATCCAAAGCTTCAGCTGTGGCCATCTTGGAATACTGGGTGATAATTTAAGTGTAAATTTATTGATGGTTCAGACTGATAGAGTAGTTTGTCCTGAGGTCCTTTTTTTCTAGGGAGTCGGGGGCGACAAGGTCAATTCCCAGTCGTTTGGGAAGTATTAATAATTGTACTAAAGACTAACTTCTTCATTTTTATCTATAGAACTCTCACTATTTTCCAAGATGAAAGAATTGCGGAGCTCAAAATTAAATCACCGGTATAAGTAGTTACGAGCGACAAAACAAGTGTCGTAAAAAGGCACTCAAGATGGGACGGAAAACCAACATAATCAAAAGCTATAGCAGTGGCCATTTTAGTTTTCTAGGTGAAAAACATTTCAGTGCGATGTTATGGACGGTTCCGACTGATAGAGTAGGTTGTCTAGCAGACCATTTTTTGTCGGGGAGGATTATGGTCAAAAATTAAAACCAAGACACAGGCAATAGCTGTGGCCATCTTGGATTTCTGGGTGAACAGTTCAATGGAAATTTTAGTGATGGTTCAGACTGATAGAGTAGATTGCCATGAAGTCCCCTTTTTCTAGGGGGTCGGGGCGACAAGGTATATTCCCCAATATTTGGGGAATTATTTGTACCAGAAACTTATACTTTCTTAAAA
The DNA here is from genome assembly GCA_010994315.2 of Pisaster ochraceus. Taxonomy (NCBI): domain Eukaryota; kingdom Metazoa; phylum Echinodermata; class Asteroidea; order Forcipulatida; family Asteriidae; genus Pisaster; species Pisaster ochraceus. The sequence goes on from CM021527.1 coordinate 15,903,657, forward strand.
TTAGCAAAAATTCTCAATATTTTTTTAAGATAATAGAGTTGTAGAGCTTAAAATCAAATCACCGGTAAAAGTAGTAACTTGACGAAAACAAGTGATTGCCGAAAAATGGCGCACAAACATAATTTACAGGTTATAGAGCTCTGGCCATTTTATATTTTGCGTGACACATTTAATTGGTAGTTTTTTAGTCTCAGACTAGGGTAGTTTGTCCTACAGACCTATTCTACTTAGGGACATTGTCATTTCCCAAGACTTTGGGAATTATTAATTTGTGTTCTAAAAAATTACGTCATCATTTTTATCAAAAATTTTCACTCTATCAAAGATAGAAGAGTTGCAGAGTTCAAAATTCAAATACAGGTCAAAGCAGGCAGTGATGGCGAACAAGTGAACGCCAAAAAACGAACCTCAAGATGGGTCAAAATTTAAACATTATTTATAGGTAATAGCTGCTACTTTATAGAATGATTAAGACTGATAGAGTATGTTGTCCTGAAGACCTTTTTTTAGGGGGGGGTGGTTATAGTAAAAAATAATAATAAATTGCACTAGCTATAGCTTGCCATCTTTGATTTCTGGGTGAGAAATTTAAGTGTTATTTTATTGACGGTTCAGACTGATAGACCATGTTGTCCTGAATACCATTTTTTACAGGGGAGGAATGGTTTTGGTAAAACAAAAAATTTTAAAAAGCAGGCACTAGCTGTAGCCATTCTGGATTTCTTGGTGGAAAATGTAAGTGTAACTTTATTGATGGTTCAGACTGATATAGCAGGTTGTTCTGAAGTCTGATTTTCTAGGGGTCGGGAGCCACAAGGTCAATTCCCACTACTTTTGGAATCGTTAATAATTGTACCAAAAGCTGATATCTTCAATATTAGCTAGAACTCGAAATATTTTCTAAGATCAAAGAGTTGCGGGGCTCAAAATCAAATGGCGGTTAAAAGTACTTACAAGTGACAAACAAGTGAGTGTCGCAAAACGGCACTCAAGATTGGTCGAAAAAAAAACAATCGTCCAAAGCAATAGCCAATCCAAAGCTGTGGCTCTGGCCATCTTTGATTTCTGGGTGAACAATGTTAAGTGCAATATTATTGAAATCCAGACTGACAGAGTAGGTTGTCCTGAAGACCATTTTGTAAGAGGGGCGGGGGTTATGGTAAAAATCTTAAAGTAATACACAGGCTATAGCTGTAGCCATTTTTTATTTCCGGGTGAAAACTTTAAGTGTATTTTATTGATTGTTCAGAGAGGAGTAGGTTGTCCTGAAGTCCCCTTTTCTAGGGGGTTGGGCGATAAGGTCATATCTCATAAATTTGAGAAAAATTCATATTTGTACTAAATGCTGACGTCTTTATTATTAGCTAGAACGCTCAACATTTTCTAAGATAAAAGTGTTGAGGAGCTCAACATTAAATCACCGGTTTAAGTAGTTACGAGCGACAAGCAAGTGAGTGAAATAAACGGCTCTCCAGATGGGTAAAAAACAAATTAGGTCCAAGCTTTTGCTGCGGCCATCTTGGAATTCTGAGTGAAAAACTTTAAGTGTAAATCTATTGATGGTTCAGACTGAAAAAGTAAGTTGGCCTTAACACCTTTTTCTAGGAGGGGTTATGGTCACAACTTACAAATAATACACAGACTATAGCTGAGGCCATCTTGGAGTTCTGGGTGAAAATTTTAATTGTACTTTTATTGACTGTTCAGACTGATAGAGCATGTTGTCCTGAAAACCATTTTTAGAGGGGATGAATGGTTTTGGTAAAACAATTTTTTTTTAAATCAGGCACTAGCTGAAGCCTTCTTGGTTTTTTTGGTGGAAAATGTAACTGTAAATCTATTGACGGTTCAGACTGATAGAGTAGGTTGTCCTTAACACCTTTTTCTAGGAGGGGTTATGGTCACAACTTACAAATAATACACAGACTATAGCTGAGGCCATCTTTGAATTCTGGGTTAAAAATACAAGTGTAATTTTATTGATGGTTCTAACTGATAGAGTCCTGAAGTCCTTTTTTTCTAGGGAGTCGGGGCGACAAGGTCAATTCCCACTCGTTTGGGAAATATTAATAATTATACTAAATGCTGACGTCTTCATTTTTACCTATAGAACTCTCAATATTTTCTAAGATGAAAGAAGTGCGTAGCTCAAAATCAAATCATCGGTATAAGTAGTTACGAGTGTCGTAAAAAGGCACTTAAGACCGGACGAAAAACCCAAATAATTAAAAGCTATAGCAGTGGCCATTTTAGTTTTTAGGTGAAAACATTTAAGTGTAAATCTATTGATGGTTCAGACTGATAGAGTAGGTTGCCCTGAAGACCATTTTCTGTGGGGGAGGATTATGGTCAAAAATTTAAACCAAGACACAGGCAATAGCCGTGGTCATTTTGGATTTCTGGGTGAACAATTTAATGGAAATTTTAGTGATGGTTCAGACTGATAAAGTAGATTATTCTAAAGTTCAAGGGACAAGGTATATTCCCCCAATAATTTGGGAATTATTTGTACCATTTCATATTTATATCTTCATTATTAGCAAAAATTCTCAATATTTTTTAAGATATCACGGGTAAAAGTAGTATACTGGAGGAAAAAAAGTGATCGCCGAAAAATGGCGCACAAACATAATTTACAGGTTATAAAGAGCTCTGGCCATTTTATATTTTGGGTGACACATTTAATTGAGATTGTATTGAAGGCTCAGACTAATAGGGTAGGTTGTCCTGAAGACCTATTCTTCTTGGGGACATTGTCATTTCCCAAGACTTTGGGAATTATTAATTTGTGTACTAAAACATTTCCTCATTTTAATATAAAAAAATTGTTACTGTTTCAAGGTTTAAAGAGTTGCAGAGTTCAAAATCCAAATACCGGTAGTAGTAGTAGTAGTAGTAGTAGTAGTAGTAGTAGGTAGTGATGGCGAACAAGTGAACGCCAAAAAGCGAACCTCAGGATGGGTCAAAATTTAAACATAATTTATAAGGTAATGGCTGCTATTTTATTGATGGTTCAAACTGATAGAGTAGGGTGTCCCGAAAACCTTTTCTTTGTGGGGACATGGTCAGTCCATAATTCTTTGGGATTTTAATATTTTTTGCCAAAGCGTAATTTATCAGTTTTGCAAAAAATCCTCAATAATGCCTAGAATAAGGGGGTTGCGGAGTTCAAATTTGAACTAGCGGCATCGGGGAAGTGCCTGCAACAAGCCATAGCTGAAAATCGGCACTTCGAGATTGGTCACAGATTTTAAATAATCCAAATGCCTGAGGCCATTTTTAATTTGTTGGTCAAAAATTCAAGTACGATTTGAGGTTCAGGTTGTGAGAATAAGTTGTCCAAGACTTTATATCTGTGGGGGAAATGGTCAACTGTGTAAAAACTGTAATCTGAAATAGCTTGCTAACCTTCACTGTGTTTGGCCTGACGTTTGCTGTAGTTGTACCGTCTCTTTCACTGTGAATGAGTTGTCGGGAGGCCAATTTGTCTGACAATCAGCTGGGCTTTTCCTTGCAACAGAGCTGAACTGAACTATCCTCTCGTCTCTACCGACCAGGGGTCGTCACAGTGTCCCTCATAATCGCTCTAGAGAGAGGTATAAATAACGCAGAACTAGTGTAGAATATCACATTCTCCTCAGAACGTATTCCTTTCAGCAAGCACAAACCATTGAAACCATTTTTAACGCAAACATTCGAAAAATGTGTGCTTATTGACGGGATTGGTTGGTTAACCAGCCTCTTGCTGCAACGAGATTTAATCATCGAACTGACCAGTGAAATGTAAACTGTTGCAATTGAAATACTCCTTTTTACTAAACCTCACATTTGCTTCTCTGGGGGGAAACGACGGCTTGTACGTGTGTCACCATCTTTCATGGGGTGTATAAAGCGATGTATGCGCGTGTGTAAAATACTCACATTCCTTTATTTGTGAGCCTGTTGATTTTGAGCGTCTACTCACATTCCTGCATTTGTTTGACAGTGTACAAGTGACATTTTAGGTGTGTCACCATCTTTTCATGGGGTGTAAGCGATGTACGCGCGTGTGTAAAATACTTGCATTCCTGCATTCCTGCATTGAGCCTGTTGATTTTGTAAAGCGAGTGCGTTTGCAGACTGTTAACAAGTATTTACCCAGCGCGTGACTGCTGGTCCACGAGACAAGAACATGCTCAACCATAACTCTCCAATGGCCACTCTTTACCTGTATTTATATTGACTAATAAATTATTAGTTCTGCACAATCTCCGTGAATACAACCTTAACTGTTGTTTTCAGTCTCTTGGAAATGATTGACAACCTTATCTGGAGTGATGGTTCTTTTGCCAGCTGTATCTCACATTGTGGTTAGAGTGCATCTAAATTGCTTCATCAACTCACGTGTAGAAAAACAACAGAGAAATGTTATACAAATGTCATGTGGGGACCAAAGTTCCCCTCTTCAAGAGGCTTACTTGGGTGTTTATCAGTCTATCTTTTCTCGTAGTAGTGACACTGTTGGTGTTTGCTACATTAGGCGTTCATCATTTTAGGGCCCCATGGTGTACCCACCCCACCGTTGTGTCTTGGAAACTAAGGAATATGATTTATTATTTTTTTTATTTTTTTGGGAGGGGGGTGTTCTTTTGTACAAGGGGAGATGGTGTGTTCCGTATGGGAACATTGGGGGATACCCGCTGCCCCTGGCTGGGCGTGGTACGGTTAGCTGCGATCTGCAGTCAAAGCCCAATTTCATAAAGCTGCTTATGCACAAAAAAAGTAGCCAAGCACATCAGAAATATGCTATAATACCAGAATAAGGTTACCAGCTACAATGCAGTATGTTAGGTGCCTTCTATGACTGTATCCTCCGCATATGTGCTGAGCATAAAATTGTTAAGGGGTATGATCCGCTCACTCTCATGCAACTCTATGGACTTGGGCCCTGTTTGCTCGCGAAGTCTAAAAACAATTTTCATTTCCAACAATATGTATCGAAAATACCACCATTTAAATCATCTCCTCTTCAATCTTACCTTTATAATGCACTCTTTCAGTCAGATGAATAACTTTTGCAGCTTATATTTCCAGGGTTTTGACTGTAATAGTCACTTATTTCCGACTTATGAACTGTACACGTGTGATTGTCGTGAGCCAACACACGTGCACATCTGGGTAAAACCCGCAGGCACCGTCTATTAGATTCCAAGATGGCGTCTTCCGCTTTACTATGATTGGTCGTATGTTAATAAATTGATTTCTAGTTTGTAAGCCACAAAAACACCTTTATTTGTGATTGTAAAGTTACGTTATTTCACAATGCATACTCTTTTACTCTGTTGATGCTCATGGAAATGAAACTTTCCGAGTAGAAACATATACAATGTAAGTAGAAAAATTATGGTGTTATCGCCTGCTTACCGCCCGAGTCGTGCTTACTAATAAGGTGACGTCACACACCTTTATCAATAAAAATGGGTTTGTTTGCTTGCTTCGGGAATAAACTTCTTTATGGTACAAATTTCAGGTAAAATCTTTTGAATGGTTATTTCTTACAAATAGAGAGAGTAAATATTGTAAGAGTAATTAAGCTCGTTTATTCGATGTAAACCCGTATAAAAATGAGATTCTGGGCTGGTTTTCGACTTCAGATAATGTCTGAATTTAGGGGCGTGGCTTACATTTGACCCATGAAAACTTGCGCAGTTCAACTTGTAACTGAAATAATGAAGTTGTTTTGCTGACCTCCATCATACCTGTGCTCAGTGAGACAGATTTCTGTCAAAGTTTTCAGAAAGCCATAAGTATGGTGGCCCTCAAGGGACATCAAACATATATATTTACGTGAATATTTACGTAACTATTTACGGTTTTTGCCCCAATTCGCAAATACGCACGTAAATATTCACGTAAATATTTCCGACTAAGGCACAAATCATGAAAATTTACGTAAATATTCACGGAAAAGGAAACTTGGACAGCTTTTGAACACAGTCTGGTCTAAGAGAATTGGTCTGGGGATTGAAAAAGAAAACAAAATAGGAGGAAGAAATTAATTATCACGACTGTAGTTTCTCTTTCTACCCAACTCTTACTACCAATGGCTAGTACCAAAAACATTACTACCCTGTAACTCATTTTGCGTTGTCTTGTACTGTGTTCGTGATTTGCTAAAGGGCATGTGTATTCTCAAATGCAAAGGTGAATGCAAAAGAATTTGGACTTGTAAACCGTGTTTCAGAGAAAAGCACCAACAGATTCTCCATGTTTTAACGTCATGATTTGCTTTTTATTTGTAAGCTGCAGTGACTATCAGAGCCTGTCTTCAAGGGTCCTGTCACACCACAGCAATTTAACCCTTAATGAAGGTGTGTGCAATTATTCATGACAACTTTGCTTATTTTGCCAGTTTTTCAAAAGTACAAATACCAGACTTGTTTAAAGTTGAAAATTTACACAGTACACACAGTACACACAGTACTACTACCTACTATTTGCCTACATTATGTATATGCAGTTTATTACTATATGGAATAAATTAATCTGATGACCATTTATTATTGTTATTTTGTAGCATGAGCTTAAGTAAGTAATCTTTTTGTGTGATTAAGATCCATTTAATTACTTCTTGTTACACAAGATAGTTGATGGATGCTCTTTTGATTAGCCTTTTTCTATTAATGGTTTTTACAATTAGAAATTTAGTGTTCAAAGATTTTTTGATTTTTTTTTTCTGAATGCAGTGCTGCATCTTCACCAGAGAATCTGAGTCCAATTTCTGACAGCTGTTTAAGGGCTGATTATGTGCTTACTGCGCGATTTCATTTCATAGCGCTGCTGGTGCTTACTGTATGAGAACGAGTAACATAATGCAAAACCATGGTGAACGCACAAGCCAAATTTGCTTACATGTGAAAATACGCTTACGCTTAAGCAAATTTTTCTGCTATAGGTAGCACGAAAATTTGCTTACCGTTAAGCAGCGCTACGAAATTGGCCACTGGGATGAACAAAATCAACTCTGGAGAGAAAAAGGAAGAAGAGTACAGTAAAAAATTAGGAGTTTATTTTCATATTCAACCAAGTACAGTATCTGTGCCAATCTGAAGGCCATGTCACAAGAAGTATTTCACTGCTACTAACTCAAGGCACGAGTGGCCGAGCGGTTTAGTTCATCGGACCCAAGCTCTGGTGTTGTCAGCAGAAGAGTAAGGGTTCGAATCCCAGTAATGACACTTGTGTCTTTGAGCAAGGCACTTAAGCATAATTGCTTCGTAAAAAGTTTGGAAGGTGGTGCATTCTGCTCTACCAACAAGGCTCCTACTTGATGATACCCTTGCCTACATCCTTACTGACTGTGAAGGGGGTAACCCTGTTTCAGCCCCAGGAGTAGGTGGCAACAAGCCCCTGGTGACAGTTAATCTGGGTCGACAGCCCAAATCAGTTAAGTGTAGTTGGGGGATGTCTCATTAAAAAAAAAAATCCCACAAAGAAAAAAAAAAAATCACAAGTAAATTTGTAGGTAATTTCCTTCTACTTGTACTTCTACTTGGTTACTCAGCAGGACCCATGAGCCAGGATATAAACACCAAAAAGCAAGTTAAAGTGGTCTCTTGCTCAAAGACACATTGTGCCGGGACCGAGATTTGAACCCACAATGTGATGACTCAGCCACCACAGCTTGAACTCTGTACATTAGACCACTCAGCCACGAGACGCTTCCTGGGGATGGAAGGACACAATCAGGAAAAAATTTCTCTTATGCTACCGAAGTATTTTTTTCAGGCAGTGCAATTGCCTCCAAATTGCCTCGTCTGACAAGTCCCTCTAAGTACTTCAGTGCTGTATTCTTAACCGTCATATTCCATGTTAGGATCAGGTCAATGAAAATAGACGTAGCTGGGCTGGTGGAAATGTGAAAGGTTAAAATCCTGCATATATAGTACACAGACACGTATCATCAATTGATGTGAACATTTCCTTGTGCCAGTGTACATAGGCTGCATTTTGAAAAAGAAAAATCGCCTTTTACGCAAAAACAATCCCTAATTTGCAATGTACATGTACGTACACAAGATACGGATGTCAAAAACCTTTCTTTTCTTTCTTGTTTTCTTGTTGTCTTTTCTTGGGCACTCTAGTGGCCCATTGCATTATGATCAAGGTCAAATTTTAATGTGAGATGCACTCATATTCCAATAGATAAAGTCCTGATAAATGTCAGAGAAAGTTTCTAACCTCACGCTAAAACGGTGTCAATTGCTATTGTATTTTGCACTCTTTCAGAGCGAAATTTAAAATATGACATCATTGAATGTCATCAGTACATGGGCCTGTACATTCTACACGGTAATTTTACAATAGTCAATGGGTCATATTAAACGCCGTTTTGATTGAATATTACAGAAATCTAGGAATGAAATACAAAAACTCCCCACACAAAAATGTCCAGAGCCACACTACTTGAAATGTGACATCATTAGTTGTTCATGGGCAATGACAAATATTGCACTAGAAGGGTATCAATATGATGACATTTACAGCATTTTAACGCGAGGTTAGAGACTTGTAAAACAAATTTCACTATCAGAAGCTCTATCTATCATAAGATGAATAAATCACAAAAACTTAACTTGACCTTTGAGCACCTCTTTAACAAGGATGTATAATTTTTCTTGGGTTAAAATTTACAGGTCTAAAATGTCACATCAAGGCATGCACATAGAAATGTAGAAAGTATGCATGTAAAAAATGCAAACCATTTCTGAAAATGTATAAATAGTATAAGTACTGTTTAAAAAGCATCTTAAATTGAGGTTGAACACAGACAAACTGGGGAAGCGGCAGCACAGGGATCACCTTAAGGGGTTGCGACTTTTTTATTCAAATATCAAGTAATAAACCGCAAAGCAATTGTTGCAACTATAGAAGGGGAACATTTACTTATCAGATTGAGCTGCAAGCAATAATGTTTTCTGCTTAATGGGATTTTCTATTTCAGCAATGAGGGGGAAAAAAGGACTTTTGAAAGTTAACCAACAAGAAAGCAGAAAGATAATGGATGCAAGCTAAGTCATCATTTGGGAACCAAACCATGGAGGGGGGCTAAACCCAGGGTGTCCTTCCTAAACCATGGCAAGACCATGATTGAGGACAGTGATGCCAATGACTGCTGGACACCGTCTGTGACACCCAGAATTGCCCGCCAGCCAAGTCATCATCAGGGAATCAAACTGTGAGGGGATGAACCCAGGGCGTCCTTCCTAAACCATGTTCAAGGCCCTGATGAAGGACAGTAATGCCCATGACTGCTCTGGGGACTATCTGTGACACCCAGAATTGCCCACCAGCCAAGTCATCATCAGGGAACCAACCCATGGGGGGTTGAACCCAGGGTATCCTTCCTAAACCATGGTTAAGACCCTAATGGAGGACAGTGATGCCCATGACTGCTGCTGAACTCAAGACACTGATGATGGACAGGGACTTGTGATGGACGAGTGCTGATGATTTGAATTCTTAGTTCATTGCAATGGAGTGTATAATGCAATGGAGAGTGCCAAGGATGCAGCAATAACGCCCACCACACGCTCACGATTTTCAAAGTCAAGTATTGTAAGAAACCAAATGTAAGGTAATGGTTTTGTGCTATGGTAATCACACAGGTTCGCTTGTACGGAAAGCCACACCAATGAATCCCCCTCCCCGAGAAGAACTGCAGAACTTTAAAAAAGGAAATAATAATTCAAGCTTAGAAAAAGTGATTGCATTTGTGGATCACTAATTTTGTCAAGGGCCTGTAAAGTAACTTCTACTGTTGATGATCAGAGCTAATTGAACTTGTTTTATTCCTATACGTATGTAGATATATACAGTAAAACTAACCTGTGAAAACTTCATTCCAAAAGGTGGTAGCGTTTTTGAGATATTGCCAAACATCTGGAGCGGTTACGTCCACGCAGGAAGAATAATCATGAAACATATCTTAAAATGATACGTTTTTAATCCATTTCTCTAAAACCCCATTCCTAGGAAGGGAATCGTTTCTCAAAATGTCATACATTATCAACAGCTGCAGTACTTCTTACAAAGTATGGTGATTTTATGGGGGAGTAATTACCAAAGGTATACCCTCCCTTCAAGATTGTTACTGTCTCCCTGACTGTTTCAATCACTTCAACATAAGTTTTTTACAAGTACATGTACAAAAACCTTGCTTTGAGCTTATGGGGGAAACAAAAATGCACACTTCAATGGCTCCAAGCGTTAAAAGTATGTGCAAGACTTGCAGTGTACTGCTCTGTACTCACTCCCTTTGACGTGGATGTTGCTAAAATCGTCACCCCATTAAACCTCAAATGCACTCTAATAGTTTCATAATTAAATGATTGCATTATTTTGTTGAGACTGACATTGTCATTAGCGCCTCTTTCCAGAGTTCCTCTTAGCGTTCTGAGTCTGACTTGTGCTCTGGTCTTTCACGCTTAGGACGTCTGCGGCTAACGTCAGACCATTAGGGGTCATACCGCCCATGATGTAGAGCTTCCCATCCAGCACGACACTTGCTGAGGAGCTTCTTGAGGTTGGGCTTGCAGGCAGAGGGGTCCAGGTCTTGGTCTCTGGGTCTAAAACCTCACCGATCCTGTGCGGTTCCTTTGCATGTCCTGAAAAAAAATTAGAGTGGAAGATTTTGAGACAGCATCATGGCTTCGGAGCTTAACTCAGCAAGTATTTGTCGCCATTATTCAGGGACGTGAAAGCCTGTTGAAAAAAAAAAAAATGAACTATGAGCGCAAAGTGCAAAAGCTTGCAAGTGCAAAGCACAAAGTGCAAGCCAATACGGCATGGGGTCCAGGGCCCACTTAAGGGCCCCAGAAAAATTGTGTAGTCTACATGCTCTGTGATGCACTCTAGGTCTTCTTGTGGTCTGTTTTGAGCAATTTGTTTTTATAATTCCTACATTTTTTAAAGTTAACTTTGTTAAGTTTGGCCTAGGCCTGCTGAATCAAAACAAGGTCCTTCGAATGTTTTTACTTCGTGTTTTGATATGGTTTTAAAAGCCTTACTGTGCAATCTAGGGCGCTGTATATGGTTTCAGCTTCTAGTTTTGGGGGAATTTGATCTAAAGGTTTTTATGTGTATTTTTTGCATATTGGCTGCAATTTGTGCGTATCGGCCCAATATGGCATGTATGGTAGCTTTTGCATGGGGAGAGAGAACACTGGTTGGATTAATTTAATCCATAAAGATGCACATATTCAAAGATGATTTATTGCTGATGACAGTCAACACATCAGCCTAATAATATGATATTATAGAATGTTGCAACGGCTTTATCCCCAAAAAATGCCTAAAAAAATTACACACGCAAAACAAAGTAAAGCAAAACAAGTGTTCCTTACACTGCTGTAAACTGACCCTTTCTTCAAACCTATTTCATCGGAACTTGTTCTTAATCTCTCACTGACGGGTCTCCCATCGGCGAAATTGAACTGGATATTCTAGATCAGCTAGTAACGGATGGTCAAAACACACATTTGTTCACCAAATATGCACACACGAGGTGCACAAGCCAATGGATTTGTTCCAGTCTGGACCACACGTGCTAAACTGCGGGCACCTTGTTGGTTTTTACTGGGAACTTGACGCAACTGCAAATTACACTTGTTAGTAGTCAATCATTTGTCAAAGGTTTTAGCGCAAACCAAATCTATCGCGACTGCAATCTATATTCTACCCCCCTATTTTCTCACAGAATTTACACAATGCACACGGGTCAGCTTTTGGGACCAAAAAGAAAATAGATTGCTGGGGAAAAAAAGCTGAGAAATCACATCCCTCCATTGTGCCTGTTTTGCAGTAGAACGCCACAATACCGAACACCAAAATAACAAACATTTGGCTATACCGAACTTAAGCTTTTGCCCCCCAATTTTTGTGCACAAAACATACCGAACAGCTGGCCGACGCCGACGTGCAATCACCGAAGTGGTTCTCAAGGTTTTTAAAAATAAGCTTTAACATTTATTGACAAAATTTGAAACATACATTCATCACATGGAATTTGACATACTAAAAGTAAAAATAAAAGAAGATTGCAGCGAAAAAAATAATAAACACAGAGCGGTCAAAGAGGGTGCACCATGAAATGAGGTAGTCAAAAGAGGGCGCGCCTCATTGCTTGCTGCACACGGACACCATCTTGGAATTTATCTTCGTTCGGGCGCTACAAATCGCTATACTGACTGACCACTATACCGAACAAAATTCATGGATCCCATGGTTTTCCTTATAGTGGCGTTCTACTGTGCTGGGAAAAAACAGGAGGTGTGGCACAATCACTCACCCATGCCGCCTAGTACGACCAGCTTGCCACCAACAATATCTGCATTGAAGTCTCCTCGTTCATACTGCATTGATTCTATTTCAGTCCATTCATCTAAAAGTTTGAATGCAATAACGGCTCATAAAGAAAAATTCAGAGTCATTTAAAGGGTATATGTGTTACTGCACCAGACTCAGGGTCCTGGTGGCAAAATTGTCAGAGTGTGGGTTAAAATCCAAGTCATGAAACTTGTGTCCTTGAGCAAGGCACTTAACTGTAAATGTTTCTCTTCACCCAGGAGTAAATGGGTATATTGACATTACAGTGTCTGACAGCAAAGATTGTTGTTGTGATTGTTTTAGCTTGATGAGTTAGCTGTATATTCTCCAGGGAGCCGAGATGGCTTAAAGGCGGGAAACACTTTTGTTTATAGTCAAAGACAGGTATCCTCACTTACATTTGTAGTATATCCAAACAGATGCATAAAATAGCAAAACTGTGAAAAGTCAAGCTCAGTAGGTCATCAATGTTGCAAGAAAATAATGGGGAAAAGAACACCCTTGTTGCATAAAATTGGGTGCTTTCAGATGCCTGAGAAAGGCTTCATGCCTGAAGCCTTTCTTAGACTCATGATTTGAGGTGAAACATTAACTTTTTCTCTAAAGATAAGTTACTTCAAAGGGGGTCGTTTCTAACAATCTTTTATAAAATCAGGAGCCCTGCAGTGCTCTTTCAGAGTAAGTTTGTATGGTCATTAACTTGTAGAGTAATTTCCAAAAGTACAGCCACCATCCTCCACCATTTTGGACCACTGCCCTTTCTCAATATCGTATCCCTTTACCACTTTGGACCATGTGACCTTTCTCAGTCTTGTACACCTCCATCACTTTGGTACAACTGACCTTTCTCAATATCGTATCCCTCCACCACTTTGGACAAAGAGACCTTTCTCAATATCGTACCCCTCCACCACTTTGGACCAACTTCCCTTTCTCAATATCGTATCCCTTAACACTTTGGACCATCTGACCTTTCTCAGTCTTGTACACCTCCATCACCTTGGTACAACTGACCTTTCCCAATATCGTATCCCTCCACCACTTTGGACAAAGAGACCTTTCTCAATATTGTACCCCCTCCACCACTTTGGACCAACTGACCTTTCTCAATATCATACTCCTCCACCACTTTGGAACAACTGACCTTTCTCAGTCTTGTACACCTCCATCACTTTGGAACAACTGACCTTTCTCAATATCGTATCCCTCCACCACTTTGGACAAAGTGACCTTTCTCAATATCGTCCCCCTCCACCACTTTGGACCAACTAACCTTTCTCAATATCATACTCCTCCACCACTTTGAAGAAACCATCCTTGGGGTTCTCCTTTAATCCTCCAATGCAGTAGATATGTCTATCAGTTGCCACTGCGCATGGAAAGACCCGTTTGGTTGGGATGGGTTGAAGTGACGTCCACTTCCTCTCAACAATATCCAACACCTCCACGGCTGGACAGACAATTTTGGCGATTCTACCTCCTGTCAAATAATATTACACGAATTAGGATTGGTAACCATACAAAAAAAATTTGATTAGTTTCAATTCAGAAGCGCAGTAAGCAATCCTCCAGAGAAGTACCGCCCTCTAAAATACCTTAAACAACAAGAGAAAATACTAATTTAAAAACCCCAAATCACAGATACTGACAAAACTGTATTTTGGGCTGTCAATTTTCTGCCAAAAGGTTTTAAAGATCAATTTAATGTGAAAAGGAATTTCTAGCTGTTCATCTTTCTGTTTATATGATATTCCAATGTTAGTAATTGCTGGCCCCTTTGAAAAACAGCAATTTCACCCAAATGTATAAAATAAATAAAAATTCCAAACATGTAAACAAAAAAATGCTTTAGGCATAGTACAAGAACACAATGTGACCCATAACTACTGCTGTATTGTTTTCTAAATACAAATCTCAAGTAATAAATGACAAGGGAAACTCACTAGGTAAACTTTTACATAATTTGGGGTTGAACAAAGACAAATTAACTAGAGCGGGATTTGAACCATTGGTCTGCGGATTACTCTACTAACTGAGCTATCTTGACCTAGTTGACAGTCTCCTTATTTTGTCAAATACAAGAACAATGGTATTTCCGCATTGAAAAAAAAGAAAAAGATATTTGTTGGTTCAAATCGATTTGAAGATATGCCACCCACCTACTAGGTAGAGCTTGTCGCCCTTTAGGAACGTTCCTGCAGCATATCGTGGTGTGGGTAGATCAGGTAAACTCAGCCAAATGTTTTTCTCTGGGTCGAGTACAGCACATCTCTCACAAGGAGTTGAGTCCGGCTTCATACCTCCGGCTACCAAGATCTTGCCATCTGGGAAATGAAAAAAATAACGAGGCTATGTAAAACTTATTTAAAAGTATGATTTGAAGCTTTGCAAGGTGAAAGAAGTAAGAACTTGGGTTTACATTCAACAACTTGAAGCAATAACCTTCAGATTAACGTGTCAGCGCTCTACCAACTGACCTATCTTGCCCTATGTTGGCGGCCTCCCTTTTTGTCACTATCTTTATTCAGGGTGCCAGTCTAAAGCCATACAACCTTTAACTGCCATGTGCTCTTCATGTAGGGGTCGCACCAAAGTTTTATGATACAACCTGGGATATGGCAGCCAAGGGATTACCTTATGGGGATGCGACTTTTTTATTCTAAACATCAAATATACATTTTTTTATTACTTCTTTCTTTATGGCAAATCTTTGCAGTGAGGTAGGGGTATAGACCTTTCTTTTGTTAATAAACAAACTGCGCTGGTTGGCATGGATGGCCGAATGTTAGCAAAACATTTGTGTTGTTACAAACTGTGACAATCATTTTCTTGATTTGCATTTAAGGCTTCCAAAGTTTTCAAACCTTGGTTGGCAAAAACTCAGGCTGTGACATTGCAATAGAAAGGTCTAATGGCGAAAAATGAGCGAAATGGTATGCAATGAAAGTGCCGCGGTAGGCTGCCGTCATGACTGAAATGAGCAGGGGAAACAATGTTTTGGTGTACTGCAAAGGTGAATGGCTAAAACTTTTTTTAATATATCAACAAAATTCACTGCCGTAGCCGTTACATCATCCCCAGGTCATAAAACCACAACCATAGCAACTGGTTCACGCTATCAGGTACACGCAAACAGCGAAAAACCATGGCTGCAATCTCAATGTACGGCAGAAAGCTATACTTTCCATGCTTCCATGAAACCCACATTTTGTGAGCCACATCTTTCTCCTTGGCAGCCGAAAACCAGCTGCAAAATAGTTCACCATATTTGTTTCCGTTACTTTAGCTAGATTTTCATACTATCATGACGTTACAAACTGTAAGTTTGTGAGTGTACAATCAAATGTGTTCTTATGAAAATGGTGCAAACCAATGTCAACATGGTCAAGGAAGTGTGCCTGACCTCAGGAGGAAACTGCGCCGTCATTTTGCCTTCCAGGTAACTTACCTGTCATTGTAGTTGTTACAATTATTGGTTTTAATTTTAATAATATTCAAAGCCTGTAGTCAACAAGGAAGAAACAAAATTTGCTTACTGTGCACGACTGCAGAAAGACCCTGTATCCGATCAGCAAGAGGTTTAATGTCCTTGTTCCACTGCCCTTTCTTATTGCTCACATCAAATGATTCCACGGCATCTGTGGGGAAAGCATCGACACCGACCCCGCCGATTGCAAATATCGTTGTCCCCTGGGCAACCAGGTTGGTACCCGCCCTTGCTGTGGGGATGTTACATAGACGAGCCCATTTCTTGTTTTTTGGGTTGTAACAGTGGAAGTCATCCGTTCCTTTGCCTTGTGAATCGGAACCTCCGACGATGTAGAGTTGGCCGTCGACTGCTATGGCAGACATGAAGACACGTTTATTCAGAAGGTTAGTGA
Organism: Pisaster ochraceus; assembly: GCA_010994315.2. Lineage (NCBI taxonomy): Eukaryota > Metazoa > Echinodermata > Asteroidea > Forcipulatida > Asteriidae > Pisaster > Pisaster ochraceus. Next base: position 15,919,904 of record CM021527.1, read on the forward strand.
TGGTCTCCCATCTGAAGCCAGAATCAGCTCCAGGTTGGGCCGTTGCCATGGCTTACTCCACACCAAATGACCTTCAAAGATTTTTGATTGACCTGCAACGGGAAACCAAAACCAAACACATGAAAATATAGGACGTTGAAAAATAAAAACTTTGAAAAAAGAAAAAAAATACTACAGAAGAAAAAATATATTATGTATTTAAGAAACAAGTAATGTAAACAAGAAAAACTTCATTATTTATAAACTACATGTACTTAGAATCAATTTGGGTTTGGGGGGTGTTAATGAGATGTTGGCCTTTCAAGGTAAGGGCTACATCAATAAACCACACAGACAGTGTGGACACTGGACAATACTTCTACACTTTTTAAAATGTTTTACCCGCCATACTTGTCATGCTTGTGTCTTAAGTTAATAGAAACTGCCTCTCAATATCAGGATTGAAAACATATGAAGGAATGGCGCATACAGTCAGCATGAACCAAGCAACTCTAAAGGAAGCAAAGACCAGAGACTCCTTCAAATGCTGCCTGTCTTTACAACATCTGTGGCCGGCCTTGCACATCAGACATTGGCCTCATCAGTCACCAGCGAAGTCAGCGTCACCGTTGAGATCCATCAACACCGATGGCTCACTCCACAACACCGCGTATTACCGCGCAGTAAATGGCTGCCGATGAGCCAGAATGAAAAACCGCAACTCCGAGGATTTCAACAGTTCATGAAATGAGAGTGCCTTGTTAAAAGATGGATCGGATGGGTTTTTTTTTATTTCTCTTAGTTTCCGTTTTCCAACAATTTCCCCATTATCGGATCGAAAACTAATCACACCAGGATACTCTGGGTCCAATTTCACAGAGCTGCTTCAGCACAAAAAGTATGTGTAGCTCAGCACAACTAAAAAGCTACATCCTGGTCTGGGGATGGGAGTGATGCAGAAACTTCATAACGTCTGGAGAGCCAAGGAAATCAGCTCTTGCACCAAGTTGGAGCTGTACAGGACCCTAGTCCTCTTTGTTGTCACTGATGGCTCAAAAACTTGTAATCTCAAAAAAGCAGATGCCCACCGATTGAAAGTCTTTGAGATATCCTGTCTCATAATAACACTGGGGTTTTCCAGAGATAAGGAAAGAGACTGTAAAGACAAGAGCTACATGTAGCACCGAGCTACATTAGACATACATTGAACTGATGAGACTTTCCAACTTTGGGCACATCAGAAGGACGCCAAACTCCAAATATCCAAAGATCACTCTGGAGGGAGGAGTTGTTTGAAATAGACCTCACGGATGACCACCCATGCACTAATCAACACTATTCAATCAGCGCCAGAGGCATCCACTCTTCAACAGAAGCTGGCAGGAAGGCTGAAAACCATCAGCTCTGGAGGAGTTTCATTATGCAGCAGCCTTCTCTAGGATGAACAAACCTGACAGGATGGCATACCATGCCTTGAACTTCACTCTCGAAGGGGCACAGCAAGTATGGGGCACTCTATGAGGAAAATGTAAATTTGTATTGGAACTTTGCAAAGGTCATCACAGCAAAAACACAGGGCACCACGGCAATTGATGTGGGGGTGCTGTGGGTTATTTCGAGGCCTGGCATACTACTAATATGTCATATAGATTACTTTTATAGGGTGAATCAGTAACCAAGAACCTTCAACCGGCCTGGTAAAAAAAAAAAACATCTAACATGTCGCAGAACTTTTCTATTCAAATCTAATTTCCGATCAGACATTTTTTGCTGACCATGCCTGTCAAAAGTGCAAAATTTTTGAATTGAAATTTTTGTCTTAAATGATCCTCTGTTCATTGAAGCATCACTGTCCAGATCCTACTTCACTTTAAAAAAAATAATTGTCGTTGAAAGTACAAATTTTCACCTCAAAAACATTAATAAAATTGTCTGGCGTCCAAATAAGGACAGGAAACAAAAAAATGAAAAAGTATTTGTAAAGGGCCCCCTCATGTATGTTTAACAGTACATGTACATTACTGGCGGGAATTTTAGACTTGCTTGCACAATAAAACTTAACTAGTGAATGCGTGCAAATTCCAAACAAGACAGTCCAGTTCTGTTTTAACTTACCCAGATTTCTACTGTGCACTTACGAATCCTATGTAATCGAATTATAGTAAAAAATGGGGCAGAGGGGTGTCTACATGGTCTAAGCAAATTTGTCGGTACTTGGTATTAATTAAAACACCTCAAACTAACAGATCAAAATTTATCCAGGTTTAAAGTTCAACTTCATAATTCCTCTAAGGTAAAATATATTATTATTAATATTATCTTTGGCTTTAGCTTCTATGTAGGGAATGATTCCCATGGTACTTATATGACTAGGATGACCAGAGCAGAGGCTCACCTCCAGAATCACTCATAGCTAAGCAATGCACACTTTCATTAGACCCAGTTACTGGGGCGCTGTAATCCTTTTTTTTTTCGAAATTTTGATATCTTAGGTCGTACTAGCGCCTCAGTGAACGGCAACACCCCCAAATAAAAATGTTTAAAAACAGACCGCTTGCACCGCAACGACGCGGTAGGCAGGGCACCCGTCCAAATAACAGACTAGCCAGGTATAATGAGAGATGGCTGTGTTGTGACGGATAATCACTCCGAGTGCGACTTAAAAAATCATCAATTTGGAGCACAAACAATTATTGTGAGTACAATTTCATGCCCGATATTGCATTTTATACATATAAGAAGCCAGTAGGCGGTTTTCATGCTTTTTCGTTGGGTCTTTTTGTCATTTTGGGGCATTTTTGTGGCTTGGTGTGTTGAGAATCATAGCAAAATGGGGGTTTGATTTGGGGGTATTGCTGTTCCCTGAGGCGCTTGTATGAAGAAAGGAGTATAGCGCCCTAGTAACTGGGTCTACACTTCCATAGACTTCGTGGACGAATCAGACAAATGATTTAGTAGGCCTGGAATTACACGGAGGCCAGGAGGGAGGCCAGGCATGGCCTCTCTCTTGCCCCTGCCTGGTCTTGGCCTTGATGCTCCTTCAAAGTGCCTTTTGCAACATGAAAATGACCTTGCCTTCTCAAAGATGAAACTCCAGGCCTGATGATCTTTTTTATGTCAAACAAAAGTGGAAAGTAAACACTTCATTCATCAACAATAACAACATTAACAACAGATTTTCACGGATTGCTAAACGTGTTTTATTCCAATCCAAAAATGCCCCGCAGTATACCGTCCTACTCCACTGACAATGACATGACAGACTTGGATTACTTAAATTACTTTAGTTACTGTGTATTTTTTCGCAAATGGAAATGGCTCTCACACTGCACAGTAAATTAAACGGCATTAACCAAAAATTAAACCAACACTAATTTATATTAAGTCATTTATACGGCGGTAGAATTTTAGAAATACACTACAAAACTACAGTAACAGGCAGTAAATAAGTTTTAAAATGTTGATGAGTCAGAACTTGTTATAATAAGTACAGTCATAAAGCTTCTCATGCATTGTTATAAAATAATCGTTTCTTACCTTGTGGTAGTTGTATAGTTTTACTATGGCAAATATTCCGACACTTTTCCAAAATATGGGCGCTGCCATGGGATCCTGCTGACAGTCTGGTACCAACATTTCTAGTCATCACATCTGTAAACGGTCTAGAGGCTGGGTATCAGACGTTTCGAAAGTCTTTTTTGAAGAGCGCCCTCATTAGTATATCAGTATTTTAAAAGTAGTCCCCAGGTCATAAAAATAGCAGAGAGCCTCTTCCAAACCTCAGCTATTGGCTCCGGTGTCATTGGGAAGTCGGAAATTAACAAGGGCTCACGGAGGTTAATACGAAAGTGGGCAACGCTATTACTCAGAAAAATGCCCTATATTGGAGTATCTCATTTTTATACGGACCCCTGACCACACCCATCCCACCAGAATGTGCTCGACGAACGTCCATTTCCTTACATGGGCATGTACAATAATAATGCACATGAACCATTGCTATAATAATATAATACATATTAAAGGGCTATAATTATCTTTATTTATAGCAGCCTCTTGCTACTGCCATTTGTCGGACACAAAGGATTTGCATGGTTCGTCTTCTAAATTAAAAAACATGTAGCCCTCCAATACATCTCAAGTAGTAGGCCTATAGTCGATCGATGATGATTATGATGATGATGATGATCCCACCTCTGCCACCATGCAGTGATAAAGAGTGGAAAAATTATTACCAACTTCAACTTGTGTGCGTCCGCACACAATTACAACAACGATTTAAAAACGAATCACATTTTGCGCTTAACCTTCTATTAAAGTATTAGACCGCGTAATTATAATGTTATAATTGATTGGCCACGTAATCTAACAAAATAACAATGTAATGAAACCCAACTCATACCGGCTGTTTAATTTTTTTTTTTTTTTTTTTT
>CM021527.1:15924325-15941763 GCA_010994315.2 Pisaster ochraceus
TTTTTTGCAATATTTTGTTCATGGAACAGCCGGCCACTGAGCAAAACAGAATAAACACCAAAAACAAACACAGAAGCACTTAAGAAAACAAAACAGGCAGGCAATTTGATTAAAGAACTGTGAATAAATATTTTAAAATAATTAAGTAAAACGAACAACAGAACACACTGTGTTCAGCATCATCAATGAAAAACGGTGCCGTTTCATGCTTCTTCTTGTTTGACATTTTTCAACTGGAAATTAAAATGATCCCTGACAGCTTGTTCGTATACTCGAGTCTATTTTTGTGTACTCTTGCTGATGGGTAGGTAGAGCTTAAAATCCCCGGGCAGTTCGTCTTCGGAATACAGCCGGTCCGTGAAATACACACGGCGAGTTCGACAGTTGGCATGGATCTAATAGGACAATGCAAAGCAGTGAGGACGAACATTTAATAACTATGAAACAATTTTGTAATAATTATCAATGCAGGATTCCGAAAGTAAGGAGCGTGGTTTTGCGGAATGTAACCCACAAAAGTGGCCCTATTTCTGTTTCCATTTTTTTTTCCTCTCAGAAAGAATTTTGACAGAAGAGGCATACAAACATTTTATTCGCATAATAATAATAGTATGCCACAGCAATGCACAATATAAATGAAAAAACTGTTTGTACGTGGTAACGTGAGATAATGTCGGGATCTCCACAATGATTTATTTTGAGTTTGTATTAACCACACTCATCATTGGCTGATTTCTTTTTTCGTGCAAGACCTTTAATGAAAACTTGTTACTTTCCCGAATCTAAAAGTTGTAGTCCTAATTTTGGAAATAAATCTGCGCAATTGGAAAATTTCTGGTTAAGGCAACTGAGAAATGCTGTATTTTATGCCAAGTTAGTCTTATGAATATGATGTTGAAGTCGAGGATCCCCGTCCAAACTTTGACCGCGTAGTTTTTTATTGATAATTATACTAATCAAAATCGTGCTCATAATATTTATGCTGCGTCCAGCAAGAAGAAAACAAGATTAATAATACCTATTAAGTTATATTGCTCACCTGAACTCTTAGGGTCTCTTTGTAGTTCGTTCCATATGCCCGCTTTGTAAAGTCTGACAAATTAAACTGCATGAACAAAATAATAATAGAATTAGTGTTTTAATTAAAATGATTATAAGAAATTGAGTTTGCGCTCAAAAAGTCGCAATTACAATGTATACACTCAACCTTAGATTTGTTGTCGAAGTCATCGTTCGCTGGGGCTGCTAATCGCTATGGCCTACACGACAGGCCTGTGCCCTTCAGTGTTTGTTGTTTCCAATCGATTATGTAACCCATAACACTCTGGGAGTTACACAAATCTTAGATATGTGGATTAATTCAGTCTTGAATATAAGGACTTTGACTCCCCCAGGGCGTTGCACTTTGGAGAAAACAGTGAAATAAATAACGTGCCACGACTAAAGGGCCTATAGTGTTTATGCAGCACTCACACATACATGTTTTTAATTTCATTATGGAACATTACGGTACATACGAGAAAACTCTCAAATTGCTCGTCATATTTTATTAAATGTCATTTTTAACGTAATAAATGCTGGGGGAATTGTGTTCCTCTCTTGAAAAACCAACCTGAATCTGGTTCCACCCTTTATCCAACCTCATAGGCATGGTACAAACGAAGGGCTTCACCCTGGTCATGCTCTGGTAGTTGCTTGCCCGAAACCGTCTCTTCACGTTGTTATCATCCAGGACTTGGACCTCGAATGTGAAATATTTCTTGAGATTTTTGACGATCATCACCAAGAATGGCAGCTTGATGCCTAGGGTCCTCTTGGGATCATTCGGACATGTTATGAATGTAGTGCAGACGTTCGTGCCTACGATTTCAATGACGTATGACTGGATATCGTTGTCTGTCACTCTCTCCACGTGACCGTTCTTGGCCTGTATACAAAAAGAACATTTGCCTCAGGTCAAAGTTATTTCCAAAGTAGTAACTTTTACTATTAAATCTTGTGGATATATACACTGTGTATATCTCTGTGTTGGCTCTGAGGAGAGCCGCTAATGATCATCGTTTCGAACAGTAAACTTTGCTCGTCTTCAGTGACAAATTTTAGTTATTATATTTTTGACTTCCAAATTTGTATTATTATTTTTTTTTTACTATTTAAACTGGTATCCCAAAGAAGTTGTAAAATTTATTTTAAACTTGGTTGAAAGCGTAACCCAATAATAGGCTGTACTTCGTTTAAAAAAGAAAAGACAATCTTATTGTTATATAGTTTAATTGCCTTTTTTTTTACTGCACTTAGTGGTTGGTTTCTTTTATTTATTTGTTTATACCCTTTTTGAGAAGTAGGTCAAATAATTATTTTAAAATATATCAATATAAAAAAATTCCAAGGTGGTTTAACGACAAAATTATGTCCTTAAAACACAATCACAATAAGAAAACTGCAGGCCAGTATCACCATCACATCAAATTTCATCATGAACTGCTTTAAGCAGAAAATATTTCTTTAAAATATTTTGTTTAGCAAAAAATAGCAGGAAACCAGTCACAGATGGTACATGTGACATGGAATTTTGGCTGGTACCCTTATTCTGGTAAGCATGATTTTGTTGTGCTTTCTCAGCCACTTTATGCAGCTCTGTGAAATTGGCCACTGTTTGATGTCGTAGTGCCCATTTTGTATATCGACAAAAAGGACTGGCTTAAAATACGCATGCCGTTGTTGTCCTAGATAATAAATTAGTATATTTTATAAGAAACTGTGACAAAATGAGTGTTTTCAATCTGAAGCCATGAATGATTATGAAGTTCACATCAGTACTAATCATCAAGAGAAAATGTTTCCAGCTGAAATACTATCATTGCAAAAAATAATAATAATAATAACGCAATTGAGTGCCCCTATAACTCAATGTTGCTTATTTCGGACGCCACAATCAAAATAAGCCCGATACGAACGTGCACAAAATACCTAACAGAATCTTAACCGTTTCTCGTAATTCTCATATGAAACCTTACTAACTAAAATGCTGACAGGCTGGGTGTAGGTGTGTTTATTGAAAGAGGAAGGGAATTAATGTGCTCTGTCAAAATACAACAATGTACTCTCCCTTAAATTGAAAATTATGGCAACCGACAAGAGCGCCGACAGCAAAATCCAAATATCAATAAAATGCAGAAAGCACTAAGGAGTATTTAAAAAGCCTTCAAAATCAAGCGCTGTTCACCAGCAAGCTAAAACAAACAGTTCTCATCAACTAGTATCATCACAAAACGTAAACACACCCCACTCTAGGCTACAGACTCCAAGGTGGCCTAAAGGTGGCCTAAATTTAGGTCTACCCGTGCAAAATGGTGAAATATTCGCCTGAAACAAGTCTAATTATAATTGTGATGAAAAGATGACGGGATCAAATTTCATATTTTGTTGTAATGAAAAGAATTTACCTCACGGATGACCGAGTATGCTAATAAAGCATGATGGACCGGGTCGATCGGCCGACCATGATTATTGCAATAATGTTGCCGTGGCAACGTGTCCAAAAATATTAATAATGAAACACAAAAGAGCTCAGCGGTGCATGGCAAAAACTATGCCATGGCAACGGTAATCTGAACATCTTCAGGTACAATACACTCTAACATTAAAATTATAATCACCGCCTACCTCCTTTCTCCAAATCTGCAGAGGTTTGCTTCCAATTCCGTACAAAATTGAAAAAAATCCACCTTGAAACGAGTCTTTGAACATGACTTTTTCTGAGCTGATCATCACTGAAAATATTTATTACAAATAAACTTCTACTCCGCTATCATCAGCTGCAGGGATTAACATAGTAATATTTTTCAGCAAAAACAACCAGAAATAATTTATTTTCGTCTGCCGAGTCCCTCTTTGAAGTTAGCCAAATACACGTGTAATATTCCAGCTCTGAACTACGAAGATCAAACCATGATCAAACCAACCAGTCTCCTCATACAACAACGGCCTATTGTGTTAGGTCATGTCGGCAAAAGTCAAAGACAGCTAGGTGTGAATGGGGTTGCGCGCGAAAATGTCTCATGAATATGTAACAGGAAGCCAGCTTTACTAGAAATGGCATGAATAAATTAACCAAACATGACGCATACAAGCTACATTGTTCTTCCGTAACATTCGAAACGAAGTAAGACCATACCGCGTGTTTTTTTTCCAGGAATATTTCCCCTAGGATTACCGTATCATATTGGCTCAAACAAAAGCATTGGGCAGCCCGCCAGGGGGCGGGGGGACAAGGTAGCCACCCATTTTGAGATACTGGAAGATTGTTTTTAGTTTAGTTACACTTAATTTGGGGAGATATTTTAAGGGCCAAGTTTATAACATTATTGCAATGCTTTTGTCATCTTTTTAAGGAATGCTATCAAACCCATATTAATAAGTCAGTATACAAACTAAAAAGCCGTAGCCTAAACAAACTTTTTAAAAAATACATAACAGGCGGAAAATTAGAAAAACAAACAAGTCTTAGAGAAAAAGTAACACTTGAAGCTTTGCATGGTGTAAGACGTGCAGCAAGAAATTAATTAGCTGTTTGGTGACAGCGATAGCAACAAAATCTCTCTTCTAGGAGAATCAAATTTTATTCGCATATGGTTTACTGTAAAAAAAATTATAACAAATCAATCAATAGCCACCCCTACACAAGCATAAAGAATAAATAACAATTAAAGGAGTTAAATAAATGAATGAATTAATTAATTATCTCATTCATTCATTCATTAGTCCATAGCCAGTCAATATACTTGTATTTTAATTTAGATGATCCTTCTCTTTACTCTAGAAACCACGAGGAAAGTTTGCATTTATGTAATCGACTCGTAAACATCAAACCTTGCAGGATTCAACAGTTTTAGTATGTACTACTAGTATTTGTTCCAACATCACCTCTGTAACATAAAAATAAAAATAAGGTCATGTAATTAACAAGGTATTTTAGAATGTATAACATAACAAATGCAAATACCCTGAAAATTACCTTGAAGTTTCAATGTCATCTGAAGCAGTCAACTCATTTTGAAAACTGTTGGTCTCCAACAATAAAGACAACTTGGTTCTTATAAAGCTCACATACCCTGATAGGTAGATCAAGGCGCTTCACAAAATTATTATTTCTGTTCATCAGGCATACTTTCAAACCATTCCTCTAACTTTCACAACTCCCTGAGGAGCATACAACCCCAATCTGCTTAAATCAGTGCTAAGGGGGTTTATACAGCCCTGGGCACTTCAGATGCCATAATTTTGCACGATGCTTACTAGAATTACCATCTTAATAAACAATATCTCAATAACAAAGCTCTCGGATAAAAATTACAGATTTTTTTTCTTTTTTGGGGCCATTATCAAAGTATGGCCCTACATGTACCTTTAAAAATGATTTTAATGAGGTGAAGCCATCAGTATAATATAACACCTTGAAACAAAACACGGGGTGAGGTGTTGCATATTGCTGCTAGACCATGCCAGAAACACTGGGGTAAACCCCTTTTTTACGATCAGTGTACTGGGTATTTTTACGTGCATTACACAATACACTGGATCTGTGACTTTATGTCCCATCCGAAAGGATGAAGCAATAATGGTTAGGTGTCTTCCTCAGGAACACAAGTGCTGCTACAGGGATCCTAAACCAACACTATGATAACACCAGAGTCCGGTGCAGACTGCTCAGCCAAGACACGCCACACACCACGTTAACGTTTAATATCCATTCTCATACTTCAAAGTTCAAGTATAAGTTATCATTGACCAAAAACCAGTTCTTGTTTCTTTTCACCAAGCTAAAAAAAATTAACAGCGATGCTGTTGAAATCCCTCAGCCCATGTATATTCTAGCAAACCAAAGATATCCACAGCATTGTGACCTTAACATTTGACGTGTTGACTTTAAAACAATCTCAAGTTGCCTTAATCTCTATGGTTAAGATGCAGAAAAACATGTAACAACTCACCACTGTAAACTTGACCTTTGACCTTTCTTACCTCAAAAGAAATGCCAACTTTCCTTTCCTCAAGGGCGAACCAGCCAGCAAGTACATTATGTCCCCTCTAACTGGAGTTACAGTCCGGAAACCATTGAACCATAACTCACCACTGTGATCTTGAACTTTGACGTTTTCTTTCTTTCCCCAAGGGCTACCCCCATCAAAGTTACAAGTACATATCATTATGTCACTTCTTACTGGAGTTACAGTCTGGAAACGAAAGTGCCCAGCCAGATGGCAAGCCAGCCGGACAGACACAAAAGGCAATGACAATACCCCTTCAGCCTATTGTGCTGAGAGGTAATAAAAACATGTTACAAGACTTGTCTTGTAGAAATAAAATTGTAAAATGTTAAAGTTACATTTTTTTTAAATTAACAAAAAATCTGCATGACAGGGACTTTCCTGGTGCTGGATGCTGTTGCAGACACTCCATTCATAATGTTGCTACATGATGCAGCCTTGTAGTCATGACTCTTGACCTCATGGAACTGATGTCACAGTTATAGAAAGCGCCTAGAGTATGTTGTTTCATGATGCATCCTTGGTTGCCATTCTGCTAACAACTGCATCAAGGAGAGAGCACACACCCAGCTCCTCCTCCTCCACCTTGTAAACCTGAAGAAATGAAAACGAAAAAACAAGAATTTAAAATAATAACAAATATGAGACAACCCTTATGAAGAACCACCATACTCTCGCAGGGCTCAGAATTCCCACTGGGACACTGGCAGGAGACCAGGTAACTAAAGCATCAGAGCAGTAACATCAAAACTAGTATTGTAGTCAAGTACTTTTCAGTTGAACATCAAGTACTGCCGAGTACTAGGGTTGCAGAGTAGTGCTCGAGTACAAGTACTTGGGCCATCGAGTTTGAGTACAAGTGTCCGAGTACCAAGTATTCTAATATCCGAGTGCCGAGTCCAGCAGCAGAGTGAACAGCGAGTATGAGAACTTTAAATGCATAAAGAAAAATACTGCACAATGAGGTATCAGCACATGTATTGTTTTTTGAGTAATTTCTAGATGACAACGTGTGCTTGTTATGATAACTGTTTAGTCATGAATAACATCAAAGATAACTTCAATTTTACTTTTTCACACAGGCGCTCCAGAGTCGTGCCGAACCAAACAGATTAAGAGCAACTCTGGGTCAACCCAAATAAAAATGTTGGTTTCAGACAGGCGAATTAACTTAATATTTACATTGGGTTCGGCTCATGACAAGATCGGCGTCTGAAACCAAGACACTCCAGAGTCGTTCAGAACGACTGCGACAGTAGATCTTTCACCTTCCAGTGCATCCAGTCATTTCACACTTCAAACTTTTTATGTACTTAATTCAATAATTTGGTTCAGCACAACTCTATAGCGCCTGTCTGAACCAGGTGTAAACGCTTTACAAAATCGGGTCTAGGTTTATTGGTTTCTTTTATCGAGAGCCTCACCTGCTTAATGAGAGTGTGATCATTGAAGTTACTGAGTTGATCCATGGCTACAATGTCACCTTGAACCAATCTCTCAACAGCATTCAGCTTCTCTCCTGAGTCATCATCTAGGGTGACAACAACAAGACCTGAATCCTCTTTAGAGAGGCCAAACCTCTTGAAAGATGCACTGATCTGAGAGATGGAGTAATAACAATAACGTAAATTAGTGAGCATGGATGCTCATCAATTTATTTCAACTTGTCATATCAGTTCTGGTAATGAAACCAAGAATTCAAATGATATTAGGCCCTTGAAAAGTAGTAAAAATTTAAAGTACAAGATACAGTAGCTAAAGGCTTCTATTGACTTTCAGGCTATTTACAAATAAGAATTTTGCTGATAGTTGTGAGGGCAAAAAAACCCTCAGAAATCAGACTGAAGTAGGAAGAGTATCATGCCTACAAAAAAACCTCAAAAGTGCTTTGCACTGTGACCTGAAGGCCTGAAGATACCTGTGAAGAGAATAATAATTGGTTCTTATACAGTGAACATCCTAGTAGCTAAGTCAAGGTACCTTACAACATTATTATCCCTGTTCATCAGGCATACTTTGGAGCATTCTTTTGACTTGCATAATTCCCTGGGGAGCATACAGTACAACCCCAAGCTGCTTAAAATAGTGCTAAAGAGTTAATCCAACACAATACAGCCTCAACCCTCTCAGGTTCCTATAATAATGTGCACCTGGGTTAAGAGAAGCAAGTGCCTTGCTCAAGGACACAAGTGTCATGACCGGGAATCAGACCCACACTCCGATGATTCCACCATCGGAACTTGAGTCCTATGCAGTAGACCGCTCGGCCACCAAGAAGTTGCTGAGCAAATCTTAGTTTTAGACAGAGGAGGGGAAACCCCAAACGGACGGGAAAAACCCACGATATCCAGTAGGGACTGAAAACCCAATCCAAGGCTCCAGTATGAAACAGGATTTGAACTGGGTCCACAGAGGTAGAAGTCAGTGACGAAACCACTGAGCCAACCTGACTTTTATCAAGGTTGGCTGTTTGGAGAGTGAGTTTTTATGCAATGGGGTGGCCATCATACATGTACATCAGAAGGATTTATCCAATGACCAAGGAGTTTGTTTTATAAATGTGAAAATACCATTACTGGTAAATTATTGAGCACCTATCCCCCTTAAACATCCTGGTGGTTTGTTTCAAGGAAGTTTTGTTGTGGGATTGGTTTGGCCATGACGAAAGTTTTACCAGATCAAGATGATTTGTAAACCTTGTAAACCCTTATACTGTGCTCATAAATACCTCTCATAATTCATTAACTTCAAAACCTGTCTTAAACAGTGTCTCTCTTTGTTCAAGCACCTAGTGCACCTTGTTGGTGGATACATGTGTACATCATGCACTATATACGACTTTAATATTATAAGTTATTTCACCAAATTAACATCTATTATTTCACCTGACTTTACTGACCTCACTTGGAAAATGAATAGAAATTCCAAAACAAAGAGGCACCTGATCTGATGTCTTTATTATTTATGACAGAAACACAATAAATGGTACACTTATAATCTACCCTCAGGTAAGCAGTTTTTGTTTTTCCAATGGTTGTAACTTTTTATAAGTACCTGAAACCACCACAAGTGTTTTTTAGCATGTGAATGGACATGTAGGCTTATTCTGAAAATAATTTGAGTTGATTAGAATGTTTAATTTTCACTTTCTCTCAAATTTCATCCCAAAAATGGAAGAAAAAGGCACTAACTTTTTCCGTCAAGTTTTGTGTGTGCAAATTTGAGGGTGTTTCAATTTTTTCTTTCTCAAAAAAACAAATTAATCTACTCAAGTAATTGTTAGTATATTCATTCAGGTGCTGAAACACTTTTGAGTGGTTTCAGATACTTAAAAGAAGTCACAACCATTGGAAAAAATGCTAACGTGATGGATGCAAAGTGGTGCAAAGTGAGTTTCATTTCTTTGGCCATAAATTGGAGTGAAAAAAATACTGTACATAAAGCTCACAGATCAGCCACTAACCAACCAGTCCAAGTGTTTTGTATAAAATGTTTGATACCTACATTTCTTGTAGGAGACAAGTTGAAGAGAACCTCTGTGTTGACATTCCTGGTGTTCATTTTGAGTCCGTGTTTCTTGATGTGCAAGGCTTTATTTGCTGCCACCATAAGTTGGAAAGGATCTACAATCTGCGTCCAATCAAAACAATCCAGACCAAAGTTTGTTATTAGAAAGAATCTTACTTGGCCCCACCCACTCCCTGCCACTCTGCCCAAGACCAAGGGCCAATATCATAGCTGTTTAAGCAGACAAAAATATTGCCTAAATTTCTGTTTAGCAAAACCTACAATATAGCACTCAGACAACCAGTCACAAATGGTATACCATTGCATCTTTAGCTGGTAATTAATGTTTGGTGACTATTTCTGTTTACATGTAAATTGGGCCCTAACCGTGTACTCCGACTAGTCCTAGAACTATGAGGTCTGTTCCACTATTTGATAGCATAACACACCTCAATAGTTCTAGGAGGTGTACTATACTAACCATGGATTCCAGGTAAATCCAGGTCAGGTAATGTCATGAATGTTATGCCTGTGAAGAATCTGCTTGGGCAAGATATCTTATTTAAAAGTTGTATGCAGTAGGCCTATAAACTACAACTGTTAGAAGCTGAGACAGCATTATCAACTTTCAAGAAAACAGATGTCAAATAAAAATTAAGCTTCAATTAAAATATTCACTTATTAGCATACCATTTTGGGAGACAACAGAACTGCATCAATTTCTCCATCCATGATGTTTTTCTTCAGCTCTTCACTATTTTTCACATCTTTGAAAAGGGCAATATACACAGAACTCCAGGGGAAAAGCTCTAGTTCACACTTCACTGCATGTTCAGAAATCGACATGGTAAAAAAAAACTGGCAAATTTACTTGGTTAATCAAAACTTTCAAGCGCAGTCAGCAGTTGCTTCTCAAGTTACCTTTATGTTACAGAGAAGTCTGGACACCATGCAATAAACCAAGATGGCGGCGCCCATGAATGTTGTTCTTGCTGTTGTGCTCTCGATATTTCTCGGGTTTACTTCAGTTTTGTTCTACCATGTCAACAAAGTACAGCCACAACCTTACATGGATGAGATTTTTCACGTACCACAAGCGAAAAAATACTGCAATGGCTCGTTCAATGAGGTAATTAACGGAATGTTTGGGCACTAATCCGACCGCTACAGTCAGTACTGCCTGAGAGTGTTTGCTATTGCTAATGCAATGCTATGCTGTGCGTACCGTACATTAAATACATAGTGTGTGGCAGCCAGATGCTTCCAAGTGCTTAGTTAGTCAGGCAACGCTACTGTACTGTGCTGCATTTTTACTGCTCACTGCTAAAAGTGCTAGTGCTAGCTTGTGGTTTTAAAGAAAGGGATCCAAAAAAATTCCATCTGATAAAGATTAATTAATGTACGACCAATTTACATACATTATGATTTAATATTATTAACCGCTCCAGCCAGTCCAGGCAGTGGACGTAAACCGCTCCAGTTTTTTGGCAATATCTCTAAAATGCTTTTGACCTACCTCCTGAAGGCTTCTACCTTTTTAAGTAAAATCATCACAGTTATTTTTTACTGCATATCTCTATATACAGGATTTTAATAACCAAACTGTTCCAAAAACAAAAGCAGATACCCTGCCTTCAATTGATCTATGTTTTCTAATGTTCTTACCGTCAGTGGGACCCAATGATCACTACCTTGCCTGGTCTGTACCTAGCCTCAGTTGGCCTTCTGAGACCGATAACCGAATTGATGCTAGTGGACATGTCAGAGGTGTGTACCACCACTGTACTCCGTTCCACCAACGTCCTCTTTGCTGTGGGTAACCTCTACATGTTATATGCTCTGATTGTCAGACTACACAAACATGACAAGGTAGGCTAACTCTTTAGAAGATTAAATCATTAACAGTTTAGAATTTAGTCATGGTTTTACGTTGTTGGTGGTGGTGGCTGCTTTTTTGTTTTTGTTTTTTGTAGGGGCAGGGTCTAAATAAGTACCAAGACTGCTTAGTAAGTAGACAACTTACAAAAATACTTGTCAACTTCATTAAGCAAATGGAGCACCCTACAGTAGTCATTATAAAAGATTAGAATTAGAGAAACAAAAATTACTTAGTGAGAATATTTTTTACCCTTACACCAATGTGTGGGACTGGTAATGCACTGCAAACTCAATTTCCCGAGTCCTGCGGAAACACATCCACAGGCTTTACTAGAGGAGTAGGATTCGAACCCACAATCTAGAGTAGATGTCTTTACCACCACTAAACCACCAAGCATGTCTAGTGAAGAGTTGCCAGTTCTAATCCTGCACTTGATAGAATTCTCCATCTCCAAGTTGGATTTTGTCTTTTAAGTTAAGTTCTCCATTTTGTAATTATGAAGTTTTACTCTTTTTTTTTTTACAGGCTTCTCACAGCTACAAGCCGCTGCTGACAGCTGCCTCCCTCGCTCATCTGCCAGTCCTTTATTTCTTCTCATTCCTGTACTACACTGATCCTGGATCCACCTTCTTCATCCTCATCATGTATCTCTTCAGTCTCCATGGCAACCATTTAATGGCCGGCATCATGGGAGTTCTCTGCGTCATCTTCCGCCAGTCCAACATCGTCTGGGTCGTCTTCACAGCGGGCGTGACGTTTGTGAAAGAGGTGGAGGGTGAGAGGAGTGGGCAGCAGAGTCCTGACGCTCCAAACGACATTCAGATAATCCTCGCATCCATCAAGAAGTCCCTTTTGTACATCCTGAAGTTATCCAATCTGGGTCATTTGATACTCGTCCTCTGGCCCTATGGTATCGTTGCTGGTGTGTTTATGGCTTTTCTGGTTGTCAACAAGGGGATCGTACTGGGAGACAAGAGCCATCATGAGCCCTGTTTGAACATCCCTCAACTCTTCTACTTCATGATCTTCACTGCCTTCTTCGCCTTACCCTATGTGCTCTCTCCGTACAGTGCAATCAGGTTCCTGAAGGCGTGTCTGAAGCGCCCCTTCACAACCCTCACACTGACTTGCCTGGGCTTGTTAGCCGTGCACTACCTTACGTATGTCCACATATACGTCCTGTCAGACAACAGACATTACGTCTTTAGTATCTGGCGGCTGTACCAACGCCATGACCTCATCAAATACGCCATCATCCCATTTGTCGTCTACATGAACTGGTGCATGCAGGACAGCCTCTCTAGACACAGCAGCTTATGGAGACTCGTGTACTTCATCTGCATAGCTGTGGTCACAGTACCCCAGCAGCTCTTAGAGTTACGCTACTTCATCGTTCCTTACCTGATGTTCAGGATTCACATGCCGTTGCAGTCCTACTGGAAGATCTGTCTGGAGTTATTACTCGGTGCTGTAGTGAACAGTGTCACGTTGTATTTGTATATGGAACGGCCATTTTTCTGGGAAGGCACTCCAGGCCTGCAGAGATACATGTGGTAACTGGCTGTACATGTTACAATTGAAAATGAACTTGTGATTAACTAACTAAGTATGTTTACCAATACTGGATTTAAGGCACTGGCTTTGTTCAAAACTTTCCTCAAGATTCACCTAATGAGGACTGCAGAAACAATCCCTCTATTGATGTGTCGCTGCGCCAAGAGCATCTTAAGATGGATACTGGCGCATTGTAAATGCTCAGTATTATTATTATTATTATTTCAATCATCACTACCAATCCATGCCTGTATTATATAGTAAACGTACAATTTAATGTTGCCCTTTACTGGTAATTGTAATCACATATGGCCGTGATCAAAGATTATAGAACGCCGAAGGCGCAAGATGGGGAACTCGGCTGTAATGTGAAATGTGTACTGGATGCAGTTTGAGCAAGCAACTCGTCTGATGCAACAATAGATCAGCGCAGATAATGACCATTGTTATCAATGATATAACTAAATATTTGCGTGCTGAAATGGCGCCCATGTCTACGTATTTCTTGTTCCAACAATTGAATGGGCTCCAGTTCCCCATCTTGCACCCTCCGCGCTACATAATTTGTAGCCACAATCGACTTAAAACCTTTGGCATTATAAATTTGATGTTTAATTACTCTGTTCACCTGAAGAACAGCCTTGCATGGTGGCCACAGATCCATTTGTCACGTGGAGTCTTCAAGTACACATTATGAAGCAAGACTCTCGGCCAATTTGGGGTAAAAAAAAAGAAGATGAAAACATGCTTGGAATTATGAACCTCGAAGTGAATTTATTGGTTAGGGTCTACAGATTCCTTGCATTGGTATGTTACAAACTTTTGGTAACATTTTCCAGTTAGTTGACCAACCACTTGGAAACGATTCACTGCAGGGGTCGTGTATGGTGGCGTAACTGTGCTCAGAACCATCCGCATTGATGCATTCACCTCAATGATTACTGTTGCTTGTGTAGATGCATTCACCACACGATATCATATTGCAGGCTTGCATTTATCTTAATTTTCATTCAAAATCTGTGGGTGATATGGAACGGGAAGACAGTAGGAGGGTTAACTGTGGATACTGTGTAGTATGCATTCACCACACGATATCATATTGCAGATATTTAACATTCAAAACCACAGTGAAGAGGGTGATATTGAATGGTCACACCGTACATGTAGGAGGGTAAGGGTGCAAAGTTTCTATTCAAATGCATGGCCCACAACTGTGTTGTGGCTGCAGGCTAGCCGAGTTACCCGTTCTGTGTCAGACTTAGCAGAGTTGTCATTAAATAATTTACTTCGGCTGAATGTAGATTCATGATCAGTGTACAAACAGACAGTCTGAGTTTATGTAAAACTTGTTCACATTTGAATATTTTATTTGTATAACTATAAATATACAATTACATATAACATTCTTATTCATGATTCGGAAATTCTATAAAAAAAAAAACACCAACACCTCTCAATTTTAGAAAGATATTAAGAGAACATTAAAGGATCTAAGAATTTGTTAACTAAACGTACACCAACTCGAGATTAAGTTTCCTTATAAATTATAATTAGCTATCAATGACAAGCGCTATAGTTGGTGTCATTTATACTACACTACACGTTCTGAAGAACCTACTGAATGGAATACAGACAAAGCAGTCTGAAATAAAATGGAGTATATAAAAGGTTATAAAATAGTGTACACTCTCCAGTCATTTCAGGTTTTAACACTCTTCTAATAAAAAAATATGAAAAGTCAAAGGAAAATTAATGCTAATTACAGTTCACACAGACATGGAAAGGACAATAAGGCCATGCATAAATTTGAGCTCAACTTGACATGGAGAATTTCAACGAGATATATACACTGTAAATGTATATTTACCTTAGTACCTCTAATTAAGTGTACATGATACATGTACTTGAAGAATTAAACACAGTTAATCTCTGTTAAACATGTTAAAAGCTGAATTTGGTAGTTTGTAAAGAAAGAATAGGACTCTGTGAACAAAATTGTTTTTTTTCTATGCTTCTTTGAGCAAAATATTACTGAAATAAGTGAATGAAGATTATCAAGCTTGTAACTTCTCAGCGGATTTTTTAAAATCTTATTGATTGCTCTTGCTCACTACTGAAAAAACACTGTTCAACTGTTTGTGTCCAACACAGTTTCCTTTTTTTTTTAGCAAGTCCTAGATATTTATCTGTTTGACGATAAGAAGGCACACCGGCACGTAAACATTTTGAGGCATATTTTTTGTCTGATTCTTGGGCAGTTTAACCCTTGAGAGAACATGGTGACTGCAAACGGCTTGTACCAAAATGCCCATACCATGAGGGTATGTCCCCCCATTGTTCCTAAACTTTAACACACTATTTTCCTCTCGTATAGAAGTACCTCTCCCTCAAATACTGTCAAGAAGTCCTGAGATGCCAAGCACACAATGAAGACCCAATAAGGCATGTAAGGGGGGGGTTACTCCATGCCCCTTATCGAGCAGACGAGCACCAAACAGCAGCGAGATTTTAGTACAAAAAGAAACAATTGTAGCCATTGTATGGGTGTATTATGATGATTATACAGGGTAAAAAAGCACACAGACAGACAGACCAATCATTGTTCACAACCAAGACTTACTGTACTAAGTGAAAGCAAATGACTCATTATAACAATTCAAATGCATCGTTAACACTAAACCCACAGACCCGCAGAAAGGACAAAGTTAAGAGATAAGCAAATTAAAAGCTCACGTTTTGCTCATTGCTCACTGTTGTTCTGTATGGCAGCACAAACTCATTTTTATACAGCTTTGGGTTGAACAAAGAAAATTTGACAAGAGCAAGACTTGAACCTGCACTCCAGATTAATGTGCTGGAGCTCTACTAGCCCGAGTTATCTAGCCCTAATGCTGGCAGTACCCCTGATCTCTCCTTGGGGGGGGGGGTGCTGTTTCAGAACCCATCCAACCCGTAACTGCCGTACAAAAAGGAATCAGACCCAAAATTTGTTCAACCAAAAATTATTTAAAATTTACCCAGTTGCATCTTCTTTGGGTAATCCCTCTGCTGCTGCTTTACAGTTTGTATCATAAGCTAGGGGGTGATCCCTGGCTACATGGCAGTTACGGGTTTAACTGTTTAATGGCTTCTGACTGTCTGACTGGCACCCTGGAACAAAGCTATTGACAAAATAGACCATCAACATTAAGGATAGCTAGCTCAGTCGGTAGAGCACCAGCACGTTAATTCAAAGGTCAGAGGTTTAAGTTCCGTTCAGTCAATTTTTCTTTGTTCAACCCAAAATTATTTCAAATTTACCCAGTCAGTTTTCCCTGGCTTTTTACTACAACTTGTCAGAGATTTAATAATGTAGGCCTATAATAAACTCCCTTGGGTGATTTTAATACTAGGATCCTTCCTCACTCTAACAAAATCTAACCCCACATGGCCACTCAACACCCAAACTGCTGGAGTCTGATTATGTAAGTATTCCCGATCACATGTTTTGCTTGCACTGTGACGGAACCGTCAGCATCAAGAAAAAAATTGACGCTCAGGTCACTTTCCCGAGAAATCGTGTGAATGTTGTGGAACAAGCGTCACCCAACAAAACCATTCATATGTCAACCACGATCGACCAGCAACGATGACTCCTTATGTAGGCACAAGTGCGATCATGTGGCTTTTTAAATATGGCAATGCACCGCACAAGATTGGCTTGCCGCAACTTATATGGGTGCAGAATCTCAGAACTACATACAGGTCAAACTGCGATTGATTCCCGCCTGTCGCAAACACATTGCAAAAGTAAGAATTTTTCTACTCCTGGGACTATTGGTTTGTTTTTTTGGAACAGTGACTGATGCTGATCGCCTTAACATCATCGCAGTTACACTCTGGTCATAAACAGGAGACTGATATGTTGCCAACGGTCTTAGCTCAGGCGCAGCAGAATCCTGAAAAGACAGTCCCCGACTGTTCTGTGTCATCGCAAGGGTCAACCTGAGGGAAGCTCAAAGCATGATCACTGTACCAGTGCTAAACTCAGTCCAACAGAATCAAACAAAACATACAGTTGGATGTTGATGGGTTTGTTTAGGGTTCATTAAGACACATTTGAATAAAAAGGCCTTTGGGTGGAAGGATAACAGATCTGCTGGTGAAAATAACAGGAATGTGAATGTATACTTGCGTTAAATTGATTTTAATGCATCAGGTGTTAATAAAGATTTTCAGTGTTGGATTTCAATTACGAGGAAAAAATTTTAAAACATGGACGTGTACAACTCGGGGTACACTGTCCATTTCAAGGCTTACTTTTGTGATGTCTTTTCAAGGTTTATTGATAAATATTAGACTTATAAACTTACCAGGCACATGGCTCTTTCTACAGTTTTACTGTTAACGGCACTCTCGCATTACATCTTCAATTGAACAACAAAATGCACGAAGTCTAACCTTTGACC
>CM021527.1:15943763-15955727 GCA_010994315.2 Pisaster ochraceus
ACATTTGTGACATATCCGATGCTGTTTCCACCAAGTACAAGTGCCTAAAATGTAATGGTTTTGGAACTTCATTGGCCTCTAAGAAAGACTCTGCTAGGGTTGAAACGTCAGGCCACTAACTATTTTTTTTTTTTCAACTACACCAATTAGCACTAGATTTACAATTTCATATTTTCACATAGTGAGCAATCCTGATTTGAGTCCGAGTCCAAATGTAGTCATAGAAACTATGGGTTGAGTCTGAGTTAAGTCCACATCTGAGTCTGAGACACATGTCATATGACACTGGGCATGACTGGCGAATCACTAGATTTACAGTGTCCTATTTTCACAAAGTGACGAATCCTGAATTGAGTCCCGAGTCCTAGTCATAAAGAATGAGACTAAGTCAGACTCAAGTCCACATCAGAGTGTGAGACACATGTCATACAACGATGGGTACCACATCATTAAAAAAAAAACCAGATATCTGTATAGTAATAAACAAATATATTGAAAGACGTTTGAAGAAATTCATAAAACAATTAACAGAGATTTTGACTTGTGAGAATAGAATAAGAGGTGGTGAAATAATTACCTGGACAATGTCTCTTTCAGCAACTTTGCCTCGATATGCCAACGCCTTCTTGTCTGCGTCCAGTTCCTCCATTGCTAGGTATAAAAACATCAAGCAATACATAAGCCAATCTTGATCAACATTAGTATCAACCTAAATGCAACTCTTGCTACCACATTATACCAAGTACAAAGCAAACCTACTGTGTTACCAGTGCTTGATACACTATGAAGCATACAAATAGTCAGGACAAGAAGAGTTGAACAAAGGAGGGTCCACGATTCATTACACACTAGTGTTTTAACGCTAAATAAGAAGTGTGGACCCAAGAACAAAACAGGTCTACATAATGTAGTGACTTGAAACACTACGTGGACTTGCACATGTCCACACAGTATTTTTACAGTGTTGAAGAATAAGGTTTTCCTTAAGCGTACAGAACAAAGGAATGTCCACAGAGTGACTGCAACACACAAATTTATGCATCCACACAAACTTACTCGATTACAGAATTCACAAATGTGCATGTGTGTGTGTGTGTGTGTGATGTTATTTAGCATCTGAGAAAGACCTTGCTAGGATCGAAACAAGAGATCATTACCACTTGCATTCACACCAAGTGAAACAGCATTTTTTTAAGTAGAATTAATTGATCATGAACAGTGAGAAACTCTGATTCTTTTCTTATTATTCACTTCATCAACTCACCATCAAATTCAGCCGGTCCTACTCCAATGATGATGATTGACATAGGAAGGGTACTAGCCTGGTGTGAACAAACGGATCAAAACTACAACTTATTAAATCACTTTATTAGTTCATTATCCAGCTGAAGATAATTCCACTTAAACCTCATTATGAGTCATACCAAACAGCAATTGTAACCATGTAAAAATACAACTTTTTGAGTAAATTACAAAGTTTCTGACCATGCAATGATAAATGTTCTAAGTTATTTAAGTTAAACTAATTATAATACCTAACACATATTGTTTAAAAACAATTTATCAAAGGAGTAGTTTAATTATCCTTTTCTAATTATGGTGAACACCATAGGAGTGCACCATTGGGTTCGAGTGCATACAGACAGAGTTACCCAATCTAAATAGTGCAATTAAATTGTGTCCACCATATCTCAAATTGGCTTATGGCAGTAGGAACAAGAAACAAGTCACGACACAAATGAAATGCACACAAATTAGGGAAAACGCCCAACCAATAAAATATAACTATAAGCTGTTTTGATAGTTGGTCTTATACATGTAGCTCTCCTTGTACTGTTTGTCATCACACATAGTTTACTGTCTGCCCATGGTGTGCCATTTTGGGAGTCAGGCTGCACATCGAGATATGGTGCGCGTCTAGCCCAGTGTGCGTAGCCTAAAATGCACACTGCACAGTAACACATGACGAATCCGACTCCCAATTTTTCTGCCTCCAAAGCTGGCATTTGATTGTGTGTAATTTTACCCCAAAATCACTCATTTCATCGTTCGAGGGCATTTCTTATGACAGAAACTGATCATTCTGACAAGACCTTGAGACTCTCTCAAACATTACTGAAGGGCAAGTCCCACAACTAGTTTTTTTTTGTGCATACATCAACTCTCAAAGAAACACTTGCTCAGTGCATTTCCCATGGGCTTCTGGTAATCAGTGGAGCCAGTTTGGGTGAAGTGGGCGTGGCTAATACAGTGGAATTACGTCCTATTTACCAACAGGTTTAAGCCACAACCTAAAAAACTTATGGTTACAAAAATGAAAACACACCTCAACGAACCATACATGTACATTGTAAAAATAAAAACAATACATTACCTGCAAAATAGAGGAAGAAATGCAATTTTAAATGTTGTACTTTCTCCTATTCACAGGTTACATTTCACAAAATTACTTTTAAAAACAAATGGTTTAATCGAATGAAGGCGATCATATATTTACAACCCCATGATTGGTCCCTTTCCAGGTAAGTCAATTATTTTCAAAGATGTGCAGAGTGGCATGCATTGTATTTTAACAATGAAAAACTACCCAGTATGACTGCTGCCACCTAGAGTCTTAAAATCACCAGTTCTTTTATATTTTTATTTCTTACCCTGATGATCGCCTCTTTAGTCATCTCCATATCGGAGATCACACCATCAGTTATGATGAGAAGTATGAAGTAATTAGAGCCATCAGGATAAGCTTGGGCAAACCTGCAAGATAAAATGAGATCAAATAGTGAGTCAACAGACTCTACTCTGGTGCATTCAGAAATCGGCTTCCTCAAGTCCTTGCTATACCCCTGGCTATGTTCCTCGCTTCACCCTTTCCACGCCCCTTGCTGATACAAGACAAAACAGGTGTAGTAGAGATATTACTTACTGTACCTCATGGTTGAAATCCGCTTCCTTACACCCTTCCAAAGAAAAAGCCCATCATTACACCCCTGGCTATGGTCGTGGCTTCACCCCCTTGCTACACCCCTGGTACACCCCTGGCTACACCCTTGCCAGGCCCCTGGCTGATACAAGACAAAACAGGTGTAGTAGAGGCAAATACTTACTGTGCCACGTGGTTGATGATCGGTGCAAAGTTAGTGGGTCCATACAGCTGCACCGCTCTGATGCAGCTCTGATACGCTTGCATGATACCAGGAATACCACTGCAGAATGGAGACTGAGGATTGAAATTCTATCCAAAGAAAAGAAAGAAGATTTTAAGGTATTTTTATCATTATTTTGTATACTTTTCTTGGAATGAAAGATGAAACCTTTGAAAAGAATCTCTTAATTTGTTTTAAAAGTTCTCTTTATGAGCTCTCTATGATTTGTGGCTCTGAAAAGAACCGGAGGTGTAACAACTCATACAAACAAAGAAAGAGAGATTTACATGTACATGGTGTTTGCAATACCACAAACCTTATTAGATATTCTCTCATCTTAACCACTTCACAACGGATGACATGCATGCTCTTTGGAGCATCCTCTATTTTCTTTATTCAGTTGGACGGCTGACAGGTATATTCACCAGGACATTCCAATGTGAAGCAAGCACATGTATGCACCTACCATGCTACACTTTGTTTTCCAGTACAAAGAGAGCCAGAGGGTACTGGAAATCAGGCTCATAATATCCCTTTTTCCGTGGGTTATTGTGTATTTCTCCATTCTAGACCTTTGTCCTTCTGTTATACAAATGTGGCTTACAAGACTGGACAGGCTGCCACCATAGTTTATCATTAAACTCGGCTGAATGGGAGGTATAGTACAAGCATTCTGAGATTCCAGCATACCATGGCAGATTATTAGCCATGGCTAACGGCCGAGGTTTTGCGATTCACGCTGAATGCATACTCAAATTTTCTCATACGCAGACAAGAAATCCCAGTGCTTATTATAAGAACCTTTGTCATCTTTCCTTTGTAGCCGAATTCCAATCAATGAAACCAAACTGCAGCTGGAAGGGAGCACATAGTCTGGCTCTATTTTTAAACAATGAGCTCGCATTTATGTCTGAACAAAGGGAATAAGACCAATAAAGCTGTCTAACATCTAAAGTAAACCTACCACCGAGAACTCGTGAGACACTCGGCCATCTGGAGGTAGCTTCGCACCAAAACCAAGGACCGGGAAGAGTTTATCAGTATCATAGTCCTGGATGACCTCACCAACAGATGAAATTGCAATCTCATAATGATTGGGTTGATACGGGTTGATGTAGTGGAGGGAATTACTGTGAGTAGGGTTACCTAAAATGACAGAGAAAAAACAATATTAAGACCGTGTCTGGATTAGCAGCTGTGGCTTGATCGTCACATGAACAGAAGTTTAAGCATAGGATGCCCATAGCACTTGCTTAGCAACAGCTGCAGCCAGATCCACAGCTTCATAGTTGTTTTCCTTGACCTGTGCTAGTCAGCTGTTCATTTAACAAGCAGGCAAAATGGCCTAAAGTTTGACTAACCTATCCGAGTTTGATTATTTCTGTGATGGTCAATTGACCCATTTCACGAGTGCTATTAATGCAACCCATTTATTGCTTGAAAGGAAAATAGTCTGGCCTCATTCATACTGTAAGAATCAGAAGCCACTATTGCTACTGAACACACTAACAAGACAGACATGGTGGCACAATAATAATTGTCTATGGACATTTTTCCAAACTTCGACTTAGGCTCCGGCTCTGGGGTCCATTTGATGAGCAAAATATACCCTGCTTCAAAAGTGATGACAGAGCCCAAGCTGGAGCTGGAACCCCTGCCAATCCTGTGTGGAGCTGGTGCTCCTGGAAAAGACCCTAATAATTCCTACCATTGGAAGCTGTGAAGTCAATGGCTACAGTGAAATTGATCTGCATTCCTCCCTTGATATAATCCAGGAAACTGTTCTGCTTCTCAATCACACAGTTTGTCAACTCAATCGTCCCAGAATTCTTGTAGCTCTTCTTCTTGGCCTTCTTCTTGGGATTAATCAGCTACAGAGGGTCGAAAATACATTTGATATTTCGAGTGTTTGAGTGATGAAGGTTCTCTGAGTTCATACAGCACCAGTTTATGATCTATTTATTTATCAACTTATTAATTCATTTATTTATTTATTTATCTCTTTATTACATTTCTTTACCCAGGTAATGCCCAAACAGTTAAAAGTAACTTTCTATCAGGCCCTGCATACGATGCTACATATTTAACCCTCCTACTATTACCGTGTTTCTTGAGACAACCAACCCATACCTCACTATGCCACCTTTACTATGCAACAAAGGCGGCATAGTGAGGCACACTACATGCTGATGTAGAGAGTAGACCCATACCCCAAAGTGCTTCAATTGGTAACCTGGTAACCTGGATAAGCCATCGGCTGAACCCAATTGCAATGGAATTTGGACCACTGTTGGAAGAGACAAGGTTCTCCAACTTGGTCAATTTCTGCAGAGGTAATCTGTGGCATTGATCAACCACACAAATACAAGGATAGAAAAGTGTGGCATGGGTTTAACTTCACCAATATGTGCCTGGCACAAGGGAGACTTTGAGGCATCTTGAGTAGGCACCTTTCTCATGGTTAATTCACTTCAAAAAACCTGAATATAAGCTCTTTTCAAGAGGCCAACACAAGAAATCCATCCGTTCTTTAACACAAAGCTCTCTAAATTGGAGTTGACACACCACCGGTCAGCTGTTTTCATAGCCGACCCAACTCATAAGAATTTAGGGGTTGAACAAAGAAAAATTTACGAGAGCCAGACTTGAATCTGCAAAACTCTGAATTAACGTACCGGCGCTCTACCAACTGAGCTTAGCCCTAATGTTGGGGGTCTCCCTATTTTGTCAATATCTTTATTCGCAGGTACCGAAGAGATATATAATTTGAATTGTGAAACCAAAAAACTCCCCGTTTGTTTGGGGGGTTTTTTTGGGGGGGGGCACAGCCAAGATTATTGTGATTATGACGTCAGGTGAAATGAGTCATTTTGGTTGAGAAAACAATAAAAACAGTTAACGTTTTGACCAGGATTTCTGTCCAGGACTTTTTGTTCAGAACTTTTCCGCTAATTCATATTAGGCTTACATTGATTGCAGTAAAAACCCCAGCATTATTGTTGTATACTGCACACATACATCCTACTCATTTGACTGGTTGAACACGGCTCATGCGTCATCCTTTATTTTACTATGTATACTGCCGCGATGCTCCAAATTCGAATATACTCGGCGTATATGGATTGTTATAGAACACTCTGGATACTTCGCAGTATCCTAAAGTGTGGGATGGACAAGTTTTCGTATCTATTCTGCGATTATTGCCCTAAAAAAATCTTCAACTGACAAGGAAATGTGTTTTATATAAAACAAATACTGAATGCATTTCGTTCCTGCATTGTCACAGAATACAATCACTTGCTGAAATTTGGCTTTTCCTTTTCATTTGGCTTAGCCTCGTGAAAAAGAATAATCTAGATTTCACCTCATGATTACATTCTGTGACAATGCACTCATATGCATCCAACATGTGTGTATAGACTGTGCAAGTCTCGCATGTAAGAAAACAAACTCTCGCAGGTCCCAATATTCCGATATGCTTGAGACTAATGCACAGTCTATTATAGTCATTACGGGTGCCTTCAAATGATGTTGTCTCGACCTTAACAGTATTTCAGACAGCATTTCCGTTAGGGACTGGGACTGTCTGTAATGTCAAGACCACAACAACTGCTCTTTTCAGAGCCAACACTCCCACCAAAAGAGATTTATACTTGGTTGTACCTGCAAGTTTACTAGTAACAGCTACTTCCAACAATGCAAACAGACAATAGCAATAAGAAGCAAGACTGATACAATCGTTTGACAAAGAAGGCACCATGCTGTAAGTTGCTTCACCACCAGGGCCCAATTTCATGGGTCTGTTTACCATAACCAAAGAATCAGAGCTTACAGAAGCAGGGCATTCCGCGCTTTCGTCAAGCGTACTTTAGGTGTTATTGAGGAATTTTTGCTTGTGTGCGTGCGTGCTCCCTGTTACTAGGCATTCTTCACTTACACAGCTAGCGCAGAAATTCAGCACTTGCACAGTAAGTGGAGAATGGTGATCACAAGTGCAGAATTTGACGGTAAGCAGAGCCATGACATTGGATCCACATCCCTTTGAAGTCAACTTTATAATTTGTTTTTTACCCTGACACTGGTGTGAATGTAGCTGTGTATACTCAGTACTTTTCCGAGTTCTTTATCCCCAAAGCAAAAAAACCCACATCTATTGAATCATTGTGGTACCCACTGCTAAAACCTTGAATTCCAACTGCCTTTACCACCGGGCTAGCTTGGTGGTCTAGTGGTAAGAAATCTGCTCTAGCAATACAAAGGTCGAGGGTTCGAATCACACCCAGGTGATTTGCCTTTGGGGTTTTTTTTCCACAGAACTTGGGAAAGTACCGAGTATACAGTTCTCAATACACATCAGTTAAAGGGTAAAAACCAAACTATAGTATTTATCCCCGATGCAAAAAAAATAACATCTATTGAAGCCAACACTACTGACTCACCAAAAACCATTTCTATGGATTGAACACAAACCTAAATTTCTATTCCTTTTTTGAATAAAGGCCTAAAACATAAACAAATTGAGCAAGAGACAATGGAAGAACAATTACCTCATACGTCTGCCTTCCAGTCGAGATCTGTCTCATATTTGTTGTGAATATGCCGATAAGATCATGGCTACTGAAACAAAGAGGAAAGTCATAAACAACAGATTACATTAACAGAATACTCTGTTCTTTCCTTGCAGATCTCTTGTTCCCAAATATCCCATCTTGATTGGAATGCTTTGCTCATCAGAAGAATGCCTTATTGACCCGATCCACCAGATGCCATCGTCATCGCAACAATGTTCGTTGCACCATTTGGGAAAACAACGTCCCGTATGTTACTAAGTAAGGCTTGTGGTAACACCATGTGGAAATCTCTTTTGAGTAGTGTAGGTTCTGAAAAGAACCGGTGATAAACGACTCAACGTTTCGATCAGTATGATCTGATCGTCTTCAGGAGGCGATCTTTCTCCTGAAGATGATCAGAGCATACTGATCGAAACGTTGAGTCGTTTATCACCAGTTCTTTTCAGAACCATGCGTACATTAAAAAAAAGGATATCGCCAAAGCTAGGGTCATTGGTGATGGCACAGTGATCGTTTCACACTACACATCGTGGTGGTTTTAACATGGTTTTTCTTTGGAGGAGGTCTTGATCTCCGTGAAAAAAACAAGGGTCCTTGGTTATTACTTAACTAGGATAGCTTCCACACGACTGGAATTTTCTATTTTCTAACATCAACGTAATTTAGTCAAGGTCTCTCGTAAAAAATTGTCTCGTGTGAAAGTACCTTATAAATCGGGACAGTCTAAGAGTGCATTCTTACCTTCCATCACTGTCCCAATCAAAACATTCCACCTTGATGGTCCGCTCTACATCTCCGTTACACAGCGATCTAACCAGGACAGGAAATGGCCGCCATGTTGGATTTAGGGTATTCTTTATAATCTCTGTCTTATGACATATCGTGTACCTGGGAGAGAAAATCATGAAGCAATAATAGTTAATGATAACAATTATTTGGGAGGCTAATCATCCTTAATCAAACTGAGAAGCTAAATTGCGAAGGACGTAGCTACACCGTGTTCAAGCCGCAAGCATGCAAGGGCACCCTTGGCAGCCAGTCACATCAACCCATTAATGATCAAGCAGCACAGCCAGAGAGCAAACATGTTTGATTTTTCCGGAGGGAGGAAAACTGGAGAGCCCGGAGAAAAACTTTTGTGGCATAGGAGAGAACCAACACACAACTCTGGTGGAGGGGATGGACATGAATTGGGGAGCCTTGCCCCCATGCACCACCCCCTTAGTCATTAGTTATGCCACTGCTGAAAGCCAGTGCAAATTTTGTCCAAGTGGTCCTGCTGGCTGGCTGACTGCTACATGTAAGCTACTGCCTGCACAGATCACTGATATGGCTTCACATTCAAGTCTCATACATGTTTAACTATGTTATAAGGAAACCTCAAAATGCCAATGAGTGAAACAACAGGTTAACTGAACCAGCTTGCTAGTCATTGAAACAGTTGAGGGCAAACCCTGTGAAAGTAATTTCACAACTGACACAACAAATTATCCGTGATTGTAAAAAGACCTCTATTGATCCAAATGGCCTGATGTCACCAGCATTTAGGTGACGCAGCGTTTACATGCTTACAAGTTGGCGATCAAAATGGTGTACAGGGCAAAGTCACTGCGTGTGATGTGCCTCCATAGGAATCAAAAGAGGGTTCGTTATGGAAAGAAAGAAAAGACAAATTTTTCAATACAATACTAGAATTATTGTTTTCATATGCATGTAGAATTAAATGATTATTACTTGATCTCCACATTTTCACATCACATTCTGCATGAATCCACGCTAATCATGGTGCAGCCATCTTGTTTTTCTTCCAATCATATCAGTGTAATCAAACTGAGGCTGGAAGGCCAGAACAGTCTGACCCTTTTATGTACAAATAAAAATCTGTGTTCAAGTTCACTATTCCATACAAAGACAGCCACAGCATGATGATGATCATCAATTAAATCAAGCCGTGAGGAGGTTGGTATGGAATTAACATTTCAACTTACGAATTGTCTTCATTACAGCGATAGAACACCATGAAAGGATCCGACTTGCCAAGAAAGTCTTTCTTGTCTAGTTTATGTCCGCAGAAGCTCAGTGTAGCACGATCCTACAGGGAGAGTAAAGTAAGCACTCAAATCTCAAACAAATCTGCGTGATATTTAAGAAGAAGCAGTTACTGAGAACTGCTAATCAACCAAATAGTCCATACAACAACAAAAACATCAATATGATTTTAATGTAGTTTATTTAACATGGCACACCAAAGCCATGGGTGAGTAGATAAGCAAAGCAGACCCAAGTTGTGATCCCAGAGTCATCGGGGTGTGGGTTCGAGTCCCGGACGAGTGGGTTTGAGCCCCTTCGGCAAGACACTTAACATTGTTTCTCATCGCCAAGAGGTAAAGGACTACCTCCGAGAGGTAGAGATTGTTGATGTGTGAATGATTGGCAGCAATCATTCACATCAACACTCTCTACCTAGATATCACAGGTTGTGCATCTATTTGGCTGCTAGTGCTGCATATGTCAAAGGAGTTGAGATGGTTTCAGAAAAGCTTCAGGCCAAATGAACAGGGGTGGCAATAGTCTAAGAGTTCTCATACAATAAGTTTATAAGCACCTAACAAACACCTTTTATTATTAATATTATTATTATTATTATAATTATTATTATTATTACTGGGATATTTTACTAGTAGGTATTTGCCAGGCCTGGAATTACACAGAGGCCACAACCCTCTGTTGCCCCTGGTCTTGGTCTTGGTGCCCCTTTTTCAGTTTCTCCCAGGCTTTGAGATTTCCCCAATGAAGGTGCTCTCTGCATGGTAAAAATGGGCTTGCCCTCTCAGAGATGACATTCCAGTCCCAATTTGCTGAGAGTAGTAAAAACACAAGAAAACATGCTGAAAAAATAAAAGACATAATCCTTTGATTTGCTTCTTTAGGAGTCTTACCTTGCAGTCGCTGACTTCTTCTGCCGATATGATAATTGTACCGCACTTCTTACCCGCTCCACTAAAAAACAGAAAAGATCAGACAGATACATAATTGAAAATTGGCTCATCTTGAAGCGTTTGCAGTACAGAATTGGTAAGTATTGGAAACAAAATTGATTAGTTTCTATTATTTCTGTTATTATTTTTATTATTGTTATTATATTTTTCTGGTAATGAAACCAAGGTTGCCTCATGAGTGAACTTAATCACTGTAGCGAGCAAGCCTTAAGAAACCTGTAAACAAGGATGCTTGCTATGTAGAGAAAGGAAGTTTCAGTTTTCTAGATGTGGGAGGAAAACCCCTGAGAATTGTTTTCAGGGAAAATCCACAATCAGTTAGGGACTGAAAACCCAATTCACATAGTGCCCCCAACAAGAATTTAACTGGGGTCCCAGAGGTGGAAGGCAAGGAAAGATACTACCCCAACCCTACCACCTCAAATACCAAGGATGTAATATCCCTGCATCCCTAAAACAGACTACACTGAACTGTACTATAGAGATAACGTCTTCCATGAATACAACATCGAGAGTAGAATAATACCCACACTAAAGGCTTCTCCAGACGGTTATTTGAAGAACCCAAGATTTCACCAAGAGTTGTTTCAACTTTACCCAGAAAATCCTGCCACAGAAAAACAAAAATGATATCACTATTACTAAGTTTCTAAAATGTACACATCATGCAGCAGAATCATAATAGGGGTTGGAGCTCTCAAAATGAAAATGTGTAATAATAAGTTCTTATAAAACGCTATTTCACATAGACCACAGCGCTGTGACAAGCATCAACCCTCATCAGATAAATAGAACATTCCAGAAAAAGGATGTTCTAACCTCAATAAGCAAGAATACTACAAAGTTTAAAATAAGTGTGTCTTGAAGTGCTTCCTAAATGATTGACAAGTGTCAAACAACCTGACTTGGCAGTTCATTCCAAAGTCTGGGAGCTGAGTTAGTGAAAGCATTGTCACCAGCAGAGTTTACAGTTCTATGTTCAGCAAGAACTGTGCAGTCAGAGCCTGAGTGTAGGCCAGGTCCTTCAGGTTTGTATTGATGTACACATTTATTCGAGGCAGCTCGGAGAGCATATTTCATTTTTCCAAACTTACATGAGAATTCAGCTTGTGAGATGGGGAATCTACATCATGGCTGCAGGGGAAAAAATCAAACACATTATATTGATTCTGGAGATTAGTGCGAACATGGTACTTTGAAATCAGTCACACTTGATGGTCCATAGAATCTGGACTCTGCTATTGAGTAGAA
>CM021527.1:16054607-16070867 GCA_010994315.2 Pisaster ochraceus
ACGCGCTCTAAACCAATGAAAAGGCAGAATTTTTGTAAGGGGTGTTATAATTTCCGTTGTAAAGGTATAACAGAGCAAAATACTACACCAAATGTAGGATCAGTTGCTACTCAAAAATCACCAAATGTTTGCTACTCAATAAATATTGCTCATATTAGCATTCAGTGTGCACAACATATGTTCACTCTAAATATTTTGCTACACTAACACGCTGGGAGAAACATTTCCCTCCTGATAAAGAATTAACTGCACTTGATAATAATTAACATGAAAAACTAGATAACAAAGAAAAACTGATAACTGACGCAGGCCTGATACTTCACTCACAGATGGATGCAATTGCCTCCATTGCCCCTGGTCATTGCCTTGGTCACCAAGTTGGTGCCACTTGAAATGTTCTAATAAAAATTTACAATTTCTTCCTACATGTAAAGGTGCCCTTTTACAAAGGAGAAAATGCCTTGGTGGCCTTTCAAAGATGAAGCATCAGGCCTACTGATACATAGAACTTCAGAAAAGAAATTATGAGGAACATGTTTTTATGTTAGAATGCGCAGTAGAGTATATTCATATAGGTATTGCGCAATATAAATGTTCGTTATTGTTATTATTATTATTATTCAAAAAGTCCAGCCAGAAACACACTATTATAAAGTCCCTTTTCAAGTTTAAGCACAAATGTAAGTAATTAAAAGACAAAAGGTCAACAAATTAAACACAAGACAATGGCCAAAAAAAACCATCAAAAAACAATATTGAACAGTCAAGGAGAAAATTCCTGTTATTTTATATCAAATTTCTTTTTCACTTTGTTCAAATGTTTACTCGGTGTTTATAATTTATATTTATTTTGTTACACGCCTAACAGCACAAGCACCAATTATAACAGATGGTGAGTACAGTAACAGAATTGCAAATGAGAAGACATGATGTACAGTTAACAGTTTTAGCCGTGGGAGAAAAACACAAAAATGTGGAAACCCATGCAATCACTAATCAGGTTGGGACTGAAAACCCAATCCACATGCAAGGCTCCAAAGACAAAATGCTAAAGCAGGGACCTTTCATTTAAAAAAAAAAAAAACGAACACCAAGCAAATTTAGAAAAGAAAAGAGAAAAAAACCTGCAGATTTTTTTAAAAATCTATATTTTTAGTATTAAAAGGGTCATGTGTTTCTCAAAGTTCTACGTATCCTTCCAGCAATGTCCAGAGTACATGGTAAACATCACCATCAGCTCAGCTACTCTACCTCCAACGACCGATTGGAGCCCGATCAAAAGGTTATTTTTACAAGCTATTCCTACGCGCGCTAGAGCTAACTAGAACCATGAGAACTGGTCACTTGGTGTATGTAAAAAATAGTATGAGGGCCACCGAATTGGCATCGCACACGTTGGGCCCGATTGGAACAATGCAGTGCACACAACAACAGCATGCAACACACAACTAACATAACTGCAACGCTACAAATTACAAACGCATTTGACTTTTTCAACACCAACATTTTCAACACCAACCGACGAACAATCCCAAATAAATTCAACATTTTTCCCACTGACCCTACCCAATTTAGACAATCAAAAGACGAGCCAATCTAAGTCTAAACATCCATTGGACTACCGAGAATCCTTACCAGCACTCAGCGGTGATTTTCGAGGAGGTGGTTGGCTGGCAGGTACGGTCTCTTTTAGCGAGAAGACGAACCAGAGAAGCCCGTGTGATCAATGGCGGTACTGTCAACCTCATCACCATGACCCCGTTACTGTGTTCGATCCCTCGAGCGTCAGTAGACATTTACAAAAACTCTAAGTTCCAGGTTCCTGGACACGTGATCGACATACTGCATGCATTACTATTTTTAATAAAAACTATTCAGCACTTTTATAAAACAAATTCGCACCATCTTAATTTGGGGCAGGCTAGTTATTGCTTACAAAAAGTTGTTATTAACTAGGCAAGTTTTTGTATTTTTGTGTTTAAAGACAAATTAAAGACAGGATTGGCAACTATTGAAAAATCCTAAGGAAAATAAACCCATAAAGCAACATTTGAGGCCAACCTATCACAGTTACTTATTTAGATCGCCACAATCAAAATAAGCAAAACATTTTTGCCTGATTTCTGGCAAAAATCATTGCACTATAATGAATTTAATGAAATATTCACAGGTTGGCTGTGAGGATGGGTGCGTTCGATCATGGTTCCTCCATGCCTCTGTGATTTCTCCAGTCCACCGTCCTCCATGGTTCCTCCGTGGTTCCTCCTACTTGCTCTATGCTCCTACTATGGTTCCTCCATGGTTCCTCCTACTATGGTTCCTCCTAGTACCATTGTTCCTCCGTGGTTCCTCCTACCATAGAGCATGCTCCTACCATGGTTGCTCCTACCATGGTTCCTCCATGGTTCCTCCTACCATGGTTCCTCCGTGGTTCCTCCTACTATGGTTCCTCCGTGGTTCCTCCTATCATGGTTCCTCTGTGTTCTCTCCTACCGTGGCTCCTCCTACTATGGTTCCACCTACTATGGTTCCACCTACCATGGTTCCACCTACTATGGTTCCACCTACCATGGTTCCTCCATAGTTTCTCCTACTATGGTTCCTCTTAACATGGTTCCTCCGTGGTTCCTCCGCGGTTCCTGCTGCCATGGTTCCTCCGTGGTTCCTCCTACTATGGAGTCCTCCTGCCATGGCTCCTCCATGGTTCCTCCTACCATGGTTCCTCTGTGGTTTCTCCTGCCATGGTTCCTCCGTGGTTCCTCCTACAATGGTTTCTCCTACTATGGTTCCTCCTACTATGGTTCCTCCATGATTCCTCCTACCATGGTATCTTCGTGGTTCTGCCTACCATGGTTCCTTCGTGGTTCCTCCTACCATGGTTGGGGCAGAAAACAACTAGAGCAGGCATTCAAACTAATAATTCTCTTCCATGCTGATTCGACTTTGCCCGTTTTGTTTGTTTGTTTGCTTTGGGTTTTTTTAAATTACTTTTCCTTGTCCATAAATCATGTAAACCATTTTGAGATATGGTAAACACAACTCTAGGTCACAGTTAAGTTTGGAGGAATTGTCCAAGACCTAAACCAAACGATGCATTCATGTAAGGTCCATACCATAACTCACAAGTCTAGTGACCTCACTTTCCCTTTTGTTTTTGTAGGCTTATATTCTTTAGTATAGCATAGCATTCTTTGACCTTCAAGTTAAACAAACAACTGGAGGCCATGTATAAAATGTCTTTGATGATGAAACAAAATAAAAACCAAGTAGGATTCGAACCCACAACCTTGTAAATGTGAGAAACCAAAAGCTCACACAGCAATCAAAAAGACATATTCCTGTTTCTTCCCTATCAAACCATCCATTGAAAGTAATTGGAAGACATGATTATGTAACACAGCACAAACAGTATAAATCATTCACTTCTCTTTATTGAGGTCGAACATTTATTGCCAGCATGCTATTGTGTGCAATCAAATCAACTTTGCAGGAGACTTTAGTCAAAAGTAAGAAATACATTATTTATTTTGAAGCAGAAGTTACACAAGCTGCAATACATTATTAGTCAAAAATTGCTTTAAATTAATAAGGAAGATCTTCAGTTTTCCCGAATCACTTTTTGTTTAAATAGTATACTTCATGTATGTAAAGCTAATATGTAATTGAACAAAATAACTACAGGAACTTTTAACTACAAGACAAACAAATTGTCTTGAATTTCTTTCTTTAACAGGCCTACATTTATGTTTAAAGGCAGGGTGTACTTTTAGTAATTACTCCACAAGTTAACAATGTAGGCCTACTGGGTAAATTGTACAAGAGAGCTGCTGCTATTACAAAACATTGTTAAAACAACCCCGTTTGAAGTAATGCAGTTTTAGAGGTAGAGGTGATTCTGAATCTCAAAAAAATCTGAAAAAAGTCTTGAGTCTTGCAACTTCAATGACAAATTGAGCCCAAATTTTCACAGGTTTGTTGGGATACATCCAGTGGGGATACTGGTCTTTGACAACTACTAAAAGTAAACCTTACCTTTAATCAAATGTCTATACCCCAGTGCTACATAGCTTTTGATCATTCTCATATTTATATTATCTCTGAAAAAAGTGTACAGCTTACAGCCAGCTGTTAATTTAATAAAATTCCTGCATAAACAAAATTAATATATCATATTTTTTGCTTTTTTTTTTTTTTACTTATTCAGTAAAGTAATGCCTCATCAGTTTATATTTGTGTTAAATCCTATTTTTTGTACTTTCAGTAGAAAAAACAACAACAATAAAAGTGATGTTTTGCCTTTTGCATAAGAAATACTTTGGCAGTGTTGCTATTTCAAAAACTAAACCAACTATTTTTTTTAAGGAATTTTTTTCTTCAACACTTTCATTTGTGGTACAGCTATCAAAACTTAGCTGGTAAGCAGTTTACAAAATTTAATTCTATTTTCTCTATCAAAACTTGATCAGAACCAGAAACAAAAATGTGTTAGCCTATGAAAGACTTCGGAACGCTAGGTGGCAGCAGACTTACCAGGTAATTTTCCATTCTATAGATAGTTCTGAGCACGCGCACATTACTGAGAGTAATGGATTTACATGTACCTGGTTAATCTGCTGCCACATAATGTCCCAAAAAGTCTCCCATTGACCCAATACACCTGAAGTCATCACACGAAAAATCTTACTCGCGCCATCTGGGAGTAAGATTCTGTACCTTGCGCAATTTATGTAACTCACGCACGCGTTTGAATAAAATTTACATGAATTTTGACTCCTAAATAAGCAGACAGTATGCCCAAGGTGTCAATACTGGGAAGCTGCCATCACATTCCCTGTATCTGATAACAGTAATGGATACTACATTTCATTAATTAAAAAAGAGGCCAGACTACTTTACGTTTCAACCTTGCTTTTGATAGACTTAGGTTTTGTTCTAAATAAAAAAGTACATTAAATTAAGAGACACTCCCTCCAAAATCAAGAAAATTCAGACTTCATTTTTGGATATACAACAGATTAGCGAAAAATAAGTGCATTATACTTTATCAAAAATCTTATAATACTATACTCTTATGGTCAATATACTAACTTCATTCTTCTTTCCCATATTTCTGGATCAAAATAATCATATAATAACAATCTTTATTCTCCAAGAATGTGTGCTTTACAAGTGGGCAATTGGGAAATGATTGTTTGTCTCTGATTATCGGTTATTGATTAAAGATGGCGGATTGATAGTGGTTTTTTGATTGCGGTGTACCCTGTGTTATTGATTACTTTACCTCCTTTCTCGCTTTGTTGGTTTTCAAGTTCTTCGATTTGCCTTGTATTGTTTTTGTTCATGTATTGTTGAGGTCGAATAAATACAAATAATAATAATAATAATAATAATCAAATAATATGACTGTATTGATTGTAGATTATATAAGCCACTACGGAATGACAAAGAAAACCATCATCTCCTCAGGATGGCTATTAATCCCACTCATCATCATCGTCGAAATCATCCACCTCATCCGAGTCTTCTTCACTGTCATCTACACAGAGTAAAAAATGAAGTTCATAAGACTACTTTCTGAGTTAGGAACACCAGAGTAATCAAGATAAGTATTATTCTCCGTGGAAAAGGAAAACAGTATATGCAGAAACATGAATGAGTTGACCAAAGTCTGGCCTGGAATTTCAGGGGGGGGGAAGGCTTTTTTGCCCCCCCCCCCATTTGCTAAGGGCATTTCCATCGGAAAGTCAATGGAAAACCTTTGAGGGGGCACCAAGACTGGGGGGCTTCCGTGGCTGCTTGTTTAATACCGGGCCTTCAAAGTGCCTCATGCTTTGTTTGTCCATCCCCATCCACTCTGAACTTTTAGGCCACCCCATCCCACCGCACCCCATTCCCCAACCATCCACAAAGCAATCACACCTTACAAAGGAATTGACTCCAAAAATGGCTGAAATTGTAGACGCGCATTGTGCGGAGGTGCAATCCGTGTCGTACAAGGGGTCAATAAACCGAAGGAGATGAGCAGAGTATACTGTTCCAATCGTCAAAACCACACCAGCTCTTATCAGAGCAAGCCAACACTCCTCCTAAAAGAGATTTACACATGGTCGCCTCCGCAAGTTTACTAGTCTTAGGACGTGTCCGAAACGGCAACTTCGGCTACAGCTACAGCTAGATCAGCGCATCTGCCAGTGTTGAAGAATAGGCAGACGCGCGCGATCTAGCTGTAGCTGTAGCCGAAGTCGCCGTTCCGGACACGGCCATAGTTACCTCTTATTTTCTACACCATGCAAAGCTTCCAACATCACTTACCTGAGTGTATTACTTGCTTCCTGGATTGAAGAGCATTAAGTAGAGCTAACCCTAAACCATCTTGAGGGGCACTCGGAGCTAATTCAGACTCACGCTCCGTCATTTCAACCTGTTGACAGAAACAGAAACAAAAAATAAATTGTTGCTAGGCAAATTGGTGACCCTTGACTTTAAAACTTATGGCACATTCAGAATTATCCAGAAAAACCAGTAATAGCCAAGAACATAGCTCTTATAATGTCATTGTTTATTGAAATTGACAAATAGGTCAACCCTTTTCAAATTTTGCAAGTTGGTTTTTGTGTAAATTCTTGATGTACTCAAGACAATGCTGTTAATATTTTCACAAAGTTTCAGGACCTGATATGTAACAATTTCATAATTACAAAAATTTGAATAACTGACAAATCATATAGTTTGGCTGCAGGGGTTAATCATTGCTCATAAAATGGCGACAATCTAGTCCCTAAAAACTGCAACCAATTTATTTTAAAAGGCCCAAACTATTTATTTATTTATTTATTTTTTTTGTATATACTGAATTGTTTGTACAATGTCTGTGTTTGGAAAGCTAAAAGTGTAAATTTGTACAATATAAACAGTGTTGAAAAGGCACTTGACTTAGGGCAAGTGTTCCAGTGGGTATTTTGAGCTCTGCACAGCCAACAACAGCCTCGCTGCCATGGGCAGCACACCGTATCGATACCTGTCGTCACTAACCCCTGGTAGGGATGTACTCAGAAACAAAGCTGATTGGCTCCCAAAAGTGACTGGTTGTTAAAAACACGGCTGTTAAAAACTTTCAAGTGTTTTTCAAATGTTTTTACAGTCACCCAACACTGCATACAGTTCGACATATCACAAGATCATGGCAGATTGAGAAGGGACCAGTTGCTCTATGGCTTGATGCTTTTGCGGGATACCATACTTGAGCGTGTGCAGAGAATTGATCGGCCACAGGCCTAAATAAAATGTGCATAGAGTGGCACATTTAAACTAACCAATACCGTGGGTTATGAATGAGCACCGCATGCTGGGAAGAAACAAAAATGACATGGCGAGATCGATCACCTCAGGGAACGAGGTTGAGTCAACAATAATCAAGATTAGTTCAGAACAAGAGGCCACTGGGTACATTACTGCTCAAAGTGGTACGAATTCCTTGCATAAGTGTGGGACCCGGGGTGTAAATACTGGCAAGGAAAACGACTTATAATTTCTGATTTTGTGTGCAATTACTTTTATTTGTCAGCAGCAATCATATCTGAAACATAGAGAGGAACAAACTGTAGGTTGAGTCCTGTGAATGTATGGTATCTACAATTAGATACATTTTAAAGCAAAACAATATTTAAACAGTTTGGCGTTTCCGCCATGAACTAGATGTACATGTATTGGCCAACATTTTTGGGCCACACCTTAACTTGAAAATCAATCTAAAAAAAATATATATATAAAACTTAGGTGCCATTTTAGGAATTTTTTTTTGCACTGACACTTTGCATTACATCCTTACCCTTTTCAGAGCGTGTCCTCCTCTGATCTGATCCAGAAGAGCCCCTCGCCCAGTGCTAGCAGGTGCAGGTGGTCTGTCATCTGGGTCCACTCGCTTCAAGGCGATACCCTTATGGATGTCACCAAGTAGCCCTCCACGACCACCACCACCACCACCACCACCCCCACCCCCTCCAACAGGGGGTGGGGGAGGTGCTGCACCTACACTTGGTGGAGGAGGTGGGGGAGGGGGTGGAGGACCTCCTCCTCCACCTGATGGGATAGGGGGTGGTGGGGCTGGGGCCGCAGCAGGGCGCGAGTGATGATGCATGCTTGGTGGAGGCATGGGTGGCGCTGCCATTGGGGGTGTAGGGGGCAGGGCACGTGAGGGTGGTGGGGGTGGAGGTACCCCACGGTATGACGAAGAAGGGGGTGGCGGTGCAGGACCTCGACTTGGGGGCGGTGGGGGAACTCCACGGTTTGCCATGGGTGGTGGAGGAAGTGGAGCAGAATTGCGAGAGGGAGGGGGAGGAGGTGACTGGTCTGTGTCTTCAAGAACAAGAAAAAAAAAGAAAAAAAAAACAATTACCAGTAACATATCCAAATTTTAACAAAACCAAGGTAACAATTTGTGACATAATCATCTAAATCAGTAATCACAGTTTTAAGATTCTGGTCATGTCATTGGTGTATTTACTTTTATAAAACCACATGAGTTTATTTGAAAGAAACTGTTTTAATGCACCATCCTCAAAATTGAAAATACACGACGAGCAGTGCATATAATTTGGACGGCACTGAATGAATGTAAAAATTCCTGAAAAATGGCTTGCAGGTCTGGCTTCCCTCTTATTCTAGACCCAGAACTTCCAAGATGTTACAAGTCAGGTTTACAGACTCTTGTGCACCACCTACAAATATTTTTAAAACTACAGGTACAGAGTGGACTATAT
Organism: Pisaster ochraceus; assembly: GCA_010994315.2. Lineage (NCBI taxonomy): Eukaryota > Metazoa > Echinodermata > Asteroidea > Forcipulatida > Asteriidae > Pisaster > Pisaster ochraceus. The sequence continues at coordinate 16,063,367 of CM021527.1, forward strand.
CTTTCTCCCTTCAGTGGATGGTTTATTTCTTTCAAACAAATAAATAGTATTTGGAAGGCTCAAAGAGGTTTTGTAAAAATCCTGAGAAATCCCAAGTTTGCTTTCTTACCAGCAAGGTTTTTGATGGCCTCAAAACCACCATGTTCCTCCACAAAGTCCTTAATGAACATGGCCGTATTCTGATCCTTTAGGTCAGCATCCGACACACCGATCCTGCGAAACCAATCTTTGACGGCTGGATCCATCTCTTCGACCTGCGATACAGAAAGACACATTAGTTCAGATTATTAAACTGGACCCTCCCAAATCCTTCTATATCCTCTTTGACAAAAAAATAACAATTGCTTATCCCTGGGTCAGGCATTCCAATCTTATCTAAGTTCAAACAATTTGGTGTGGAGTGACAAACAAACAAACTTAGGAGAGGAGGATATTGAAGGATTGATCAAGGTCACATGTAGGTAAAAATGGCTAGGATGTAAAGGGATAAGGGTAAGACAGATCTAAAACCACAAAAGCCTTTTTCACAGTACCGAACTAATTCCCAGGAAAAAAACCCAGGATTTCAACCCCACCACCACCCCATGTTTGTGACACTCTTTGTGCAATTTTCCTGAGGAAAAAAAATGCACACTCGAGTTGTTAACCCCAGGATTAACCCACTCCCAAGTAGGGGTAGCTGATTCCAAGCAAATGGCTTTTTCACAAAAGTTGCAAGGGTTTGAAGTATGAAAAGGTCAAATAAATTTTTCAAATTTGTGTAGTGAGAAAAAGGGTTAACGATTAAGGTTATTAAAAGTACCAAATTGTGAAATATCTGTCTGAAATTTCAATCTTCCTCGTTGTTTGAGGCCATTTTCAGCAGATAATTTATTTTAAAATTGATTGACATCAAGATACTTACATCAAAGCCTTTTTCAGGGTCCCAACCAACATGGCTGACATGCCTACGTAGGAAGAAAGGTAAAAATCAAAATTGTGTTACAGAATGTACCTACAGCAATACAAATGGCTCATCATGGTCCTTCGAAACATATTGAATACTTACTTGAAATCTTGTGGTGTTCCAATGTCCGCTTTGGTAATCTTCCCTTTCTTCCCCTTATCTTTTTTCTTGTCCTTTTTCTTGCTTGTAGTTGTGTCGATTGTTGGAGATGAAGGTTGGGCATTGCTACCTAATAAAGTTGAATTAAGTTCAGGAGGAATATTGTATTAGAATTTGAACTCGTGCTGTTCAATGAAAACACAAACTGGCTTCACAAGCAATGATTTGAAAGTTTAGAACATGTCCACAGTTAGTTTGGCTATGGCTGATGGCCTGATGGCAATATTGATGTGTGACACCAATCTAGCCACAGCCGCAACCAAAGCTGCCGTTAAAAAAAAAAATTAATGAAGTAAAACAAAAACAGAATATATTTCACCTCCATGAAATCATTCCAATGATGGTTCATTTTTGCCATTATTTGATTTTCTTAGCTTGACTCCTTTTTGCAGGGAGGTACATTTGCAGCTGAAATAATTTGCCTGCTTTTTTAGAGCAATAGGAATATGAAATTGGTAGCGATATAGAAATCATTAACATACTAGCAGGCTTAGCACAAAGAAAGCAGGCTACAGCATTGAAGAATCAGATAATACATATGAATTGCACAATTTCCACTTCAATTAAAAATTGCAGAGGACTGCCACTGCTTCTGCATCTAGATAGAGTTTTTTAGGGTTGTAATGAATACACTCTTGACTGCAACAGAAAAGAAGGTGACGAGGGTGTCACAAGATGGGGAGAAAATTGGATCTCAACACTTAACTATGTTATCTACATGTAGAAATCATTCTCTCTTCAACAAAGCCAATTAAAGGTACAGTCATTGATTGGTTTCTGTCAACGTAATACTGAGAAAACAGCAAAAGAAATCACAGTATTTTCACAAGAGCGTCAAATCCATCCACAATTAGTGAGGTAACAGCGGTACCAACCGCATCTCTGGCTACAGCATTTACAGACGGACACCAACACTCAAAAATCTGAGAAAAATTCATGCATAAACTGTTTCTCAGATTCAAACGTTTTTTGGTATACAATTATCCAAACAATATCACTTTTTGGAGTATTTACCAATCTATGACCCTTAAGTACCTTTAAAGGAAAACTGTTCTGAAATTTCTGCAGTAAGTCTAGCAGCAAGGCGTTTTGAGGACATTTACTTTGACCTTCTCAGCCTCTCTTATTTAATTTTTTTAAAACAACTATCAAACAATTTGTTTAAACTTCTGAACCCATTTCCCTCCCTGCTCTGGTCAAACACAAAAACAAAAGGCTTCTCAATTAGCCCTGCTGCTAACTTTGGTGTAAAATAATCTTTCCAGTTGTAAAAAACACAAAATCAGCATTTATTTGTATTGCCTTTTGCAGTTGCATTGTTTACAACTCCTTTGTTTGTTTTGCATTCTTTTTTTGCAACGGAAAGAAGACGTTTGATTCGCATAATGGAAAAGAAGTAAACTTTTAAAAGTTTAACAGAAATAGAGAACTTCAGGGGGAAAGAGAATGACTTTTTACTGGTCTCGGAACATTCAAGCATCTATACGCTACTCCAACAAGTACACACAATATTAAGGAACTGTTGACTGACAGCATGCTGGCAAAAAATGCATGTAGGTTTCTGAAAGAGAAACACACTGATTGGTTAGTTTGTCTGACAGCTGGTATGCAGCAACCAATTGTATGCAAAGTAGCAAAATGGATGGATTCCAAGTCCACACTTAGTTTCCCTTATGCAATTTCTTTTTTTACTGTGTAGGCCAGCTGTGTTAGGTAGACCAATAAAGATTGCGACAGACATTTTGTTATGTTTTATAAAACAAAACATACTTCAAAAAGGGAGTCTGTGGCCAGACATAGAATTCTGAACTCTCATTGAACTACTGCATAAGGGCGCGATAACAATGACTGCACCTCTTAAAAAAGCTTCTGTTGGTGATGCGACGGTCAACACGCCCGCGTGTAGTAACTGGATTGAGAGTTCATGTTTCATTTGACATCACATATGGCCTCTACATAACTCAAGGCCTGCAGTTACCTCCCAACCAAACAAGTTCTTAAGTCTAGATTTTGTCCAAATATACCTTAATACAGATTCACTTTACTTCAGCTTTCAAGTCACACCTTCTCTCTAAGAGTTTCACAAATATAAACAGAGGAAAGGAATACAGTTTTGAGCTACAAGACTTGTAGTCTCGTGGAGATTTTCCTGAAGATCAAGCCCTGGTAGATTACATGTACATTGACTCTTAACTGGGTACAGTTATTTAAATCACACAAATTTACTGCTGTATGCTTCAGCAATGTATGACCCCCCCTCCTTAAAACAATTCAATTAATAAATAAAAAATATGTAAGAATGATGTTAATAAAAACAAAAATTATTAAACACAAAATAACAATAATATAACAAATTCAAGGCACTTCAGATGGGATTTAGCAAGCCAGAAAAGTGGAAATTTACTAGGCATTCATGAGCCTCAAAAATACTAAAAGAGACAGATTTTTTAGCCCAGATTAATTTTGGGGGGCTTCTTGTTAATGCCTACCTTTTTTTAACCCTACTAGTTTCAACTTTGCAGGATGAGGCATTGACCCATTACATTATACGGAGAAGGGTTTACAACTTTAAGTTGGATGCTACACAAACCAACAATTTGTTTTAAATACACTATCGCACAATGTTAGTTGATTGGAAGGAAGTTAAAGCACTCCATATCACCATGCGCTTAAGGACACTGGACACAAAAAACATCCAAGGATGATCGGCAAGAAACAAAGTCAGTTCTACATGTAGGAAGAAAGACATGCTGGGAGCCTGTTGCTGCATGAGGCACACTCTAAAATAAAAGGCAACCACAAACAAACTGCTGGCAAGTTTGAAGTGTTTTTTTTTATGGGGGGGAAAAAGGGGAACCTATTACCACGACGGGAGTGGGAGTCGCTGGTAGAAAACCGACGTTGTTTCTGACGGTAGGATGGTGATCCGCTTTTACTATGTAATCTGGTATCAGAATGGGACACCGGGACGGCTGATGAGCTTCTCCTATTCACTAATAATTTGTGAGAAAAATGATGGTCAGGTTTCGTCTCATTTAAAGGTAGGGTCATCGTTTAGTTTTTGTCCACGTAATGCGTATTTATAGACAAAATTATAAACAAATATATAATATAAATCACTTGTGAAAGTTGAACAGCTGAATATAGTGTCAACTCGCAGAGAAAACAGCAAAAAACCGTCATGGTATTTTCACAAGAACATAGAATCCATTCTGAGGTGACAGCGGGTACCGACCGCATCTCTGGCTCCAGGACTCGTGAACAGACACTAACCCTCAAAAATCTGAGAAACGATTCATGCATGAATCGTTTCTCAGATTCAAACTTTGTGATTGATTGCTAATCAACAAGGGCATTTCAGACAAAGTATCTTTTACAGGATGCTCACCATCATCACCATCTTTATAACAAGTAAGCTTTCAGATAGAAATTACCAACAAGTTTCCCGTGGTCATTACCAAAGTATGACCCTACCTTTTAGGCCACCAAAAGCTTTGGCATGGTGCAGCTACAAGAAACCAAAACAGTTGACAAAAAGACATGAGGGGAATAAAGGATTCCAATAGTACTGTTCTAAGCCACAAGGAAGAAACGGAATAAAAAAACAAACTGCCTGAATGAAAACATACAAAGCATTAATGAAGCAATAATAAAAATAATAAGTTAACACAACAGCTACAGTATGTCTACATGATGTTGTGCTTTCTATTGTTACTGTAAATTTTCAACTCAGTGGTAAGTATCAGATCCACTGACCCCGATAGATTTTTTTAAAATAGTTAATGGCCTGATGTGTCAACACTAGCAGAGTCTTTCTCTAAGTTTTTTTTAGCCCATGAGAAAGACTCTACTAGGGTCTACACATGTACATCAGCCATTAACTCTTTTTTTTGCATTTATACCATAGGTCATTGTGGTTGGTAAGTAGTTTGCTAATTCTATTTTCTCTCTAATAGATATCATTCAAAGACAATGATTATACCAACTTAGTGATTGTCAGATATACAAAATAGCTAGACTATCATCTCTAGAGTTTGGTTACATTTCTTTAATGGCTGATTGTTTTCAGTGATGAGTGATTAACTGGAGTGAGATCTACAAGCTGTTGCACTAAAGAACCCTCCACCTCAAGATGAAGGCAATTAGCCCTTCCCACAAAATATGCTAATACCATTCCACATAAGTACAGAGACTAATGGATGGCAAACGCCATAGAGCTGTGCACTAGGCAGACACACAATCTGGTATTCGTCACGCCACCATCTCACGCCTGGAATTTCAACTTTGAGAGAGCAAGGCCATTTTCATTATACATGGGGCACTTCCATTGGAAACATATCAAGTCTATGGGAAACTTCTAAAGAGTCTTATTCCAGGCCTGCCATCTGCCCCATAAAAAATGGTGAGATGTTCCCTCCATTTCGCAAACCAATAATGTTAGTGCGCAGACGCAATGTGGTTCTGCCATTCACAGTGTGTGCCTGCTCATATTTTCTCACACGACAACATCAAATCCTAGCGCTAATTATGAGAACCATTGTTGCCTTTTTTTTGTCAAGTCAGGGTTTCATTGTGGCAATTATGTTTTCAAAGGAAAAAAATTACTCAAGAGGGTCCAAAAAGTTCCGAAAAATAATACCGTGGGTGTGCACGGAAACTTTTTTTGGAATACCGACCCGAAGTGGTTAATTTGCATATTTGCATATTTTGCTTGAATAAGTGCCTAATAAATACATATTAATATTGTTATTACCATTAACCTACATGTACTTCCTACTGCTGGCTCACTATCAAGCCTCCTACATGTAGGAACATGACAATGAAAATATTGCTGTATGAGCAGACTGGCAGAGCGCCTATATGTTACGTTGATGGCACTGCTCACAGCAAATTTTCACTCCTTTTTCAAGCAAAGGGTTTACATTTTTATCCCACTGGGGTCCTCAAACTTTGTTATAAGTGAACCTAGTGGTAAATAATTACTGACTTTGTGGAAGTATTTCCCATGTCAATGTATACATGAGTCGATAACAAAAAGTGGCATGTCATGGGCGAGTGGTCAAGGGCACTGGACTCAAGCTCTGGTGTTTCAGATCAGCAGAGTGTGGGTTTGATACCCGGACTTGTGTCCATATGCAAGGCACTTGACTATTAATGCTTCATCCTTCAGATGGGGCATAAAGCTGTAGGTCCTGTGTGTTGTGTACTGCATGTACAAGAACCCAGTACACTTATCATGAAGAGAAGAGGTTTGCCCTGCTGGTCTGGCAGCAATACGTGCCACCCTTACCTTGCATACCACGTCTCATAAAATCATTCTTAACAATCTACACCAGATTTGATACTTTGGCGCCAGGAGTGTCATTTATGGCCGACATGGCGCATCATAAATGTACACTATTATTAAAGCAACTCTTCCAGCAGCTTTTTAGACAATGACTCTAGCAAATATCACGAAATTAGAAGGTCTTACTGATTCCAAAAAACAAAACAAAAATCTGTTTTGGAGATTTTTGGACTGCTAAATGTGATGCCTAAACTAAAAACAAACAGTTCTCAAATATAAAATGTCATTAAAAGTTAAGACAACTGAAACATTAGCCGTGATATCAATCTGATGGATGTATAGTCCCTAATTAGGAATATTACTTGATAGCTCTAGTATTAAAAGTTATCATTTATTTCATGAGGAAATGAACCCAGTTGTAAGTTTTGGCAAAAATTACCTGTTCTTTGGCATAGAGTGTTTTGTTATAGCATGTTGTTTTGACTTATACATGTAACAAGGAACTACGCAGTTTTAATTTTGACACCACAAAGCAAACTTGCATCTTCGCAACTTGATAGATATCCTGTACGTGCTGGTCATGGAGACCATTAAGGCAGCACCAACAACCGGTAAAGCAGCCCAAAGCAATTCAAAACTACTGCTCTAGTATGCCCTTTTCACACTACTCCATTCCCCGGGGGCAACCCGGGTAATAACGGCCGACCGTTATCACACATGGTTCGCTTTACCCCTGATCTACCCTGGCAAATGGGCATACACCAGGGAAGAGCCCTGGAGTAGGGGTAAGCGGTCAAACCCTGGGGTATTCTTGAAATGTGCAACCGAAACCCTGGGGACACAGTGTGAAAGTGTGCCGGGTAACTGCGGGGTAAAAAAAAGCTTCCAGGGGCTCCACAGGGCTGTATTCCACGGGGATAAGAGATACAGTGTGAAAAGGGCTAAAGGCACAATCTCAGCAGAAGCACCCACAACCGCAGCTTATCATACATGGGAGTTTAGAATGGATACATGTACATGGTATGAAGTGTTTGTTACATTTATGTATAGTTTTTCTTACGTCCACGTTTTCAGCATCAGATTAGAAACCAATGATGTAACATACACTT
>CM021527.1:16132565-16143974 GCA_010994315.2 Pisaster ochraceus
CCCCCCCCAAATCCTGAAACACAACCCAAAGTTCACATCTTATCTTCGACAAATTTAATTCATTGCGGAGAGAATGTGTACACTAAATAATATAAGATAACCACATGCAGTAGGTTAGTACTTCACTGTGACAACTGAGCTAAGTTTGCAAGAACACTTCCAACATCGTTTTCCACATTAGTTACAGTTCCACCTTCAAGATAATTGTGGATACACTGGCCATCCAACCTTTCCCAATTTGAATCAATCAAAGACCACTGTAATTTGCAAAACATCTGTGTAGTGTACCTTCATGCAAAACTATGCTCTTTTTGAAACCATGGCTTGAGCTTGAGCTTGAGCTTGGGCTGGGTTAGTTGTTAAGAAAACCTGCGCTTTTCTTACAAGGCTTGAAACAGAGCCCAATCTGGAGCCCAATCTGGAGCCCAAGTCCAAGCCGGAGCCCAAGCCAAGCTGTGACTTCCAAAAGAGCCACAAACACTGGACTTCATCTTCAAGAGCACTAGATTTCTCGAGTCTGATTGGACGATCCAAGCAACAAGAGTGCGGTAGATACCAGCATTGTAGTATCTCAATCAAACAAAGTTTAACATCCTATGTTAAAATGATTTTAATTGATCTAATAACAATGATGTTTCAGTTCAACTAAAATTAACGACTTAAAAGTCATTGACTGGTTATATTCGTCTTACTTGAACATTCCTAATTGTCTCTCTGGGATAAATGACATCATTTAAAATAATTCGATTTTAGAATGGTGATACTGTATAGTAACTGTATTCATAGTATTATACTTCATTACACTGTAAGGAATTATCAACAGAGCGTGTGTAAAGCAACGACATATTCATACACTTATTGAGAGAGTTTTGACATGAAGCGTCAGTTTTCTTTGATCACCATAGGTACTGGATGCCATTTTCGGTCCAAATGTAACTCAACCTAGTCTGGCACCCTGTATGCGCACATGTGTTTTGGGGGGCCGAAAATAGCCAGTACACAGCTCTGCTTACACCGGGCCTAATTCTATACAGCCTGTATAGGCACACAGCATAATCTCTCTTCGCAGAGAATTGCTATTACCTGCCAACATACCAAAAGTTTACAAATTGAAACTGGTGCCTGCTCATTGTTTTGCTTAGCAAAAGCAGCTTGCCGAGCAGCAGTTTCTTGACATTATTGTGAAACTAGACCAAGCTCATCAATTTCACCATTCAGTGACAAGTCCGAAAAAGGTTATACAAGCAAAACAAGCACAATTTGCAAAACAAAGTGGGAAAATTACTTACAATACTTAGAATTCAAGCAAATCTACAGGTCCCAGAGACCACAGGAAATGGTATAATATGTATTGTAAAGCTGGCTAAATATCCAGATTCGCACAAAGAAAAAAAACAACAACAAGAAATGGAAACTTCTCAATCACAAGGGGGCACCTCCAATTCAGGATTTTCCAAAACTACATGTACTGGTAAAAAAAATCTATAATTTTACTCTCGTATCTGGTTCATAGAAAGTATCACAACAAATCAATGCCCAAGTCTGAAGGATGTGACTACTTTTTGGGTTCTTGTTTTGTATTCAAGTCAAAACTCTTTCATGGAGTATTGAGGAAAACCGACCAAGAACCAAGAGGCACTTGAATTGTTATATCTGAAGGCCTACAATGAGGTTTCATAATGTCTAGCCATGGAAAGACATTTTACTCGTTCAATTCTTAAAAGGGATACGTTTCCCCCAAATAGATGTTAGTTTTCACAATACATGTAGAAGGAAACTGAAAGTTTGCTCGCCTGTTTAAGACAAGTCATCTTTGTGTTGTGTTAGTTCGCGACAAGAAACAAAAATGGAGTACCAGTACCTCGAATACTCCCAAGTATCTGATGTAATAATTAAAGGTACATCTTAAAATTGTCATCACTATTAGTGGCATGTACAGATTATCAAGAATTCTTTCGATTGAACACTGCACAGTAATGTTATAAATTGGTAACACCATTAAGACTAAAACCAAATGCAACTGAACCCTCAAACTTGACTCAAGTTGGGTCAGAACAATTCAGAACCTGGACACAACTGATGAACAACATTCAAAACATTTGTAGTTGTTCAGAACATGACACACACCTAAGATATATATATTCCAATCAAACAAAAGATACTAAAGAACTAATTCACTGTAAAAGCTAATGACGATTCTTCATGCTAAAAGTACTTTTTAAACTTTCTCCGCAGTGCACACCAAGACAGAATTTTCTAAAACGTATTCTGCAGTACATTATTTGTTTTAACCTACTTCTAAAAAATCAAGGACATTTTTATCATGCTATAATAGCAAAGTTCATTTCTAAAAAGAAAATTTCAAATGATAAAAAGACGCAACAAACAAATAAGAATTACAGAAACTACAGAATCCATCCACACCACTGAACCCCCTAAACTCATCAACTAAATGTCTCTGTCTCAAGACAAAACAACCCATCCATCCCCAAAGGTTGTTGTTCCAACGATGGTACGCCAAAATTCTCCTAAATTTTCTCAAAATATTCCGGTTCTTTTTCAAACCGTTGATATACTTCAAACGTTGGTCAAATTCTTCCTAACGTACACTCCCACCTTTCACCCTTCCCATGAAAGGAGCCCCTACCAACTCACCGTGCCTGTTCTCGACATCAGGTGTTCTTAAAGCTTTCATTTTTTTTTCACCTATAATTTTGTTTTCTTTTTGGAGGAATTGAACAATATTGCTTTAAAAACCGTTTGCATAATTTCATGGTGCTATTTCTTTTTCTTTTTTTATAAGGAAGTTTAAATGAATGTCAGTGGATTTTGAGTGATGACAGATCTGGAGTCAATTTATGTTACGATTTGTTTTGTTTTTATAAACACTTAATCTACAGGTAATACTTAATTTTTGATGAAACTCATGAGAAACACAGGCACCTCCTACTCACACACACTCACACTACACCCAGCCCTCTCAACAGCCCGAGGCTGGACCAAACAGCCTCAGACCAGTTGGAACCGGTTCGCACCAGTTCATCACAGGTTGCTGATGCTGGCTGGTTGACAACCAGGCACTTTGCCAACCTTTGAGATGACTGAAACTGGATAAAATGCCTGTGAGGCGCGCAGGAAGTTAACCTGAGCCTGCTCACTCCGTGCAGTCACGGGCAATGTGGCCTTCCTGGCTACACTTGTAACAGGTCTTGTCGGCGTTGTTGCCGCCACGACGAGATCTCTTCTCTCCACTATCGTGGGGGCAATCACGAGCAAGATGACCTGTTTCATCGCAACTGATGTATGGGAAAAAAATAAAATAAAAATACTCTAATAAATGAATGTTTTATATAAGGACACACAAAAAATACAGTTAGGCATTTTTAGGCACTGTATATACAAAGTCTGCAAAACAATCTCACTCAGGGAATGATTCAACAGTGCAAACATATCCAGTTAGTTCTGTGCACAGTGGTTATGGTAAACCCCAATGCCCTAGTCACTCCCTGCTGGAAACAGCCCCGATGCTCCCAAATCAACCAATATGTATATACAGAGGGTGTCTACTCTCTCAATCCTCCCAAATCATCAAGATCATCCACTTGATTTTTAAGAACATTGGGTTTTTAAAGACTATAAGCTGGGCTCTCCCTTAAAATACTCCAAAAATTAATGACCATAAAATGACCATATATTTCAAAGACCATAAAAACTTACTTCGTGATAAGCACTGCGGCTGCTGATAATACAAACTATTTTGAGAAAGGATTTCCTTTGAAGTCATATGGTTTGAATAACTTTTTTTAAACATTTGAACTTGAGAAATTGTTCTACAGTAGGCTACTTTTTTTCTTCAAAAAGCTAGAGCTCAAGGCCTGATAAGATAAAACATCTAGTTGAGAGGAAAATTAAGACAACTCACACATGACAGGTTCTCTCCGGGCACTGGCCGGAAAGGTGACCCTTCTGTTGGCAACTGTAGCACTTGCGGTCATCCTCGCCATCGCCGACGGAGGCCAAATCAGGGCAGTTGCGCTTCAAATGACCAGGCTGGCTACAGATGTAGCACACCTTCTCCTCTTTGTTATCGGGGCACTCACGGCTGATATGGCCCTTCTTGTGACAAGTGTAGCACTCGATAGTCCGAGCTTTTGAGACAAAATGGCAGGATTTTATTTCCCTTGTGGTTTGTTCCTTGACTTTTAGTTTCATTTACCCTTTTTTAAATTGAAAGTCTAAGATCTAAAAAATATTTGGTTAACGTAACATTAAAAAAATCTACCAAAAAAACAAAAAAACTATTGCCATTATAATACATCTAGACAATAACTAAACCTGAGGGGAAAAATAACCCATCAAAAGTTAATTAATTTTGATAAAACTGACTATTATTTCAACATTACAAAACAAAACAAAGGCTACCAAGAGTCTAATTACACTGTTCATGGAAGCTACAGAAGATTGTTTAAAGCATTCCATAAGCCTAAAGTTATGCTTAGATACAGATTGTAAATCATTACAAAACACAATGAACAACGGGCCGACAGAGGGCCAGGTCATGTCTGACAGTCTGACACTACTATTTTCATCATTATTATGAACATTACCTTGCATATCTCTATAACCCGCAGTCAAATGTACATATCAAAAAAGATTTGGGGTTCAACAAAGCAAAAGTGAGTAGAGTGGGATTTGAACCACAAACTCCAGATAAACGTGCCGGGGCTCTACTGAGCTATATCTAGCCCTATGCTGGCTGTCTCCCTATTTTGTCAATATCTCCAGCCAGAAGCCAAATGACCTTTATCTGCCATGTAGCCAGGGCTCACACCCCAAGTTTACGATACAACCTGAAAAGTGGCAGCCAAGGAATCACCCTAAAGGAATGCATATTTGTTATTTCAAATATGAAGTAGTACATCACAAGGGAAACTGACTGGGGATACATTACAAATAGTTTGGGGTTGAACAAAGAACAAATTGACAAGAGCAGAATTTGAACCAACGTGCTCCGGATAAACGTGCCGGCTCTCGACCAACTGAGCTATCTGGCCTGTATGTTGGCGGTCTTCGTATTTTGTCGATATCTTTGTTTATTTAACCCTATATTAATTCAAATGTACCCAGTCAGTTTCCCTTGTGGTTTATTACTTGATATCAAAACAAGAATAACATAACAAGAGATTGAGAATGGCAATAGATAAAACAACGCTTTTATGATGAACAAAGCTAAAATGCAGATAAAGAAATGACTGACAGAGGGAGAAAATATATCAATTTTCCCAAAGAATAAACAACTTCCAATCAAAACCTTCAAAATATATTAAATATCTTAAAAATATCTTAAAAATCACCTCCTAAAATATTACCGCAATCAGTATACACATAAATGAAAATGCTAACAGCTAGACAAAGAACAACCCTTATCATGACTGTATCGGACTGTGCTTTGGCCTATACTTTATGTTACTTCAGGCATGATTTCCGTTAGCAAAGTGCACCTTTATGAGTGGAAATAAAATGTTGCATTACTAAAATGTTGCATTACTTACAAAGGCCATCAAGGCAATGACCAGGGGCATTTGCCCAAGTGAACTATCAGGCCTATACTTGTCACAGCCCTAGCTAGGTCACTGCAAATCCACAGTCACAGGGTCGACTCTACCTATTAAATGGTACACACCAGCTTCGTTGGGCCATTTTCGCTACAAAATTGACCATAACAAGACTCCGAGTAGAAAAGAGCATTTCTTTTAGCTTTCTACTGTCATATTTTAACCAGACCTAAATTACTTGAATTTTGCATTTAAGACTGTCAGACTCAGGTGGACCTGATGGAATGGTAATAAAAACTACCTCAGGGTCTTTTATCAACACTTACGTTTAGCTGGGTGAGGGCAGTCGCTTGCGTTGTGTCCCTCTTCATCACAGTTGTAGCACTTGTCTGTCAATAAAAATAAACATTTAGGATTAGTTACCAACTATAAACTTAGAAGTTACAGGTAGGGTCGTAGATTGGTTTTTGTCAATGTAATGCAGATTTATAGGCCAAAATGACAAATAATGATACAATATAAGTCACCTGCGAAATTCTCAGCTGAACAGTGTCTACTTGTTCACAAAACAGCACAAAACTATCACAGTATTTTCATCATGAATGTCAAATCCATTCACATTTAGTGAAATGAAAGCGAGTACCAACCACATCTCTGGCTGAAGCATTCACAAACGGACCCCACAAAAATGTTAATCTCCAAAAAAGTCACTCTATGAAGATCAAATTGTTATTGATTTCTAATCTTAGGGGTTACTTCAGACGAAATAAGTTTCACAAGATGCTTACTACCACTATCATCTTTATCAGAAGTAGGCTTGAATAAAAATGAGTTAAAAATGACGCAACTTTTTCGGGGTCATTACCAAAGTATGACCCAACCCAATAATGTGTGATGTAGTGACATCACGCATTACAAGGCTGTTTTGAAAACATGCCAGTTGGGATATAATTACTTGTCGATAGACGCCATCTTTACGGGCAAACAACTTGAGTTTTTTTTTATTTGAGCTGCATCAAGCATTCTAATGTTTTTCTATGCAGACCAATTATGTAAGGAATTTGATAAAACTCCTAGGTGCCGCATTAGCTGTTTACGCATAACACATGGTTGGTGCGTTAAAAATTATTGATTTACCCATACCAGTGGCCAACTTTACAATGTATTGCATCAAGGGACCATGTCAAAAGCCAATCTACATGTTAAGATTAGGCTCTACATATGTGTATATCCCTGTTTTTTGCTGAGCCAAACTTGTTTGTGCTTAGTAAGTGTGCTTAGCAGCTGTATAAGGCACCATACATCATACAAGCATTATTGTGCAAACTTGTGTACAAACTTACTAGCAGGACTGGTACAATCGGCAACAACGTGTCCAAGACGGTTACACCTGTAGCAACGGCCTGAAAAATAAGACAGAAATCATAGGTGAATAGGCCTATTGCGGTCGAAATCCAACTGCTACAAAAATTCAATTGAAACTGGTTTTAGTGTAAGATTCGTAAAAACTGTCTGATGTAGCATACAATCGGTACACTTAAAAAAAAAGTTATTCTGCTACACAGCAAAAAAACAATGTGTGGACGTGTGCAAGTCCAAACAGTGTTTCAAGTCACTACACACTTCCTAGGTAACACTTAAAACAAGTGTGTTAACACCTGCAATCAGGGACCTCCTATTGTCTCTCTTTTGTTTGTACCTTTTTGGCAACAGCTGCCATTGGTTTTGAACACACTCTCCAACTGGGGACCTACCCACAAACCAGGGAGTCCTCTTCTGTTAACTTATAGGTCCCGGTTTGAATGTGCATACAGTATGTACCCACCCACCCACATGTATCAAATTGTTCACATAATTTTCTTGAGGATAGTAATCTACTGTGAAAAAAATGTCTCTTGTGCAACTAAAAAGTGTTTATTGTGCAAGCAGCAGAGCTGGTTGCCACTGAGTTGTCTGTAAAAATTGTCACATGTGGCAAGGCCTTCACAGTTTACTAACTATTGCGAGAATTGTTGTAGCTCCTGTAGCCCTTGTTGTACCCTCCGCCACTGCCGCCGCCGCCGCCGCCGCCACCACCGGATTGGGAGTCCTCGTCTTTCAATGGGCAATCCCGAGCAAAATGCCCTTTCTTTTTGCAGCTGTAGCATGTTAAATCTCGCTTTCCACCAGTTTGATACATCTCTGATTGAATGTTCTTTAACAGTGTGGCCTGAGGATGAGAAGGGGAAACTTATTACAAACATCTCAAACGCCAGATAAATAATCATTTGTCTTTGGCTAGGCGGGTGGAAACAACCAAGAGTTTGTCCTCAATGAGTAGGACAGTCCTTTCTTTAATTTGTTTATTTTCTTATTTGAACTACATGGCCAAATCCATGACTACTTTTCTCAGAGCATTAGTTACAACACAAAAATGAAAAATAAGAGAGCCTGTTCACCTATAGAAATAACATAAAATTCACACAGAGATCAAAATGCCTGGTCATGCCTGATACTTCACTGAGGAAATGGAGGCAATTGCGTCTGTTGCCCTTGATCATTGCCCTTGCGCCCCATGAAACGTTCCTATAACAATTTACAATTTCCTCATAGAGGTGGCCTTTACCAAGGAGAAAACACCTTGATGCCCTTTCAAAAATGAACCATCAGGCCTGTACATTACTGAAACTTAGGTGAAAAAGTTATGTATTGAAAAAAAAAAACACTCAGTCAGTGAAACCTGGTTTTTCCAATTCACTCAGCTTCGCCTCGTGAAATGGTTTAATCAAGATTTCACCGTATTCTGCAATAACCGGCCTGGAATTACATGGGGCTGTGGCCTCTGTTGCCCTGGTCTTGGCCTTGGTGTTCCTTCAAGAACTTCCCATGTAGACTTTAAAAAAAACAACAGATTTTCCATTGAGAGTGACCTTTGCAAAATGAAAATGGCCTTGCCCTCTCAAAGATGAAAGTACAGGCTTGCGATAATGCACTCATAATCACAGTCATAATACGTGCATCAAAAATTTGTATAATTTTAATATTATTCATTATTAATAATAATTAGGCCTAGTAAACCATTGTTCTGTTAAACGAAAGTTTGAATACTAATATTAATAATTGTTAATATTGATTTTTTTAATTGCATCAGAATGTTATTGTTAGAACTTTTATCTGAGAAAATAAAAATTATCTGTTGCAAACTACTTACCAACCCCCCCCCCAAAAAAAGGTCCTGTTGCACATGCAAATGAAAACAGACTTTAATGGCCCGACGTTTCGACCCTAGCGTCAAAGCAGTCTTTCGTCTTTTTCAGAATCCGCTACCAAGTGCTAGCACGTGCAAGGCATGGGTGGAAGTGTCAGGCCACTAACTAGTTTGTGCACAGTTGCAATTTATAATCGTAACCCTCCACCCTGCGACCGTCGGGAGGATGGAGGGTTACGATTATGGCAACTAAGTTTGTGCATTATGCACCTGTCAATTGTAAGACGGAATTTATGACCCCCGGGAATGGTGCGTCATTTTCATTAAGTCAGTCATCTTTCAGTGTACAAATGACCCTCGTTGAGTCGTAAATTTGACGCACCATCGTTACACATTTGACACACTGCCGGCCAATTTAGTGACTCACCTTTAATTCTTGGAAAGGATGCACATCGTCGGAATAATGACCCAGTATCAAGCTATTGAATGCCCATGCGCACAAAAAGCAGAGCGAACAAATCAACCTCGTTAGAGTTCACTAAAAGACCCCTGGAATGTCAATTCGCATTTTTCCCCAACTCACTTAACCTTGTTATAATAAACAAGGAGGAAAGGGCCAGACTAGAAATTCGCTTATAAAACGGCCGTGCATAAAAGTTGCACAACGAGGGTGGGGGAAGAGGACTCTTTGAGCTTGCTTTTCTGGGGTTCAGGCTGTATCCGAATTGGCGGCTGTATTCGGTTGTTACCAATTTAAAACATGCACAAAATATACATGTACAAGTACTACATTTGCGGAGCAACACCACCACAGCCGCAAATTCAGAAAGGGCCCACATTGGGGCTTGTGCAACGCACGACACATGGCGCGGGGGGGATGAACTGTAACAACAGCACAGGATGCCCCATGCATCAACACACCAGACGATCCACAAACCATGGAGGTATCACAAACCAACCTTTGAATGTTTTGTGGTCTTTGGAATTATTAAATTTCTGCCTTCGTGAGTTTGGGTAGATGATTGATGCTGATAATGAAAGGTAAACAATAGAAACATACTTTATTGTAAGCGCACGGAGGGGTTAATCCTCCTGCAAAAATACTACAATAAAAATACCCAACGCAAAATCCAACGTTTGTGAAACAAAACATTTGATAAAGGGACATTGACTGACCATGACGCACATACCAGACTTTTTTTTGACTGACCAAAGTTAGATTTTGACTCGCCCCTAATCCTATGTCAGAATTTTTCGAGCCATGACCCAACCATGACGCACCATTCCCGGGGGTCAAAAATTCCGTCTTACAATTGACAGGTGCATTACTTCACTTGGTCATTATTTAGTGGTTTTCCTTGAGAACTCTTCCACAAGGGAATACAACTTATGTCACAATTTAAGACTAAGTAAAGAGGATGGTGCACCCCCTTCAGAGTCCCCTTCAAAAATAAAAGCATGACCCCCTCCACACTGACAAACCCATTCCCCCTGCCCCCCCCCACCCACCCCCCGCCCCCAGTCGAAAAAGTCCTGGCTATGCCACTGTCGCATTTTCCAGGTAAAACTGTTTGATTTAGATGGTTACACCATCTCATATGACCAGAAGACCATGGAATGTTCTCCTTTTTTAACACCACATACTCCAGAGCAGGCCTACATGTCATGTACACTTAACCTACACATTGCACATTTACCACGTTCAGTCACCGGTCACGCCATGTTTTCAGTGTGGAATACCACACAGTGTTAGTGTGTTGACTTCTTTACTCAATCCATAGGAAAGAGTCCATTCTATATATATGATCAATCAACACTCAGTAACATAACATCAATGTGATGTATTGTAAACTTGGACTTGAAAAATCGTGCCTTCATTATCACGATTTCTTGTCGCAAAGAAAAGAATTAAGTACCATTTCAAAGCATGCCTATATTTTTTTCACACATTTAAATAGCCATAGAAAACGTTGACCTTGGTTTATGTAAAAAAAACTAAGGCAAAATATGACAAAAAGCTACATTTCGATCATACACTTACCTAGGTGAGATTCGTTTTCACAACAAACGCAGCAGATATTTTGCACGTGTTTTGCACACGACACTCTCGCATAAACAGCGCGTTCCTTCACTGTACCGTCGCTTGAAAATGCCATTTTGATTTTGAGAAAGAAAAACACCAATCGTCACACCCGGCGTTAAAAAGTGGACAAACTGATTATTGGTCAAGATGTTAATTAATATGTTAAAATTTTCCATAAATGTGTTAACTATGAACAAGGCGACGTCTGATAATAATAAAAGCTTCCTTCATAATGTGAAAAATGCCGCTAGTAAGTTAATTCCCAGTATTTATCACTGCTCCTTCTGCCTCCACCCGCAAAGTTTTCGCTTCCTCTGGCCATGTGACAACTGACCAAATCGTGTGTGTAATTGTACTGCAAACACACAATCGTTTCAATTCAAGTTATCTTTATATATATCCTCAAAGAATCAATACACTTCCCAATCCCAATCACCATAGGACAATAAACCCTTTCGTTATGTTGTTCCATTTGCCTCCATGCACTTATAAACACTGAAACCGGAAAAACTTTGGATGATCTTTGGTTTGCTACTGGAAGATTTAAAAATAAGTGTACATAATTTGTTGAAGGCCCTGTAATA
>CM021527.1:16210637-16222957 GCA_010994315.2 Pisaster ochraceus
ACAGAACAAAAACAAGACGAACACCTAATAAAAAATAACCAGGTGCAAACAACAGTTATGCGGGTCAGGAGCTGCAAAAGTGGAATAAAGTACTATTTACTGCAAGTATGTAGCCCCGCACTTAACAACAGAAGATGACATTACAGAGAACTTTACAAAATGCACCAAGAATAGAGGTTAAAAACCGTAAAGGCCCAGCACTCATGACCAAAAGGCTGTAAAAAAAGACATGGGTTAAACTTAACTGCTTGGATACAATGATAGGTTGATGTCTCTCAAGAAAAATGTTGTATTGGGTTTTTATAAATTACAGTAGAGTCTTTAATGTTTGACAGGAAGGTGTTCCTAAGAAAACCGAAGGGGGAATGATTAAACAGGGTTTCCAAATTCTATACGTTGCTTCTTAAAGGCAATCCTCTTGCTATCACTTTGATGACAGTAAGATGTCACAAAAAAATTAGGGTTTGAAATGTCCAGCTCTTTCACACTGACGCCTTTTTTGGCTGTTGAAAACTTACTCATTTTACTCTTGACATCGCCAGTCTCCGTGGCGTGGGCCTCAAGTGTGTGTATGACTGTGTGATAATGGAAGCTTAAAGCTAGCATTGGGCAGGATGGTAGTAAAATGGCCTTGGCTGTATATGCTGGCCAGCGTGAAGCTGGGACAACGGAAATGTATTGACATTTAAAAACTGTAGACTTTTAATCACCCCTTTTTTTATCTGATATAAAGACGTGGGACAAAACGGAGACAGGGGAATTAGGTTGGTGCTTGTTGTACATGTATTGATTATAAAATGTGATGTAGAAAATGGCTGATATTGGTTGGGCTTCCTGAACATGCAATTACTATTGATTCCCATTTACTGAAAAGGGAACCAGACCCCCCCCCCCTCCAATGACAGTTCGATTGCCTGCATTTGAAAGGAGTAGAAACAAGTGGATTGCATCATGATAAAATGACTAGGAACTTTTTGGGGCCCCCATTACAACAATATTTGCCAGCCATTGGTTTGGAAACGTGAGCCAACAGTGCAGAAGTGACTGATAGTTCTAAATATTGGAAAGTACCAGGCTTGTGATTTCCCAGGATTTGTCCCGAATTCGGGATTTTCTCAAAACCTCTTTGAGCCTTCAAATTTTCTGGGAAGAAGTAATGCAGTCACCAAAGGGAGACAGAAATAGTCCACATTGTGTCCAAACGTTTAGTTTCTGGTGATGCACAGAGTCTGTAAACTTCCTGAATTGCAACATCTGGGAGGTTCTGGGTTCTAGAAGAAGGGGGAACCCTAGCCCAGGGCTAGGGGAACTAAGGCCGGCAACCCATTTTTCAGGAACTCCTCTCACACTCTTCAAATCTCATCCCTGCAATACATTAAAACAATTGAAAATAACTATAGTTCATAACTCTGCCAACCAAAGCAATGTTTAAGATACTGCCCTCTTGTGAAATTGTATACAATTATTTGATTTGAGCCAAAAAATAAAGAACTTACAGCATTTTATGGTACTCCATGGTCGATGATGGCCAGTTTTTTTGTTAACACAAACAGATTTACTGACACTTTTCCATTATTTGGAGTTGTCAATATAATCGTTAAGGTATAGTGCAAGTAGCTGCTTTAAAATGCGTACGTGCTTAAGATAGGGATGTAGGTGAAGACTACGTAGGAGTAGATAATTTTTCTACTGATTAGCAATGAGCAATTCAGACTTTTTTATGTCTGCCTGGTGAGAAAAAGAAGTTGGGCTGATTGGTACAGTTATCGGGTGAATATGTAGGCGGAGATCCAATGCCTCTCTATGCACATCTTACCCTACTCGGTCATTGTTCAGACTTTTTTATGTCTGCCTGGTGAGAAAAAGAAGTAGTTTTTTTCTTTAGCTATAAAGAAGTCTTGCTCTTTGATCTACTTTTCTTGTGTTGAGGATACTGTTCCCCAAAACTCCTTGAAATCTATAACTACAGGGGTTACCAAAAGGCGGAAACCCCATCTTTTCAACATAGCTCCTAATATTTAGATCCTAGTTTCAGACCTTGTTGTCGTCTATGACTCTCACCTCGGACTGGTTCTTTGTATTATCGGTAATTTTAATGCAGATTTGTCAGTGGAATTCAGCCTTTTGTAATAAACAAAACCTTCCTCAGTGTAGCTGGTTATACAGGAGCTGGATGTCAGGTATTGCCAATGCTATGGAATCCAACCAAGGTAGCTGTGACAGCATGCTTTTCTGATCTGACTGTCATCTTTGATGTACACAGCGTGTGTTTTTTCTGTGATGGTAACTTTAGCCACTAAATTGTTCTGGATTGATATCTTATTATAGAATCCAATCAGCATGTACTCATAGAGAAGAACAGTTGCTTCCCTACTGCGAGGTCATAAATCATCAAGAGATAGAGTACATCATGATTACAAGATCTTTTAGACATTGGAGATAAAGCTGCAACATTATTACCTTGAGGTCCACATTGATTCTTTTGTACAATTTATGAGGAAATGTTCACAGACTTGCTATCAGGAAATGAGTTGTTGGGATATCACCAATGTGATGGATGCAGTGGGGCTAGTTTAAGAGCTACAGCTGCAGCAGTAGTACTGTAACAAGGGCCCAATTTCATAGAGCTACTTGAGCACAAAAAAAGTAGCTAAGCACAAAACCAATTATGCTTACCAGCCCAAATACAGTTCCATGTGCACCACTTGTGACTGTTTTCCTGCTGTTGTTTGCCCAGCTGAAAAAAGGAAGCATAATTTTCGGCTTTGTCCCATGTACATTGCTTTAGCGCGTAAAGGAAACAAGCTCATGCACTCTGGGGCCCGATGTTCCAATACGCGCGAGACTTGCACATTTGAATAAAACAAAGATAGTTCACCAGATACATGTTTATTGAGGGAAGCACATGTACAGGTGTCTATGGAGGATTGAGAGTGGTGCCTGTTTTTGAGAGGTTGTCCAGCTGTGCCATTGTTAAAGAGGTACCAAGCATACAATGGCTTTGCCCATCAGGAATTTAATTACTTCAGTCCACTTATCTTCAGCAAAAGTAAAAGTATAAAAAAATTCAACAGAGAAATATTCATTACATAAACATATATGTTGTACACTCAGATATACGTTGCCATTAAATAGGCAGCTCATTCCATTTGGTCTGTATTTATTCCTTTTTTTTTACAAAGGCAGTGTTCTCCACAGACTTTTTTTTGGGAGGGCGGCTTGACGTCATCAAAATGGCGCCTGTCGATATGACGTCATCAAAATGGCGCCCGTTGGTATATGACGTCATCGGACGCGAAAGCAAAAAACATTTGAGATATTCCTTTTTGTAAAAATAATGTTATTAACCCCCTAGCCCCGACACTATCTAAGGAGAATGATTGACATCTATTTCGGTCCAAACAACCTTATTGTAAAACTACTACATGTACAACTAATTCAAACCTACGATTTGTTATACATATTGCTTTGTGCGCCGCGCCAAAAACATACACACAGGATATGCCGCACAGTGTAGGGTTTTATTATTTTTAGAAAGCTGGCTATGCGTTGTAAAGAAACGTTTAAAAAATTGAATTTTTTGACGATCTTATCCTCTAATTTCTGCCCTAAATAATACTTTTTCCATCAACAACCATTTTCATGGATTCATTTTTTTAGGATCGGTTGTTTAGAACTTCGTTTGGAATAAAATCAACGAGATTCAACGACCGGTCGACAACGCAAGTTGAGAAAATTCCATGAACTTTGCCCCGCATCGCCCTCATCAAAAGTTTTTGTTGTTTGAACAGCCTTAATCCAAGGCTGCGTGCGGCACACTGTGCGGCAATTCTTTACTCGGCCCGTGAACATGTACTGCGTTGGAGACTAGCCAAGCTCTCTTATGAATATGATAATTACAACGGCCATCAACGACCAATCACACCGTGTGGAATGTTGGTTAGCTTGGACTTTGGACCCTGCTGTTGCGGACTATACATGTATGTTGTGGGGCCCGGGCCGATGCACGTGCGGTGGATACTCGGCAGTCAGAACCATGCGGTTTATGTGCGTCGTGCATCTTGCATAGTGTACGTTGTGGGGCTCGGGCCGATGCACGTGCGGTGGATACTTGGCAGTCAGAACCATGTGGTTATGTGCGTCGTGCATTGTGCATAGTGTACGTTGTATACTGAAATGAACGATCGCGATTTCAATGCTGCGGTTTGGAAGTTGGCCGTGGCTTGTCGGCTACTCGTTTGATCGTATTAAGTGGGGGCAAAAAATAGTCTGTGAAGGAAGCTGCGGCGCTGCCGTTTAAGTTGCTTTCGTTCGTGATTTGTCATTTTTTGGCAGGGCGGCCATTTATTTTAGAAGGGCGGCCACTTCTTTGGCAGGGCGGCCTTGACTTTGGGAGGGCGGCCCGCCCTCCCAAAACCTATGTGTGGAGAACACTGAAAGGTATTTTAGAGCACTTCAATTGGAAAATACATTTGATAATTAATGGCACTTGTTCCATTTCATTTACGTTAAACAAGCTCTTGACAAATTGTTTAAAAATTGAAATAGGTTTTTTTTTTTTTCCTGGTGATGTAAACTGGTCCCTTGTCTTTATCCCACAATGTTAAAGACATGATTAGTGTTGCCAATTTAGTACTTACATTTGGCGAGTAGTCAGGGCACACACACACATGCAAACTCACAAGGAAATAATTTACAAGTTTTGAGAAAGTTGAGGTGTGTCCCGCTTTTTTGCGTAAGTTACAAACAGTGCTGAATGTTTGCAAACAATTTGTGGTGGAAAGAGTTCTGCAATGCCGACATTGGCCAACAGATCGCAAACTTATTTCTGAGGTGTTTTCAGATGCTTTAAAAGTGTCCGTAGGTTTTCCCATCATGGGAGTCAACACCCATGGAATCATTAACTCTGTCGTGCACTGTGCCCCGCCATTTTGACATCAGTCATGTGAGTGTGCTAACATAATGTGGTTCTGAGATGTGGGAATGTTTGCGTAAATGTTTGCGGTATATGTTTATGCTTGGGGAAACCCAGCCCTGGTACAGGTATTAAAACCCCCATTCTGCAATGGCCATGTGGGGCACGAACCCAAAGGTCAAAGGATGCGTCGCGGGCGGTGAAAGGCAGTGTCTGGCATAAATTTCATTGAGCCCTTGATGTGTGATGTTAAATGTGCGGGTTCTGATGACGCACTTGTTTGTTAATTAGAATTATTGTGTGATGAATCTATGGAGAGGTAACGAAAGTCAGAAGAATGCATGAAAAAAAAAATTAACAAAAATAAAATAACATCTATTAAGAATGCATACAGTTTTAATTATTAATAGCAATATGCAAACTACCTGTTTGCATGAACAATCAGGTTTTTTTTTAGCCTACACCATGTAGGTCAGCCCTACATGTAGTACTGGATAAAATGTTCCTACTTTTTATACAAGGACCAAATGTCATGCCTGTCTGTGGCCTTCAAGAAGTATCATGCCAGCCTACACTGATCTATGATAAGCTCTACATGCTGGTCCTGTAGGGGGACAACAAATTCCAGAGGCACCTTGGGTGTAATTTTCTGGCTAGAGGCGTTCAAACAATATGAGACAAATAATGATAAGTTCAAATGATATAAGACAAAATCATTATGGTAACATTTCTTTTAATCTGAAGGTACATCAGCAATTGGCTATTTTGAGAAAAAGGAAAACAGTGGAAGCCAATTTAAATCACATCCAGTTTCCCAATGCTTATTGGTAGGATCCTAGATTGGTATTTGGTCTATGTATTGCTGATTTATAGGCCAATTTCTCAAAGACACAATAAAAGTCACCTGTGAAAGTTTCAGCTGAATACAGTGTGTGCTTGTTGAGGAGACAGCAGAAAACTGTCACAGTATTTTCATCAAGAACAGTGAATCCATCCAGTCTAGGGAGGTGATAGTGGGTATAGCAACCACAACTCTGGTCGCAGCATTCACAAATGGACACCGAAAGGCCATCTTTGAAGATAACATTTGTTTGATGTACTTGTATTGATTTCTAATCAATGGGGGCACTTCATACGAAATAACTTCGCAGGTTGCTTACTTAAAAAAAAGCTTTAGAAAAAAAACCCCAAAAACCAAAAACATTTCGGGGTCTGCACCAAAGTATGACCATACCTTTAACAATCAACTCTTTCCGAAGTAGTAATTTCTGCACCATGCATCCATGCATCCATGAGAGGCTACAAGGCTGATTGGTACAGTTATCGGGTGAATATGTAGGCGGAGATCCAATGCCCCTCTATGCACAGCTCACCCTACCCGGTCATCGTTAATTCTCATTCACTCAGCTGACTCAGAAGTAATCAATTATTTATGATATATCCGGCCCTAGCCCATGCCAGTGTGCTCACTCATGGTATTGTCTAGCCAGAATGTCATCGGTGATGGAGGGGTGTTAATAGCAGAGGGCGTTTTTTCGTTTTCTGCCTTTGAGTTTGTTTTTGTTGTTGTTGTGGGTTTTTTTAGAAAAAAGGAAAAATAAGAATTAGATGTTTACTTAACATCTAGTGGCTACCGTTTCTGAGTCAAACCACAAACATTAATTATGATAATTTATTTATTACATCTGCAAACCTGTACTCCTTGAAATATATGTACATTTTATTAAGTTATAATTTTGACATAAATTTCTTAAAGGTAGGGTCATACTTTGGTAATAACCCCGCAAAGATGTGTGTAGTTTCTATCCGAAAGTGTCCTTGTTATAATCCTTGTTGGTTAGAAATCAGCTAAAATATATCTAAAAATGTGAATCTCCAAAACTCACCTCAAGGTGAGGTTTAGAGATTCAAATTTTGTCCGTTTGTGATTGCTGCGGGGAGATATGTGGTTGGTTCTCACTGTCACCTTGTTAAATGTGGATAGATTCGACGCGCTTGATGAAAATATGGTGACAGTTTTTGGCTGTTTTTGCAACATATACGTAAGAAACCAGTAAGTTTCAGTTATCATGCCAGTCACAAGAAAAAAATTCCATTATATGTTTTCACTGTTTTCAAATGTTAGATTTTGAGCTCACGAGATCAAAAATAACCTCTTTCTCAAAACTATAGCATTTCAGGCAAAAGTGTTCCCACCATTACCATCTTATATATCATGTAAGCTATGTGCAAACTTTTGGAAATAACGTCACATGTAAAACTTTAGTCAAGCATAGTCAACCTGACCAAATGATGTTTTTTTCCCCCTTCTCCATTATCGCAGTGGTACATGTGACACATTAAGCTCTCTCTCTGTATGCAGACTCTTAACACATCTTGAAATCACCCATTGATGAAGTATTATTGACTGAGTAAAAATGGAATACTTAATGGAGTGTGTAGAATTGAACCTTATCAAATCGGGTAATGGAAGAACATAGTCGCTTAGAAAGTAGGCCACACAAACGACATCATCATCACCTACCACGTGCATTTAGTTCTACATTCGGAGTGTCAAACAACCTTGCTACATTATTTCCCTTCTGCATTTGTAGTATCGAGTGTGAAGTTGGGAGCCACTAAGGCCCTTTTTGAACTGAGGCCCTTTTTGAACTGAGGCCCTTTTTGAACTCATAGCTTTGGCTAGGTCTCCGGCTAGGGTTCTGGATTAGGCTCTGTTTGCCCATGTGTAAAGCCCTTTACTGAAGACCGCCGAAAAGGACCTTTTATTATTCCACTTCAGAGTAAATAGTATCAGGCAAGATATTCCTCCTGTTTTAATCGGATTTCTATTTTTTCTCCCCTTCACAAATTCAGTTAGATTATTATTAAATAGCTCACTAAGAAAGCCTATCAAAGCCTATTGACCCAATTCACCCGACGTCATCACAAGATATATCTTGTTTGCGCCATTTTTGGAGGCAGATTCTCCGCGATTAGAGCACACCCTATCTCTGCATTTTGACTCCCTCACTGGCAGACCGCTGGCAGACAGTAGCCACATGTAGTCAGTGCAACCCAAGGGGTCTGTACCAACCAAAGGGGTCTGTACCATACATGTAGGTCAGCCCTTGTACTCAATGAGGTTTTCCTACTTTTTTTCAAAGGTCAACTATCATGCCTGTTCTATAGAATTGAATCTAAAAATGGTTGAGAGAGTAGCCCGCCTGACCCATAAGTCATGAAACCATCTTCACAGCCAGTGCCTAAAGCGCTCACCTCTCACCACCGTGGCTTTGGTGCGATTCCCCACTAAGGCCGCATGTGAGCAGAGTTGTGCATAGGCTCTCCCTTGGGCCTCCAGTTTTCCTTCCTCTCTAAAAATCTTACACTTCCAATCTCTTGCTGTGATCCGTAGTCATGGGTCGAGGTGGGTGGCTGCCATGGGTGCCCTTGCCTGCCGCTCAAACATGATGTAGCCGCGTCCTTCCTAATTCAGCTTCTCAGCTGCGAGTAAGGATGATTAGCCTCTTAAATGATTATGATTATTCTTTGTGATGCAACCAAACAGAATCAGATTAACCAAACTGAGGCTGGAAGAAAAGTTAGTTTGGCACTGTGCTTTACCTTTGCAGGGAACTAGGTGACCCTTACATCAGGGCGCAATTCCATACAGCTGCTTAGGCAGAAAATATTGCTTTAACATTTTCTGCTTAGCAAAAATAAGCAGGATACCAGTCACAGATTGTACATGCGGCGTTGTAGTGTGGTTGGTAAACCTTATTCTGGTAAGCATAATTTGGTTGTGCTTAGCTACTTTTTTGTGCTGAAGTAGCTCTATGAAACTATGCTCAGATTAAGGTCTACATAGATCAGAGTTAGACGTTTCAACTACATCAGACTGTAAATGCATAACACTAACAGGCATCTTGGGACAGAACCTGAAATCCACTGTATCAAAACACACAAAATGCAGCTAAATGTACGTCTAGGTCTTCACTCATGCGTGGTGATTTGATACACACTTGGGAGTAAAACATAAAAAATAGATACGAGTATTAAACAGAGCGGGAGATTGTTGAATTTTAAATTGGGTTTAAAGTAGACGGTCTGTTTTGGGGGTAATATTTTGCTGATGGATCTACGCCTTGAACTTAGTTCTGGGTGGGAAATGGTAGTTCCCCCCTGCTGAGAAGAGCACGTGTTTGAAAATAGAGCTGAAAAGAAAGAGCACCATTGTGTCAAAATCTAAGGGCACAACCCACGGCAATCTTGGTTGGTGCTTTGGGTCAATTCAAGGCCTGTATAGATCTGTGCAGATGAGAATCCAGATATTTACGTTTCAATCAAACCATATTTCTGCCGATTATACCAGGGGATGAGTTGCAAGAAGACAGGAAATACGTCTTCGTATTAAGGTTGGAAATCTGTTTAAAGTTTTGAAGGGAGCATCATGCTGACATTCAGTAAATTTATTAATTGTCGTTGAAGTGATTGAACACCCCTGATAAGGATTTGCGGCCAATTTTGTGCTCACTGCGGAATTTCCATTTTCTGGCACTGCTAACCGTAAGCACTGGAAAAGGTATGCTAACTTTCCTGGCAAGTAATGCAAGCAAATTAATAACAACACAATGCAAAGCATGTGTCGTGGCCGAGCGGTTAAGAGCACCGGACTCAAACTCTGGTGTTTCTGATTAGCAGAGTGTGGGTTCCAGTCCCTGTCGTGACACTTGTGTCCTTGGGCAAGACACTTAAGCGTTATTGCTGTGTCCTTCGGATGGGACGTAAAGCCTTAGGTCCTGTGTGTTGTGTTCCTGGTTTGATTGGCTGCATGTTGCGCCACAGCACCTTGTGAAATATTACATGGTGCTATGTAAAGGGAAAAAGGTCTCATACTTCAAAACATGGTTCCACATACCTTGCGGGATAAAATATATTAATTTTTGGAGCGCTGTGAGTGTCACTGAGTGACAAATTTGAGAAGCCACTATTATTATTATTAAGTCCACGGTGAATACCCAAGCTGGCTGCCTAATTTTCTTGCTAACCTGTGAAATACTCTTTCGCTTAGGCAAATTGTTCAGCTACAGTAAGCACAAAAATGGGTTTAACATTAAGGAGTACTATGAAATTGGCCCCTGTCGATAACAAAACAGGCAGTAAATAAGTACACAATGAATCTACACTACTGTTCGTACATGCACTCTTAGTATTTAAAAAAAAGAAAACACCAAACATGTGAAAATTTTGATAAAATCTTTTCTTTTTTTAAACAATAGATCCCTTGCCGATCATTTATTTCCGATTGTCAGGAAGTTTTGCTCCATTAAGGTCTTTCATCCCAATTGAGCCTTTTAGCTTTAATGAGTATGTTTAGCTTTTAGTACATGTTGCCATAGAAACATCATCATCATCTCTTTTAGAGATGTGTGGGATTAGTTGATGCTGATGCTATATTTATAGACAATGACCATACACCCATCATGCACTATTCACACGATGAGTTTCATTGACAATGTTTTTTTTCCTTCTTAACACAAAGTGTATATTTTTGTCATAGCAATAGACAAGTACGGAGACCAGGGTCATGTGACTCATATTGGGTACACAATGTAAACAAACCAAGCAAGCAACACGTAGTGTGCATGAAAAACATGGCTGCTTCCGAGCGCTTCTGCAGCCATGCTTATCCATGCACTCTGCGCATTGCCTGCACATTTTTTTTTTACACGTACATTTAAATTCGTTGATGGTTGTGGGTTGGCATAGTGGTATCTTTCCTCACCTTCCACCTCTGGTACCCTGGTTCGAATCCCACAGGGGGGCGCTCTATAGGTTGGGTCTTTCAGTCCCTACCTGATTGCATGGGTTTTCCCTGGAATAATTCTCTGATGCTTTCCTCCCACATCTAAAACTGAAACTTCCTCCGTTGTCTTCTCTCCATTGGGTTCTTGGCTAGTATAGTGAGTAAGTTCGCTTTTGTGACAGTCCATGGCTTCACAACCAGAACTAACAAATGAAATGAAACGAAATGTGTCTATCGCTTTTAAATAGTCAAACAAGAGAGTAATTAGGTGGATGCAAGCGTGAGAAGAGAAGAAAGGACCAGAGTGTATGACCAATGCATGCGCTTGTGACATGATTACATGTAATTTATCGTCGAATGGTATGGCGCGTTTTCCTTTCGACAATTGGCTACAGCCTTTTGAGTAGTGTAACTTGGTATCATTAAAGCTCGTGAGGTTTTAAACATTTAACAATGACTAACACATTTGTTTGCTCTCATAATCAGAGGCTTGATTAACTTTCATCACAATTTGATACTAACATGTGTTTACATCATAACTTCTTAACGTTTTTTGTTTGCAATTTAACACATTCAAGTTATGATCCATGATTGTTTCATTCTTTGACTTCAGTGAAGGTGCTGTATTTAGTTTCAACGTTCATACCAGTACCCAAGGAATAAGCCAGGATTTGGTAAAGGGTACATGTACATCAAAATTTGCTGGAAATAAAAAAACTGGGTGGCCAAATTGTTCATTTACAATACATTTACATGTAAATGACAGATAAATCAGGCTGTCCAAATTTAAAACAGCCCTCTGGCTAACACTATGCCAGGTCCAATCCTCAAGTGAAATATTTTGGTTGAAAGTTCTGTCAGAGTCGAGGAAATATCATTTAAAGACCTCAAAAATTACTGAAATAAGCCCTTCATGGGACACACACAAGATTTCTGACAAAACATTTCTTTTTGTTATTTTCACCTTAGTGGACCACAGAATTTGATCATTTTCTTTTCACAGGTTGATGGTACAGTATGTTTCTTAACAACTAGAAGATTGACATGCGTTTACTCTACCATGAGTGTACTCTACAAAAAAAACCAACGTTATTGTATTCTTTAACTAAATATTACTAATCCTTGATTTTGATGTTGGTGTTGTTAATGTTGTTGTTGTTCTTATTTTTTAATTTTTTTATTTATTTATATATATATATATTTTTTTTTGGGGGGGGTCAGTGTCTCAGATAAAAGTGTATAACTTCTTTGACTACAGGAAAACAGCTAGAAATTAGGTTTTTTTTACCACAATTTTGCCAAAAAACAGGTGTTGCATCTTGGGCCATTTTCAAAACCACGGCATGGGCTTAGGCTCTGGCTTGGGCTCAGTCAGTAATTTAGAAAGTGTGCGCTTTTCGGTATAGGGCTTCAAACAGGCAGACAGTGCCTGAGCCAGAGCCCAAGACCGAAGCTGCGATTTTGAAAAGGGGCTTAAACTAGTGTCTGACTTCACTGGAGCATCTTTCCTTGAGGCCTCCTCCCATTCCCTCGCTCCCCCGCTCAATGTTGTTAACCCCAGCTGGAGCGCAGACCCCGCAATGAGAGCCAACATTGACCAGGGGGCCTGGGGCTGGG
>CM021527.1:16250977-16263190 GCA_010994315.2 Pisaster ochraceus
CTGGAGGAGTTTACGCTGGTTCATGTATTGGTTATGCACATGGGGAGGATCAGGTGGGTGGCACACTTAAAGGGAAACATTGCCTTTGGATTGGGCGCTTTGGGCGATCAAAACGTTTCTCCTGAAATGAATGTGGTTGGAGAGATGTTCTAAAAGTAGAATATGATGATTCACACAAGTGACCATTGGAGTTGTGTGGTTTACTTTGTGAACTAACACAGTCGGCCATTTTGTAGAACCAAATTTGTTGACTCCACTTCATGAAGTAAAAGGTAAACCACACAATTTTGATGGGTATTCGTGTAGATCATTTGACTTTTAAAACATCTTTCTAAGCATGTTAATTTCACAACAAACACTTTTTCTAGCCCAAAACGCTCAATCCGAAGGCAGTGTCCCTTTATCCCTAAGATTGAAGTAATGATGACAGGTTGTTGGATGGTCTCTGGGATGGGAAGCTGTAACTGTGAATAAAGAGGGATACAGAATAACAGAGTGAGACTGGTCTCGATGTTGGAAACTATCACACTGTGAGTTATCAGCAGCACCATCGTGTCCTTTGGGTCGGACATGAATGCCAAAGGTTTTTCAAGGAGGCATTTGCTGACGGAGATGTATACGTCCATTAGTCAGGTGACTGTGCGGCGACGCTTAAAAGTAACAACCGCAATGCTGAATCATTCTTAAATGTTACGTGAACATGAGGATGGACAGATCTAGAGCTTTACATTTGAAACTGTCAGATCACCCCCACCCCAACCTCTACTCCAATAAACTGCATCAGGCTTGTGAGTTTTATACTGTGGTGATAATCTCCATATTTACACCATGCAGGGGCAATATTTGTTCAGGTAGATTGGGTTCAATACATGTACTTAGGATGATATCAACAATTTTGCTCAACACGTTTGCATCACTAACAAAATATCGGTAGGGAACGTAAAAAAAAAAAAAAAGTAAAGGCATTCTGTTTCTGTAAACCTGCTGACTTCTTAAGACCATGTAATCTGTCCCATCGCACATGTTTACAGAGCCCCAGAGCTTGTACTTTCTGCAGGCTCGATTTGTACATGGCTCAAAAGAAGAAAACAGAAAATCTGATATGTAAGGAGATTGCACCGTCTTATTTGTTATCAACTTTTGACATGAAGAAAGGGGGCACATCTCAAAACTTGTTCAACCTTTATTTTTATACCTCTTGAATTTTGTGTGAAAATGAAAAGACTCAAAATGCAAAATGTCCCATTTGACCAGTGTAGTACATGTATCTTGCCTGCCGGACATACCATGGAATGTGCCAGATCACTCTTTTTGTAAACAAAAGTAACATGGTGTACTCGAAGTGAAAGTCTCAGGAGCTTCTTGAATTTGGGCGTTAAAAAGCCCAAATTTTTTAGTGCTTCTTATGGCAACATTCTTTGTTTGTAGTCGCCACTCTTGGCTATATTTACAGGTTTAGGAGATGCTATCTGCACTAGCCACAGTGAGCAAGACCGTCCTTGCTCAGCCGTGAAATGCTCTGACACAATGCGCTGAATTCTTCTGCACCAATTTATCTTGTCGGTAAAATCGACTGTTGAAATTGAGTCTTGAGTTTGCCGTGAAGCTCATCCCCTAGATTTATATCTAGTCCCTGATTAGATGCAAGATCTGTTTATTGGGGTATGAACTAAATCCAGAACAAGTACGTCAGAGAATCTGGGCGTTCGTTCAAGTCTTGTGGGGATATTAGTCACATAGCCACTGTAGTCCAAGATGACAAAATTGGCTTTAAGCTGATTATTTTAACACACATCGGTTTATGGGTAAAACACGGTTTATGGGTAAAACACTAACAGTATTCTTTGTCCCTGATGGTCTTAGCACACGTATCTACCAATAAGGTACTCAAGGCATTTGAACAAACAGAAACATTTTAAGACGATGAAAAATATGGTAAGAATTCATTTGATTTTTGTTTTACTAAACCTTTTTCTTCTTTGCTCATGTTCATTTGTATTCAATGTTTAGAAGTTTTCAATTACATCAAGTTGTTTAGTTTTAGAAAAAACAAACAAACATTAATCGTGATGATTTCTATGAAAAAGCAGAAAAGAAAAATAATATTTGAAAGACTTCACCCATAAGCTTATCTGCAAGGTAGGGAACGTATCCTGGCTACAATGTATTGACTTGTAAGTCTTTTCATCACCTGTTTGCTGAGGAACACCCACACACAAGCATTTAAGTGGCCCGACAGCATTGTAAATGAAGACATTTTATGAGCAAAGTATGACTGATGTTTTAGACCAGTAGTCCTGACTTCGTCTTCTGTGTTGCCCGTGGCAAGTAGAGTGGGGTGGGGAAGAGTCTGCGATTTTGGTTGTGGCAGATGAATTTGATTTGTTGTGCAAGCAATAAAACGGCTTATATCCATCAAGCCGTCACCTCATTGGCACTCGGGAGTTAAACTGTTCAAGATTTGTTCATGTTTTAGAATCAAAACGTGTGACTTCAGTGATATCTGTAAGCGAGAGTGTAATTCAAATGTGAAATTTACTTGAAGATTGGAAGTACAAAAAATAGTCAGTGGCCTGACGTTTCAACCCTAGCAGAGTCTTTCTTGAAGGCTAAACGATTGAATGTGACTTACTGAAAATTGATGAAATCTGACAGTTGATGAACCGTTTGGGATGTGATGGCCGGTCATCATTTTGATAAAAACATATGGGATCTATCAGACTGTGAAGTTCATTCTTTATTGAGAAAGGGTACTTATGTACGTATCAAGAATTTAAATGTCTCAATTATGCAAATTTGCATTTCACTGACCATCATTATCAAGCTATTTTTATAGTGCTTTTTGGAGTTTGCACAAGAAAAACATATAAAACAATAACAAGAAAAAATGTGAGATGAGGTGTGGTGGAATTTGGGTTGTGCATCTACGTTTTTTTCCCTTAATGGTTAAGCGGAATTTATGACTTCTCTTTGAGGTCAAATTCAATGCCGTTTTGAGTTAATATCATCTCAATTCAGGAATGAAATAAAATTCTCTGTACAAAAATGTACAGACCATATATTTAAAAAGTGACGTCATCGAGTGTTTTTAGATAAATGCTTATTTATTTCAACAACAAAAAAGACATCACAATCAGAAGATTAAATTGCATCTAAATTGACATTAATTCAATTAAAAATTCATTATAAAATTGTTCTCGAAAACGATAAAAAGCAATAGCTGAGCTCAGAAAGCAGTTGGGTATGAAGTGCTTTGTACCTATGATGCAAAAGAGCAAACTCTCCAGTACAGGAATTGCAGCCATTGATTGAATGTATGCGTGTTGTGTTGAACCTTTCATTGGAGATTAAGAAGTTCAGGACCACTGTCCATGTGGCCTTGGCCTCAGACGGCTTGCTACATGTAGGTCTAGTTAATTACACAGGCCTGACACTTTGCGTTTGTAAAGGAAAGGCAGTTGCAGTATATGTGTTCTTGATTAGAAAAAAAAAACGTGAACCCTTTAGGGATCATTGGCTACTATACAATCATCACCATTTACGCCCAGACATGGCAAATGCTGTTGATTTTTGACTCGACTTTTTTCAGGAAGAATGTATGGAAAACGAGATAAAAGAAGCAGAAATAATTTTTTTAATATGTTTTTGTTTTTGAATTGTAGAAGGTATGTCAAGGTGGGAATCATTGGGAAATGTCATGTATGACCTTTACTTTGCCAGTTTTGGTTGAGTGGAAATGTGGTCAAATCTTATGGCAGGTTGCGGGGTTGTGGGCATTTTGGTACAAGCTGCTTGTGGCCACTGAGGTCTTCAAAGGGTTAAAGATAATCTGGATTCATTCTTAGGATGGGACTTGAAACTGCAGGTACTATGTGTTGTGTGTTGTATGAACCCAGCGAACTTATTGTGTAAGAGAAGGGGTGTGCCTCAGTGTCTCTGGCCTCATCATCATCATCATCATCATCATCATCAAGGCTTTAGTTCGTTCACCTGTCGGACAAAGCCCTCCTCATAAAACTTCCATTTGCCTCTCTCTAGTCACTCTGGTCCATGTAGCCTTGCCCATGTGTGCTGTAATGTCATCTCTCCATCTTCGCTTTTGCCATCTTCTCTTGCTCTTGCCTGTTCTACTAGGCTGCCATTCTGTCATTTGCCTAGTCCACCTGTTGTCTTGGACTCTTGACACATGGCCTGCCCATCTCCATTTGGTCTTCTTTATCTTTTAAATGATGTGCTATGTCTGTGGCATAGATGGCTGTAAATTGAATTGCATGTTTACAGGTGCTATTTAAACTGGTCTCCAATCAAATAGCTCTACTTGCATGTTAAGAGAATGAGCGCTTTAAGATAGTGGTAGAAAATGCGCTATAAACTGTTTCATATTATTTATTATTGTCATAAAACTTAATTTAAATCATATTTGAAATAAAAAAGTTGCATCCCCTGGCTGCCGCTTCCCAGGTTGTATCGTAAACTTGGGTGTAATCCCTGGCTACACGGCAGTTAATGGTTGTATGGCTTCTGATTGGCACCCCCGAACAAAGGTATTGACAAAATAGGGAGACAACCAACATAGAGCTAGATAGCTCAGCTGGTAGAGCACTGGCACGTTGAACCGGAGGTCTTTGGTTCAAATCCCGCTCTAGTCAATTTTTTCTTTGATCAACTCCGAAACATAACATGTTCAACCATCTGGTGAGAGAGATGCAACTTCAAATACAAGCCTGTATTACACCAAGTATTGTCTAATAACTACAGCAGACTAGGTTATCAATAACTCTGCATCGGATTGGCTCGATGGTTTCTTCCCTGCCTATCACCTCTGTGGACCACAGTTCAAATCCCGGACCAGAGCCGTGCATGAGGATTGGGTTTTCAGTCCCTACCTGACTGCGTGGGTTTTCCCCAAGGGGTTTTCCTCCTACGTCTACAGTTGAAATTTTGTTGTTGTCTTCTATAAAAGTTGATGTGATGCTTCCATAAGATGCTTTCCTGACTAAATAATTCAGATTCAGATTTAACCATTTTCCCTGCCCAACTATTTATGTTGAAACTCAAGTCTCTGATGACAAAGTCATTGTTTGTTTGTACCTCTACAAGACCTTGTTAATAATTCAGTCCAAGCTTGTTTTTCAGGCTGCAGAGAGAGTGGATGGGGTGGTTTAACTTCCGTAAAATCAATGATGAATTCTTACGAGAGAGACCTGAGAGTGGGTACATGATCTTTAAGATGGACTTGAAGATCTCGCTGGGTATTGTCTCCTCATCATACTGGTGGTATTAGGAAATGATCATATTTAGGTTTTGGTATTGGACATTTCCGAACATTGTTAATGTTGTAGTAACTCAGATAAAAATAGTTTGTTTATTCATTTTCTTTATACAGTGAAAAATAAGAACTCTTTGTAAAGCAGCTTGTGTCTCGGAGAAATAAGTTTGTATAAAATAAACTGAAAGATTTTAGTACTCATCCATAAGGGATAAGTGTCTCACTGTTTGGACATGAAAGGATCAAATATGTACAATTTATGCTGTACCATCTTAGACCTGACACTCTTAGTTGGACCTCTAGGTATCAGTCTTGGTGTAAGTCTTGGATTGCCTGGGCTGGACTAAACATTCCCCTCTTCCCCAAAACTCTATATTACAAAAGGACAGTCTAAATTGTTCAAATTTGCATTCATAGACTGTATGAGAAAAATATACAACATTTCTGTGATTTCCGCAGTGGTTTAGACTTGTGAACTAGTCATTAATTGTTTGTCGCAGTGATAGTGTAATGGCTCTGTCGCAGCTATGCTCTGGCGAGACTGCTGCTCTTAACGGAAAATACTGCTCTCACGACTACAGCCCCACTGGGCAGTATTCAGGAGCCAGCAATATCACGAGGGCAGTATAATCGCGTGAGAGCCTGCACTGCGACAAACATTTAACGACTTGTCCAAGTCTAGCAGTGGTTTAAAAGCAGCAATTCTCACTCTAAGTAGAGCCGTAAATTTAGTCACAAATCCTGTAACACTATAAAGAAAAAACCCTCGCCACCTGCACTGCTTATATTGTCCCTCTGTAGCATTTACCAGTGTCATCCCAGACAGACCTTTACTGCTTGTGTCCAATCAATGGATGCAATATGGATTTGTAGTCGTGTCATGCTGCGCTGAACACTCATCGACTTGAAATTACATTAGGATTTGTAGCTGCAGTTTCAGTCGGGGCATGGCTTCCAATGAAATTAGATATGATAATGCTGGTTTGAAATGCTGTTGGAGAAATTTGCTTCAGGGTAGTATTTTTTTTTGGGGGGGGGGATTACTTAAGCACGTGAAACGTGCTTAAGTCACATGAGGTGAGAAATATTTGGGGAAGAAAATATTAAATTGAAGGCGAAGTTAAATCCACATAGAATATTTTGTAAACCAAAGCTGCCACCTCCACCTGGTTCTGCAGAAAGTTCCATGAAAATCTTTCCATGTTCTTTGATGAACAAATTAAAACATTTCCCTGATTATGGAAACTTTTCCCTTTTATGTTGAATGTAATCCTAACTATCTCCATGATTGGTGTACAAAATCTCCCTGATTGCAAGATGCAAATGTCAGCTGCTGTGGTCAACAATAAGTGTTTGTTTTTTTCTTTTTCTGAACCAATTTGATTGGCATGATGAGCTTACACAAACCACAGCTGATGGGTGATGAGAAATTTGAGACTTTATCTGAATTCAGACTTGCCTGGTGAAGAAAATCAGCATTAATTTTGTCCACGTTTATGAAGACATCTTGTTCTTTGATGTGCTTCTCTATAGTGCTGATAGGTACACTGCTCCTAACTCTGTGAACCCTAGGGGTTACCAAAAGGTGAAAATGCCATCATTTCAACGTACCTCATAGTATTTAGATCCATGTTTCAGACTTTTTGGGTCTGAAATTGACTCTCACCATTGAGTAACAGTTTTCAAAAGCATGTTCCGTTGATATAAAATGCCTTTTCCAATGTCCAGGTCTCATCAGTCTGGGAGCAGCTCAAAGAAAACCTAAGAAAAAGTGTTTGTGTGTCACTGTCTGCTTTCAAAGTCTATTTTTAAGGCACATAAAACACATTCTAAAACACTCGCCACATATCTATTTTTAGGCTACACAATATGGTCTCTGGTATATGGCTAGCATTATTTCCCCACAATTCAATAACTTAATCATTTAGACAACTGCTTCACTGCAGGGCTTTTATAGGTTCTAATGTCATTCTGTCTTGAAATATTCAAATTTCAAAGCACATTCATGTCATTTTAAATTTTTTATTTGAACGGCATGAGCTGATGAAGGTTGACTTATGCAAAATTATTTAATATTTACATCAATTTACTATAAATATTGCTGCACTTTAGGCACATCTTAATTTGGGGAAATTATTAAATTAATCCTACATGCTGTTACCCGGTGAATTCGTGCTTGGACATGTTACTGTGCTCTAGACACGACAGCTAATTAATCTGGACTGGACATGCTAGTAACTTTGAACGCTGAAAATGCTATATTCGTCAATCATTAAAAAAATGAAAATATAAAATGGCCCACAGCCGCCCATGAGCCGCAAACGTGTATCATCAAAGGCTTCTGGCCAATCAAGCGGCAGAGTCGGTACAACTACAACGATGGCACGGTCCGCCTGTCTGATGATGAGGCTACCTATAGTCTGCATGGGTGTAATGAAGCTTCGGGATTGGCGGATGTACTTCAGGGATGTAGTGATGCTCAATAGTGTTTCAGCAGTTGTGTTTGGATTATTAAGACCCTAATCCTGGAGTTATTTGGATTGTGGATGTTTGTTTGGGACAAACCGATAAAAGAAATTGAGTGTTTATACAAAAGGAGTTAGAGGGATATTATGAACAGCTGTACACTTTTATTGTTAGAGGTACTCATTGTGTTCTGAGACACTTTAGAAGTATTTGATATTAAAACTAATTTTCACAGATATTGTCCAAATTTGACCTTGTCTTCCTGTCCAAGCCAGAAGTTAAAGTGACAATTAATCCCCTGCATTGTTTTGAGGGTTTCAGCCAACTTCAAAGGTAATCCAGAGTCATGAAGAATAGATTATAATTCACTAATCACAAACATGAACTCTTATAGTTTTTGTGATGTCACAAAAAAACTTAAGTTCTAGTTTTTGTTGTTATTACTTTTAGTGTACCTAATTTCAGCTCCAAAGAGCTGTTAAAAACTGCCCCAGTACTAAATTGCACCTTATTGTAGCTAGAAAATACCAGAGGCTGACCAAGACTAACAACTGACTTTAGTCTTAGCACTGCCATCATGTTTTTTCTGTAACTATCAAATCATTGTGCAACCAAATAGAGACATAAAGGGGGGGGGGAAGTGTTGGAAGTAGGAAAATTATTGCAAAAAGATTATGATTATTCGCGTGTTGTGGCGGAGTGTGGAGTCACTCAAGTATGGGTTTCGAGTCCCGGTCATGACACTTGTGCCCTTGAGCAGAAACTTCACTTTAATTGCATCACAGTGCATTATATTCCCATTCATATGATGGCTGCACTGTATTAAGGAAGAAGAAAGAAAGAAAGATATTCTTTGACATATAACAAACATGTCTGTGATTTGTCAGGGTGTTTCCCAGATGTCACTTTTCTTTCCCCCGGGAGATCCCTGCTTACCTTCAGAAGATGGTAATATCATGGAGAAAGAGTTCCATGTTAACATACAATCATGGGGAAAGAATACCTTGCCCTGCCTGTGTCCAAACCTCCAGGTTGTTGATGTTAGAAAGTTTGTCAATCCCCTGAAAAGTGACACCCTGGAAAGTCAGGGGTTCATCCTAGAGGCAACCTCTGACCATTTCCAGGATTGTTCATCTTTTCAATGTGCTCACCCCCCTTTGAACAAAATTACCATATAACAGAATTGAAGATCTTGATCGTGGTCTAATGGTCCCCTCAGTTAGAAGCCAATTGGATTACTGCTAGCTGCTAATTATACCGTCAGTAGACAGCTATAATAACATCAGCACTTGTCCCCAACGCTCTTCTGCGTAAATAGAGAGCGCGTTCATGTAGCTGTACTTTAACAATTCATTATTGTTCAACTGATAAAACAGTGTTTGCTTTTTGCTTTTTGCATTTCTTTTTGTCTATTTTTCCGTTGTGACGGGCGGTCGGTTGTCTTGTGACTGAACGCACTTTCATTATCTCCATTGTATTAGTTGTTTTCATTGGTTTGTACTGCATTGTGTGCTCAGTTTATTTAAATCTCAATGACTAGACTATGTTTCATGTAAACTTTAAAGAAATTATTTTGAATGTTTTCCCATCTGCTGATTTGATTTAATTTGGGCGTTAGCTTTTACCTGATTTTTTTGGCAGCTTTTTCTTTTTACAAATGAATTGTTTACTTTAAAAAAAGAATCCAAACAAGCAAACAAACAAAGTCAAGGCCAGATAAAGTCATGCCTAGAATTTATACAAAGATCCTTTCCTTTTAAAAAAGGAAAAATAAAGTGAAATGCCAGACTGTCAAAGGGCCCAACTTATGAAAGCCTGTAAGCACAAAAACTTGCTTAGTACAGAAATATCATGCTTAGCAGAAACAGGTTACCAGTCCAAATTTCATTAACTTTACATTGTTGCCACTGGTGATCCACTGTTTTAGTTTGCATAGCAAAGACATTTTTTGTAAGCAGTATTTTCTTCTGAACAGCTTTATGAACTGGGGAACATTTTTTAAGGGCATAACGTATTAGAACAGTGCCCAATTTCATGGGGCTGCTTAACGGCCCATTTTGTGCTTACTGGCGATTTCCATTTTATAGCGCAGCTAACCGTAAGCACAGGAAAACGCCTGCTAACCTTCCAGCGCTTATTACGGTAAGCAATTGTTACAACAGTGCAAATCTATGGTGAAAGCGCTAGTTGTCTGTCAAATGTTCTTGCTAACCTGTTAAGTATGTTTGGGCTTAAGCAAATTTGTCTGCTTACTTATGCAGCAAAATTTGCCTGTCGTTAAGCAGCTCCAAGTGGGGCAAATTTCATAGATCTGCTTAAGCACAAAAAGTACCTTGGCACAACAAAAATTCTGCTTACCAGAATAAGGTTACCAACTGAAATACCAAGCCACATGTGCATGGACCATTTATGACTTGCATCCTGCTTATTTTTGCTTAGCAGAAAATTGTTAAGCTATAATATCGGCTTATGTGCAGCTTCATGAATGTACCCAGCTTCTAAAGATCTGTTAAGCACAAAAATTAGCTTTGCACAGAAAAGTTTGAATGGATTATCAGCCAAACTACAATGTAAAATAATTGCTTGTGACTGGTTCTTCAAAATTCTTCAAAACGAAAACGTTAAGCGATATTTTCTGCAAATCAAGTTATTTTTTTCTGATGTCATTCAACTCAATTAGAGCTACTTGGCGTACAAATATTTGCTAAACACAGAAACATACTGCTTAGCAAATTTAGGTCACCAGCAAGTTCCATGTGGTATTGCCCTTGACTGGTCTGCTGCTTATAGCCGCTAAGTAGCAAATTTTCCAAGTAATTGTTTTCATTTGGCAGCTCTCCGGAAATTGTCCAAGGGCAATAGATCTCTCTGGTCCTGGCTGTGAGGGTTCTCTAGGGTAGTCAAAACATCGCAGAGACCGACCCGTCTTACACACCAACGTACCAGTGTGTTGATTATTAAGACACTGTGACTAGCTTTTTATTGCACCTGTCCGGAAGCTATCCCTTTACATTCTCTTCCTCCAGTATATGCAAGTCTTGGGGCTTTTTTAATCTTTATTTACAAAGAGTCATTGCGATCAGGGGAAGGGAGGGGGGCACTAACAGGTGTCCTTTTCTCCGTTGTCACGTTAAGGTACAGGGAAGGGGGGAGGCAGTTGTATTCACACCTATTTAAAGATGCCTTTGACAAATTATTTAATAGATTCATTCAAATCAAGGATGCATAGTCCCTTTGTTTCCTTTTATTTTTTTGGTTATTTGTAAAATTTCCTTTTGCAGTGAAATCAAATGACTTTCGATTGAGGGGTGTTTTTGACAGAATAATTGATGGAGGAATTGTTAAGCTAATAATACTGTTATTTGTTGACCAGAAATGAATTTAGTTCACTGCCTCATCAATTAATTTGCACACGTAAGTCATCTCTCAAGGTCTGTTTTCATATTTAGCTTGTTGAAGGTAGGGTCATAGATTGGTTCTTGTCAACGTAATGCTGATTTATTGGCAAAATTATCCAGAAAGATACAGCAAAAGTCATCTATGACATTTTCAGCTGAAGTACAGTATCTGCTTGTTGAGAAAACAAAAAATCTGTCATGGTACTTTCATCAAGAATGTCAAATCCATCTGTGTTTAATAATGAAGTGATGGCAGGTACCAACCACAACTATTTGCTACGCTTTGTTTCCCCCTGTACAAAGAGGGACAGAAGGAACTGGAATCCATGGTCGTAGTCTTCCTTTTTCCAGGTGTTATTGTGTAATCCCAAATTCCAGACCTTTGTCCTTTTGTTATAAATTACAGAAATGTTGCATACAAGAATGGACAGCCTGCCTTTATCATTGTATTCGGCTCTATGGGAGGCAAGTCAGAGCCCACTGTGATTCCAGCATAACTTTACAGAATATCGGCCTTCTCTTATTCCCAGGAAGGTCCTGGGAATTTTATCCCCACCACCACCTCATGTTCATTTCTTACTTGATGCAGTTCTCCTGGG
Organism: Pisaster ochraceus; assembly: GCA_010994315.2. Lineage (NCBI taxonomy): Eukaryota > Metazoa > Echinodermata > Asteroidea > Forcipulatida > Asteriidae > Pisaster > Pisaster ochraceus. The sequence continues at coordinate 16,262,710 of CM021527.1, forward strand.
GAAAATTTACACTCATGCTAACCCCAGAGTTGTCGTGCTTCACTTACTTTCTAGCCAGGTATACATTGCCCTGATTTGTTTTTTTGTGTGACTAGCTAGGAGGAGAGGACCTGTACTGGTAGCTTGTTGTTTAACTGGTCCTCCAGCTTTTTCACTAGACCATATCATATCAAGTAGGGATGCTTTTCAACACTGAACTAGCCAGCAGGACCACTTGGGAAGAATTTGGACTGGTCCTCAGGAGGTGTTTCAACTAGCATTTGGCCAGCGGACCACTGTTAAGGGAGAACGCTGCTAGTATAGCTTTTTCAAGGGAAATTACTATTTCATAGGAGTTTGCCATGTTAAATGCAACATGTTCCCGGGGTAACTCCCACGGTAATTTGCAAGTGTGAAAAGCAGACCTTGGCATGATATAGGTTCACAGGGATGTGATTTCTCCGTTTTTAACTGGAATTCCGTTTTTTTTTTTTTTTTTTTT
>CM021527.1:16267776-16281728 GCA_010994315.2 Pisaster ochraceus
AAAAAAAAAAAAAAAAAAAAGATCAGCTGAACTTGTAGAGTTATGCAAAACACAATTAATTTTTTTAAAGGCCGAGAATTGCAAGTTAGATGAAGTGTGTACAGTGTATGTGCATACACAGTGCACAAGCAGAAGTTTCTTGCTCTCACCTGTAAAACCTGCTACTGTGTTGTGTCAAATTTTGTTTTACTTCAAGCATTCTCTTCCTCCATGCTAAAGGTAAGCAGCCCCAGGAAACTGGGCCAAGTTGATCAGCTTGTGTGGGAACGGTGTCTTTGAAGACATTTAGGATGCAATTTGAATCATTTAGGACTACATTCTGAAGTTGCAGCGGGGGTTTCGTTCCATTAGGAAACCTAATTATCAAGGGGAGTAGTTTAAGAGGCACCAAGGCAATGTCTATCAAGGACTATGCAATTGCATTTAATACCTTTATAATGGTCCCTGGCTTGTGGAAGTAAAAAATCCAATAACCTTGTTCTAAATAACGGTAATGCAGTTGGTGCTGTGGTGATGCGGCAGCGGGGATGTTGCTTTCTGATCTCAGGTGGGGGCTTTGAATGGTCTGCATGTTTCCTGAACCTGGGTAGATATCTTTGGTGGATGTGGAGGGAGTAGGATGTTGAGACAGGTAGAGATGTGAAGGGGTTCTCCTCCTTGGACTAGGGAGGGTGTGGGTTTCAATCAAGGAGGTTTGTAGTAACACATGTCGCTCAAAGAGTATTACTATTGACGTCACATGTCTGCCAACCCATGAATAAGCGCAGTGCACTACCATATTGACCTCTTGCGTGCACGCCAGACGCAGCGACTGTGCCACGCTCACCATTTTGGGCATCAGCAGCGAGTAAGTGCTGTGTTGCCAAAAAAACGAATTGACTCCCAAAGGGTGCAACCTACACTATTGTGGCGATGACGTCAGGTGAATTGGGGCAGAAGCTTATATTTCTAGGTTTTACAGATTTGCGACAATTTACTCTTTGAAGATGCAGTGTTGCCCAGCACCAGTTATCCCGCTGAGAAATATTTCCCTCTTAATAAGACCTTTTTTTTGCACATCATGACGTTACGTGGCATGTCGTGGACTAGAGGTCAAGCACCTTGTGGACACAAGCTGTGGCATTTCTGATCACCAGAGTGTGGGTTCGGGTCCCGGTCTTGACACTTGTGTTCTTAAGTTAGACACTTAACCATTATTGCTTTCTCCTTTGGATGGGACGTAAAGCAGTAGGTCTCGTGTGCTATGTAATGCATGTAAAAGATGTACATTTATGTAATGCATGTGCACTTATTGTTAAGAGAAGGAGGTTCGCACCTGTGTTTTTGGTTTGGTTGGCTGCATTCAGTTTGCTCCGCAGCATCTTGTAAACCATTACAAGGGTGCTACATCTATGAAGTTACATGTAAAATGGGTTTTGTTATTTAAAACATATTCAAGAATATCGAGCCTTTGGGACGTCCATCTAGTGTGAAAAGTTCTATAAGAGCTGCGTGTTATTATTATTATCATGTCATTGTAGTACGGCGTCCTCATGTAGAGGTTGCTCATTGGCTTATCCTGTGCGCTGCCCGTAAGTAGCTGCGTGTTTCCCAGGCGCTGTCATTCATCATACTTCTAAGATGGCGGCAGGGTTACCGTCGATGCATGAGTTCTATACTGCTGTTTGTGAGGAAATTTTCCCTTAGAACTGGATTTTCATTTCGTATGGGATAAAAGAGAAAACCTGACTTTGCACCAAATTTCTGACATAACGCGGTACGCTGTTACTTGCCATTTTTTTGAAAATACGATCACCTAAATTTGATGAAATTTTAACAGGTTTTGGTTGCATGTGTCTATTACAAACTCAAGGATTGTAATGGAATTACCCTTTCAATGCCCAACGATACCTTGAAGCAGTTTCTGTTTTATCAAATTGTTACCTTTGAACTGCTCTCATCAACCCTCTCCGTATCAACATCTCGATTGATCCAGGGTATTATTTTATCTGCGCACGCTGTATGGTTTTACTGGAATGGTTTGGAATTACGATAAAAATCAGCAAATGCAATTACGTGGCCTTGGTGGTGGGATACTCCTGGGTAATGAAAGACATACCTTGGCATTTCAGCATCCTTGTGGAAATGAATGATACAGAGCCGGTATGAATTGACATGATTGTGAACTCGAGCGAGGGAATTTAGCCGAGAAAAGAGAATGTGGAAGTGGTGCTTTATGAATGGAGTCTGGTACCCGTACAAGAAAAAATGTTCAGATTGATCAACAATGCATAGATGTACAAAATTGTTGTCATTTTTACAAAGTGGCAAACGTGTTCAAAATCATGACATTTTTGGAAATTGTTGATGTATTCAATGCTGCTAACATCTTCACCAAGTTTCAGGACCTTATACGTAATTTAGTTTGTTAATTTAACACTAGTTGGAATAAGTGACATCAAAATTTGCCATTGAAATACATAGCGTGGGTACGGTGCCAAAATAGGCATGCTTTGACCTTTGGGTTGTTACAAAGTGACAAAATTACGGGTTTTTTTTCGAAGTGACAAACCTAAATATGCATTGGCTTGTACACAGCGCTCTACTGGCAGGTCTGTTTTAGGTTATTCTTTTACAACATGACAGATGTGTTTGGGAATTAATTATTACTCATTAAAACAGTCACAAAATTGAAGAACAAAAAATGTTGACAGTTCTGTGTGACTGAAGAATTCAGCTTCATTGTGATAGTAAACTTTAAAAGAAAAGTTGTCAGTTGTGTCCTTAACAATAGTTTTAAAAAATAGTTCAGCTTCAATTGTGACTTACTAAACGCATATTTTTGGCTGCAGGGCTAAATCTTTGCATTGTAAAAACAGTGACGAAATGAATATCAATTATTTCTTTGTTTTGTAAAATTCTCTTTTATATGATATATATTTTGTTTGTTAGTGAGTTGGATGTTTGTTGGGAATGTTTTGGCGTCGGGATGATGTTTTATTCATTTTAAACTCAAAACTCAAAACTTGATGAAATGTGCATAACTGATTGGCTGACAGCCAAGGGTGTTGGACCAGACTAATTGCAATTAGGTACCCTTCAAAAAAAGTTCAACAACACAGTCCGCCAAGGAATTTACATAAAATCATTTTGTTCCACTTGAACGCACACTCAACAAACAAATCTGATTTATATAGTTTCAAGTTTAATTCTCTCTGGATTTTTTCTCTTTCTTTTTTTTCTTTCTCTTTCGTTATCCATAGGTGCTGTCCGGATTAGAATTGACATAACCGGGCATTTATAACGGGATTATATACCGGGGGTGAGAATCCCACTAGAAAGGATTACCACAGGAGAGGGAAAAACAACCTGCAAACGTTTGTTCATCACTCCCCAGCCTGTCACACGGAAGAAGTGTACTGCGTTTTAAACGAAGCTTCCCCCCTTTTGTAGAGAATAATGGCTTCATGGCCCATCCATTACAACTATTCACCGAGGCATTTGTGATTCACTGTTGAGCCCATTACATCAAACTGCTGAGAGTAAGCGCACAGCGAGCCCCTTATCTGGAATACTAATCTCCTGTTTCGCTGGCGTTGGAGCGCTTGTGGGTTGTGAAAAATTGACTCCGTGTCGATGCGCGGTCATGATTGTTTCTGATCCTAATAACAGTTTGGTTATCTCGCAGGATTGCGTCTGTCATTCTAGAGATTTTTAAAAACACATTGTGCTGCTGCAAATCTGTCCCATGCAGCACAAACAGAAATTTCTGTGACAAAATAACAGCCAATTCATTCAAATGTCAAGAAACACTGTTGACCAAAAAAAAAAACACCACAGCAACAAAAAGTGCTCATTTGTGTCCTGAAGTCTTTCTGGCAGGTTGTTAACCCCTGAAATTTCTAAAGGTAAAAAAAAAAAAGGGTTAAACTTTCTGAACATCTTATTTGTTATTCAAAAACGAGGAAAATTATTCAAGAAGGACAGAAAGGTCAGGTGGAATTCTCTTCATGCCACTTTTGTAATTTTCTACAAGGATCTTCACCTTGGGGGAACTCCAAAGGAGTCTGTGTCCTAATCAGTAAAACGACGGCACTGTTCAAGCCAGCCAGATCTAGTGTTCAGCCTGGAGGTATCAAGTACTGGCGGTCCTTAACACTCGGATGGAATAAATCCCTCCATGGTTTGACTGGATTATAATTGGATAACCTCCTCTAATATCAGTCTCCAGACTGCAGTGGAACATCACAACATTTGTGTGTACGTGTGTGTGTTCGTTTGTTCGTCAGCCACCATGAATTTTCTTCGGCGACGTTTCTCCGACCCAAACTCTCTGGGAAATGTACCCAATGGATATTTTCAGAACATCGGGACGGACGACAACCGGGATAAAGCGTTGGCGGCCGCGACCGTGCCGCCCAAGCGTGATCTCGGATTCTTAAGCTCATTAACAACGGGGAAACAACAGGAGAGGACAAAGTGTAAGACACTACTTGTCATCGATGATCAGCATACAGACTGGTAAGTGGAACGTCTATTTATATCAACAAATTAAAGCTGCATTTTGTTTGATTGAGTTTACTGTGAACCAGAGCTATGTATTGAGAGAGTTGTTACGTGGATCGAGGCGCCAGTTTTCTTTTGCCCTGTAGCTGCTGGACGCCATTTTGGGTCCAAATGTTGCACCACCCAATATGCAGTCTAGTCTGGCACCCTTTTTTTTTTGACTGAAAGTAGTGCATCCATCACACTATTTAGTTTAAAGAGTGAGCACAACACCACTAGGATTGAAAATATAAATGTTCTCAAATTTGCACATGACTTACACCGTATAGATAGTTGTGGTTGAAAACTTCACTTGGAGTATTTTTGTTTGAAATGCTGTAGATTTTGAGATATGAGTTAATTGGTTTTGTCTTGCGGGTCCAAAACCCGACATTTGCAAACAGTGAAAACATACAAGGTGTTTTTTTCGCTATTTTCCACTGACCTCGATGACTGATTGGCCTTAAACTTTTACAGTTTTTTAGGGGGTTATTTCATGTATTTATTTTGGGTCACATAAAATGCAGATACTGGTCTTTGACATGCATGCTTTAAAGAACTAAGTATCTTAGAACTAACCTTAAAAGTGGGGAGAGTGAAGGTGATTAGAGCAGGCTAAGTTGAAGTTCATTGAGACCAAATGTTTCTCTGAGGGACAGTGAAGATAATTATGAGTTGTCTTTCCCTGGTCCACTGATTTAAAATAGATGTGTCCCCCCCCCCCATGGTCCCCAATCCACTTCCTGACAGTAGATAAATGGAAGGACTAGGTTCTTTCATAACTAAAGCAGGAGAAGTTCTTATCAGAACTGGTTCATATCAGAAACTAAATTTTACTTGAGTGATGTACAACAAATGTAAGCCACAACAACAATTGCTCAACAACAATTTTGTTCTCTGTAATAGACTGTTCGATGAAACTTTCACAGGTTGATTATATGGTGTGTTAATTTTTTAAAACAGTGGATAAGAAATGAATGAAACCAGTGACTTACAACAACTTCAAAATGTATTTTTATAATTACAAATAAGATCAGTCTCAGTATATGGCACTTCTAACCAAATCTGACAGATGGCGTATGTCGTTCATGCATATCTGTGCAATGGGACAACATATTGTACAAGTTAACGCCTTTAGCATATTTCCCCGGATCGGATCGTGAACGCGAAATCATTGAGTTGGGACCTGGACTGCTGGTCATAAACCAAGACGCTGTGTCTCAGTTATTAGCTTCAAATGACATGGTCTAAGTGACTGAATTTATTGTGTCATGCTTTAAATATTTAAAGCTCATTCTGGTAAATTTACATCAAACATATTGGTTCATTCAACATGAAGAAGCTTACATTTCTTCGAGTGATGATTCATATTTTAAAATATATGTATGATTTAGCCTTCGAGAAAGACTCTGCTAGGGTCGAAACTAATTTTTGTGCAATTATACCATAAGTCCTTTTGGTTGGTAAGCAGTTTTCTCTGAGCTAATTCAATTGATTTTAACCGATTTAATCATCAGTGCACGATGTTAGAGTAAGAGATTAAGATATTTAAAAACTGATTTTGAATATAATGCATGATGATCAGCATGCAGAGCTGTGAAGAGGTTTTGCATGGACCAAGCACTATGTGTGCACAAGTCTTGAGGTAAACTTAGAGCGCTTGTCCAAGAGCTCCCGAGAGCACACAATATATATTTGCTCTTCTGTCAATGGCAGAGTAGGTTTTTGAGAATTGAAGTAGATTTATTTTAGCAGTAAGGATGTGCCTCCCCATTTCAACAGCCAGAGTTATGCCAGAAATCCATGTGTCCGTCATGCGTAGTGCGTAATGCGTATTGCATAATGCGTAGTGCGCAATCCTTTAAAATGAAAATACATGCCAAGCAATACTCATTTTTTTTTATGGATAACGCAGTGCGCATTTTAACGCATTACACATTATGCACAACGCATGCTACGGCCTGATTGTCAATCCTTATATGCAGTGCTCAAATTTTTTTGAAAATACACCACTTATATCATGATTTTTTCAATGGACCATAGTTGTTTTTTTAACGAGACCAGAATTAAAATGAGAATGAACTATTTAGACAGTTCAACATTACAACAAACTGTTTTTATTTGAACAAGCACGGGGAGAAGATTTAATCTCTTTTGTCTTATGGTTAAGTTTGTCTTCAAATCTCAAACACATTTGAAAGATATTGATCAGACTTAAAGTCAACATTTGAAGAAACAAACATTGTATTGAAGGTCTTTACATTGTGATGAGGTACTATTTTATTGTTCAATTTAAGAACACAAGACCGCTGGACTTGTGCAGTCATGAGTCTGTTTGCCCAACACTAAAATCACTGGCCTCGGGCCTAAGGTTCAGTGTAAATTTCAAGCCTCAAACATGCTTCATATTTTGATGTCATTTTATGCTCAGTACTTACTGCTGGGGAGTGGAAGCAATCAGATAAATCTTTACACATTTTGCTTTGATTCAAGTACCAGTGGTCACTTACATTATGCGTAGCACCATACCGACCATTTTAGAATTGTTCATCCTGCTTCAAGTTGATATGTCAGTGACATTTTCCATTGCTAGTAAGTTGTTTACATTGACCATGCATTGACATGCATCTAAGATGAGGGTTTTACCCAGTGTGTGCACACTCCAATGCTTGTTAACCTAATATTTGGATCTATCTGGAGCAATAATGTAAGATAAAATAAACTAAAAGAGGCTGGCTATCGGTTTGATTTGCCACGCTCGGGTTATTGGGTTACTGCATTCTTGATTGATCTCTTTTAAAGATAGAGAGTAAGAACTGATAATGTTGGGTGCTGTTGATGAGCTTTTCTCTCATTGAATCAAGATCAAGATGAGAGGGGGGGGGGCAGGCATTGGAGGGTGTGTGGCAAACAGTTATTAGCAGGGTTTGCTCTTAACTTATTCAGTGACAAGCCAGTGGAACCAGCCAGCAGGACCAATTAGCTTGTCATTTCTCTAGTCCTCCAGCTTTTTTCACACTGTTATTCATGGGTCATATTTAATAGGGATGGTTGCCAACACTGAACTAGCCACACCTCTTGGAGAGAATTTTAACTGGTCCTCAGGTGTTTTATAGAGAAGATTATCGATTGACACCTGAACTCTGCTCTGTTTGGCATGGAGTGTCCCAAGGCCCATCAACTTATTCTCCCACCAAAACAAAAACACTCATACAGTTGTGTAAATTTCCAAACGTCCAAGAATCAAACTTGAAAAAATTGCAAATCTACAAATATGACCAATTTGTCCAGGGGTTTATAAGTCATCCAAAATACATCAAGTTGGAAGTCAACAGGTCACAATGTGCAGTTTTGTTTTTACACTGCTTTCAAATCTTTTTCAAAGTTTTTATTTGGCTTTCAAATCTGTCTTGTATTTTGAGGGCCAATAAAATAATCATGAGGCCGTCGCTCTGTTTTTTCCCCACGTAATGGATCGCACCTTTAAACTTGGGGATCAAGGGGGCCCCGGACCCCACACCATTATGACTTCACTAGTTTGCATCCCACGAAAAAGTACTGCCAATTTCTGGTCGCCTGCCCTCTACTTCAAATATTATTAAAACCTCTTTAGAGACAGAAGTACATACACCCCCGTGATACTTGATTCCTCCATGCAGAAACATTTGTTTAATATGTTTTGTTGTACTTGTTTATCGAGAAACCTAAATTTCCTGAGGGAACTCATCGCCCTCAAAAGATGGGGTCTCAATTTCACTGTGACAGCCATTTAAGACATCCTCGGACTCGGTATTGAAATTGATGTGCGGTTTGTTACCGAGATGAAAATAAACTGACATACTGTAGCAAAAGAGAAAGACAAGATGTTTAGTTTTGTCAATATGAATCTTCAGCTCTTAGCAGCCATCGTTTCCCCCCCCCCCCATTCAAATCATTGCTGTACCATAATGAGGCCAGAAGGGGGAATAGTAAGGCCCACCATTTGTAAAATGAGAATCAGTACTCGTGATTGCTAATAGGAAGCAGGGACTACTTCAAAGATGCTGGAAAAATATGAGAGATTATGAAAAGTAATTTACACCGTTCGATTTCCTGCTTACATATATTTTGCCAGGGCCCGATTTTCATGAAAACTTAATATGAACATTAAAAATCTTGCTTTCAAGAATCAGGTAGCCAGCCAACATTCCATAAAGTTTACATTGGTGCAACTGGTGCCCCACTCATTGTTTGCTTAGCAATGGAATTTGCTAAGCGTTTACCTCTGCTTTAACAGTTTTATGAAATTGGGGCCAGATTTTCAGGCATTTGAGCATCCATTACATGAACAGGGCTTGATTTCATGGTTGTACTTCCTGTAAGCAAACCCACCCCCCCAAAAAAAACCAAAATAAACCCCAAAACCCAGCATTTATGGTAGCTGAGAAAACTCCATGCTTAAGCAAAAGCGCATTTCACAAGACTTGTTTTTCCTTGTGCATAGTGCATACATTACTAATCATTCTCAGCTTACACACCTAGCACAGATACTTTGTTGCTTACCTTGTAATCGGAGAACGGTAACTGTAAGCGCAGAATCCAGCGAGGGAAGCAAAGCCGTGGAATTTGACCCGAATTTCAGGAAATCATTCAGGAAACCAGACTAATTTTGTCTGGTCACAGGGGTGACATCGCTTTTAAAACATTAGCTATTTTGGCGAAAAAAATGCAAAAGCTGCATCCAGTTTCTTTATTTTTGATGTCAAGAATGAAAAGGTGATTTGTATATAAGACTATAAATTTGTTATTTTCAATGCTGTATGCAGCATGTTAGCTTATGTTTATTTGTAGGTTTATATAAATCAATTTTCCAGTGCCTCCCCCCCCCCAAGGTGCCCCTTCCCCCAAAAACAATTAAGACATGAAGTGCCCTCAAAAAAGAAGGGGGAGGGGCCTCACCCCAGGGCTCCTACTGTATGGTGTGAAGAACATTTATACGATTAAAATTTTAAAAGGTTTAAAAAGATTATAAAATGCAGACTGGGGAAAAATCATTTTATATCGGCGCGATAGTCCCTTTAAATTCACTATTATTTTTAAAGGTGATCATTACTCTGCAAGGGGAAACAGTTAGGCTGGTTATAATAATTGAGGCTTTTGAAATATTTGGTAACCACCAATGTAGAGTCCCTTTTTAGGTAGGGTCACAGATTGGTTTTTGTCAATGTGATGCTGATTTATAGGCCAAATTGTTATTAAAGACGCAATATAAGTCACCCGTGAAATTTTCAGCTAAATACAGTTTCTACTCATTGAGAAATCAGCACCAAAAAATTGTCGACGTACTTTAATTGATTTCTTATCAATGGGGGCATTTCAAAGTAAATAATTTTGCTGGGTGCTTAACCACCACTATCATCTTTATAACAAGTAAGCATTTGGATGGAAATTACACCATTTTTTTCTCCGGAGTCATTACCAAAGTATGAGCCTACCTTTAAAGGTAGGGTACACTTTTGGTAATTGTCAAAGACCAGTAGCCTTACTTGGTGTATCCCAACAATATGCTACAAACTTGTGAAAATGTGGGTTCAATTGGATATCAAAGTTGCAAAGAATTGTATGATTTCAGAATGCCCGAGAAATGCGTCATGCCTGAAACCTTTCTCAGATTCAATTTGTTGGGTGAAAAAAAACGTAAGTTTTTATGGTCATTAACTTATGGAGAGTAATTACAAAAAGTACACCCTAGCCTTGAATGTCATTGACAAGAAGTGTAATTGCCTGTGTGTGTACATGGACCTGCTTGATAGTTAGGTTAATACTGACCTACATCCTTCCATTGCTCTGTGAGCCTTACACTGTGTTTCCGCTGCCTTTAGAAAGCTGAAAGCAGATGAAATACGGAATGGCAGTCTTGAATTGTTAAGAAGACCTCTCATGAAAAGCCTTTAATCCATCCGATATTTACAACGCCACGTCTATCTTTATTTGCAAGAAAAATTTCTAATTTATTGATTGCATTGCAATTTTGAAATGACAGAAACTGACAATATAATTATTATGTGTATTAGATTAAGTTTTGCTGTTTGAATTGTAAATCTTGACCTTTTTTTTACCCCCGCATAATTAAACGAGTAGGTTTTTTTTCTTGTAAAGCTTAAATATGAATGTAGGAAAGATGACCGTACCGAATGAATCATTTTGAAATGCTAGTGACTGGCTATGCACCGGACGTCTTTAATCATACTAAAACATTGATTCACTAAAAGCTCTTATTCCATGTTTAATTCTCAAACAATTAATGCAGGGTTCGGAATTCATTCTGGACCGCAGGCCCCAGGCCAGTGATTTTAGAGCAGGGGCCAGTAAACTCATGAGTGGACAAGTCTGGCTGTCTTTTTATTAAAATGTTGACTTTCATTCTGATAAATATCTATCAATTCTGTTGAGTGCTGAAGAATACTTCAAAAACAAATGAGATAAATCTTCTCTTGTAGAAGAGAAGCAATGAAACTGCAATGAAAACAGCTCAAATGTTAAACTGGGTGTCCATGTACGTGTGTGTGTTGTTTTTTTTTCCCCTCTCATTTCAATTCTGGTCTGGTAAAAAATATTCTGGTCCAGTAAACATTTTTAGCTATAAGCCCTGCGGTCTTGTGGACCCATCCCCCCTTCTAAATTGGGAGGCATGATAATGTGTAGTCTTATTTCCAGGCGTTTTCAACTCTAGATGTCAAAAGCATAATAGCATGTCATCAGGACCTCAGGATGCCTCATTGACTACATGTAGATGTCTACGATGACATATTACCCATTAAGACAAATGTCATAACACGCATTGCCGCTGTGTGCCAATTCCTCCGTAGCTTAATGCATACAATTTAGACCTGATTATGTGCATGGCCGCTTTGCTATTTCCTTCTTCTCTTTGAGGTGAATTGCTAAACGGAGACTCCAATCAATTCTGTCTCCTTTAATGCTGCATGGTGGTCAACAAAGTACAGCGACTCAACCTCTTAAATGTTCAAACTCAAATACCTAAGAGGGCACACCTTTTTAACAAAAAGAAAACAACCAATAGAATGTAGTCGAACATTGAGACCTGTTAGAGTGCGTGAGTTTGTTTCCTTCACACATTAAAGGGACACGTTGCTTCGGATCGGGAAATTTGGGCTATGAAAAGCGTTTTTTTTTTATGAACTGAATTGAAATGAATATGGTTGGAAAGATGTTTTAAGAGTAGAATATAATGATCCACACAAATATGCCATAAACATGTGTGGTTTTCCGTATACTTTGTGAAATAACACGATCCGCCAGAGTCAAGTTTTTGACTCCACAAAATGGCAGACGGTGTTAGTTCACAAAGTAAAAGGAAAACCAGGCAATTTTGAGGCATATTTGTGTGGATCATTATATTCTACTTTTAAAACATGTTCCCAACCATATGCATTTCAGTTCATTTCATAACAAACCCTTTTCATCACCCAAATCGCCCAATCCAAGGCATCGTGTCCCTTTAAAGCATGTGTGTGGGATAAAAATGGCCCCAAAAATGTTTGATTACACGCGCGAGACTTGCGCAGTTTATTGCGACAAAAATCGAACAAACAAAACCAGGAAGTCTAAGATAAACAAAAATTGAAACTCAAAGTTAAGTTTTAACTTTATTTAAACGAATGATTTACTAAGATCCTTCCTCACTCGCTGCAGAACCGATGCGGAGCTTTATTCTGACACCATATGGTAATTCAACACCCTAACGTTTGGACTCAATCATTATGGTGATATGCCTGATCTCATAAAGCATAATCAGTTTACTAGAGTAGTTCTCAGTCCAGCAGTTTATTGAACAGAGCGTGCATGCAGATGGATTTTGAAGGATTAAGGGAATTAGTTAATCTGGTTTTTGAATAAGAACACATGAAGAAGTTTTAGGCCCATGTGAAAAGTTTTGAAAGTTTCCGCATTTGATGTTGACATAGATTATAGTCTGGTTTTAGCTTGTGCATAATAAGTGAGATTTCTCCTATAGTCAAATGATGCCATGTTAGGGCCTACTCATGGAGAAACTTTTCACGTTGTTTGGTATACTGACTCACCCTTCCAGTTAAATGATAAACTTCTCCCTGGATGCTAGAATGAACTTTTCAGACATTCTCAATGTACTTTTAATAAGGTATATAACTGAAAACCTGTTTTTGTGGGACAATATTTTTCTCTTATAAATATTCAACCAAAAAAGTACTCAGAGAATTATTTGAGGTGATCTTTACAAGGTATGAATATCATTTTTGGGACTTCTAAACCCACATACTTTGTAATCAATACAACTTGATTTTCATTGTGGTTTATTATACTCAATATAACTTGAACCAGTACCATAGAAATAAAACCCAGAGAACGCTGAGCTTGGCTGCACTCAGTGTGCTGCTGTGGATGCTGCGAATCGATACCACGTGACACGTACATGGTATGTATGGCAAAATTACATGTATATCATGTGACTCGCACGTGTGGCAAAATAGTGATATGCAGTGAGCATTTCTGCGTTTTTTATTGTTTGACCTAAATGGGATGGTTATAGAAATGTTTTGCCATTCAGGTGTTTCACATGATATCATTTTGCCATGCCTAAACAAAATGGCCGGATGCATAATGGCTCACACAGCTGTCTCTAGGTTCTCATGTACGGGGTGCAAGTTAGTCACCTGTTTAGCGACAATGTCACACAATAATGTTTCCGTTTGGCCCGGAATCGGTGTCAAAGAATTGCACAGCAGTGTCAAACCCTTTAGAGTATGTAAAGTATCCCTTGCACCAACGTCACATGCAGTTACTGTCTGGGGACATGGGGACATTGACTCCCGAAATGGTGCTTCCAAGATTGTTATGATGATGAAGCCAGTTGAATAGCACTTCTCACTAATGACTTCACTTTCACTCAAAACCCCTGGATGTCAGACAAGCATTCCACCATTCACGCGACCACGGCGTCGGCGCGTCAGACCGCAGTAGTAGGACAGTCAGTGCACACGAGTAAACATTTGGACATGTACGCATGCGTATGTTAGTGAAATTTGACACATTGTCTGAGATTTGGGCACCAAGCTTCATTTTTTTGAAATAAGGCGGAGTGCTATTAGCTCAATACACTCAAGAAACTTTGCAAAAAAGAGGACATTATCTGCTAGATTATTTTGAAGACACCCAAACTAATTACCCATTCTCCCAGAATGTTTTCTTTGTGGAATCACAACTTTTTATTTTAAATTTTTACCCCAAGGATGCATGAAGTAATAGTTTCCATGCATAAACTGGTCCCTTTAATGGATGTCTCCAACAGTTTTGTGTCTGACTGCACATTTTCCTTCCAGTATTTGCCCAACAAATCAAGCAGTGTTTACTTTACCAATTAGATTGCTCCCTTCACCTCAAATTGATGT
>CM021527.1:16282728-16292803 GCA_010994315.2 Pisaster ochraceus
ATAATTGCCTGAATCATTTCCTTCCCTCTTCATTTTAAGGTCCAAGTATTTCCGAGGCAAGAAGATCCACGGAGAATTCGATATCAGAGTTGAACAGGTAAAGGACCTCAATTTGAATTCAATCTGTGAGAAATTACATACCGGTTGCCTGTCTTCATAGATGGAGGTCCAATTTCATGGCATTGCTTACCAGGGCATTTTGCGGTTTGCGCTGTCACAGGGTTGCAAGTTCCTGCTAAGCAAATAATTGCTAAGCAAATAATTCTTAGCAATGTTAAGTAAACGCACTTACAAGCAAAAACTCTTTGCTTGCTAACCAGTGAAATGTACATGCAATAAGCTTGAAATTTGCTGCTACCTGAAACCTTGATGTTTCTTGCCATGAAATTGGGCCCCTGCCAAACACAGACTCATAAAAGCAACTATAATTGCCCAAAGGCAAAGTGTCCCTTTGTTTTTTGGGGAACGGTTTGATTGTTTTAATCTCATATAAATGTAGATAGGCCCCCCTTATACAATAAAACTAACCTGTGAAAATTTCATTTCAAAAGGTGGTAGCTTTTTTTTAGATATTGCCGAAATCTGAACCTGTAATATCTGCGCAGGAAGAATAATCCGTAATTGGAGTATGCAATCTGAGAAATGTTACATGCATGAAACGTTTCTCAGATTGATTAGTTTTTTGGATGTCTTTCTCTAAAACCACATTCCTTAGAAGGGAATCGTTTCTCAAAATTGTATACATTATCAACAGCTGCAGTACTTCTTACCAAGCAAGTTTTTATGGTCATTAATTTTTGGAATAATTCCCAAAGGTATACCCTGCCTTTAAGTCCCTTTCACACTAGATGGAATTTCCCAGGAAATTCCCAGGAAAAATTGGCTGACCTTGTCACCCTTGAATTGCTAACCCTAACTAATACGCGGACAGAAATACGGCATGTCCAAATCAAGCGACTTTGGCTATGGCTATTTGCTGCATCAACAACATTGAAAAATCGGCCTTTTAAGCAATCCAGCCATAGCCACTGTAGTCTTGGCCCAAGATGTCAGTGATCGATAGTGGATAGTGAAATGCCTCAGTAGTAAATCACAATAGTGCTCCCTCTTATGGTATGATTTAACCCAACTTGACTGGCATCTCACTAACGTCTTGGGAATCCTGCAGCGCCAGTTGCGTTGTGGGCGTGGCTGTTTTAAGTGGGAGCCAGTCAAGTTGGTTAAACCATGCTGTAAGAGGGCGCACTATTATGATTTACTACGAGTGTGTTACACTGTTCGAAATCAACCACTGACATCTTGGGCAAGCACTATAGCCACTGTTGAAGCTATCAATTCAGACGTGGCCATATATTCAAGCGAAAATTACTCCCAAATTTGTTTTCTTGCAGTCTACATATTCACATCCATTACATAAAATTGATATTAGTAATTTCACAATTTTTTGTTTGCATGTAGTGTGAGTTTTCTGAGCTGAATCTGGCAGCGTATGATGATGGTGGAGTTACTGTTGACCTGAGAGGATTCCGCCAAGGGCAGAAGATTGTGAGGTAAATATCCTCAGCGGTTTCTCAATTTGGAAAGACAAACAAAGTCCCCCCAAACTAAACTTTTTGTAATAAAATTATTCTTATTTTTAGTGTTTTCTTAAAGGTATTTTTTTAAAGCTGAGAATTGCATCACATTAGGTTGGCTCAAAAGTTTCTTTACCTGCTTTTACCTCTGGGGACCCCAGTTCCACTCCCACCTCAGACCAGAGCCTTGCATGTGGATTGGGTTCTCAGTCCCTACCAGTGGGTTTTCCCCATTTGGGGTTTTCCTCACACTTCTAAAACTGAACATTTCCTAAAATTTCCTGATTCCTTTTCATCCTGTTATTTGCTTAGCTTTGTGCTGTTGGATGTGTAATAAATAAATAAATAGATAAACAAATTACTAACAGCGTTTGCACGAGAATTTTCTTTTGTAATTTCTGTCAAGCGTAGATTTTGTTAAATTTGTCAATTATGACTGCAGAGTGGAAAAAATGAAGAATTCAATAGAATGATAAAGGATGTGTGCGGCACTTCCTTGTCCATATGCCATGTAAAAATGTGTGATTAATAAGTAATGAATCTGCTGAAAACATACTTATTACTATCCCCACTTTTTTAATTTTTTTTTAAATAATGCTTTTGCGCCCACAAAAAACGCCTTTCTCATGATGTGACATCACTGGTTGAACAAGAAGCAGAACCAAAATGTTGGATAATTTTTATTGTATACCGTACAACCGTACATGCAGATCTTTGTCATTTGATTGTTGTGTCATCCTTTATTTTGCCATGTATACTGCCGTATTGCTCCAAAATGTAGTATAGGAGTCCTATATGGATCAATATAGGACGTTATGGATGCTTCGCTGCGTCATTTACAAAATAATTGTTTGTCCAAACAAGGCAAAGTCGTGACATGGCGGACAAGGTTGGTGCCACTATTTGAGTTGTTCACGTTATTTAGAAGGGTATTTTAAAAGTTTCAGAGTGGGGTGGATGAGTTTCTGTGTCTATTTTGTGTTAATTGTGCACAAAATTTCAAATGACAAGGATCTATATGTGATTTATTTTAAATAATCAATTCATTCGTGTACTGTTGCAGAACATGCTCTGTGAAATCTGCCTTTTCCATTTCACTCAGCTCTAGCCTCATGAAATGGAATAGTCCAGATTTCACCTTGTGATTGTGCTGTGATTAATAAGAATCCAATGTTTATGTAATAGTAACTGAAGCTGTTCATGATCCATCATTGGAATAAAATCAGCCTGAAACACCCCAATAATTACTCTGCCGTTTTTCATTTCTCTCTGGAGTAGGACATTCAAGCCGGATTTTGTCCTGGTTCGTCAACATGCAAGGAGCATGGAGGTACAGGAGGACTGGAAGAATATCATCATTGGATTCCAGTACGGAAACATTCCCAGCATTAACTCATGGCAAGCTGTCTACAACTTCATGGACAAGCCCTGGGTCGTAAGTAACAAGATTGACATAAGTTTCATCCCTTTAAGGTGATCCCTCTTCTGCTGCTACCCAGGTGGTGTTGTAAAACTTTGGTGTGATCCCTGGCTATATGGCAGTTACAGGTTGAATGGCTTCTGACTGGCACCCCAAACAAAGATATTGACAAAATAGGGAGACCACCAATATAGGGCGAGATAGCTCAGTTGGTAGAGCGCCGGCCAATTATCTGCCAGTCGCAGGTTCAAGTCCTGTTCTAGTCAAGTTTTCTTTGTTCAGCCCAAAATTAAGATTGGCATTACTAAGTGATCAACGACTCGTTTTCTCAAAGTAAAAACTGTAAAAGCCCAAACTGGAAAATGTGAAAGCTTTTACCAGACATTGATTTATTGATTAAGCATTTGTCTCGGTGTGGGATGATCTATAATTGAGTTAGCTGAGCATTACAAATCAGTATCTGCTATTCTGGACAGAAAACCTTTGAATAGTTGCTCATTAAGCAGCTTAGAGCAAGTTCGGATGGTAATTAGAGTCGACTAGACTTAACAATAGTTGACCTAGATGTCAGTTGAACGCTGTATGGTTTGACTAGCTAGTCCAAGTGGATCAACCTAGCCCCAGAACGATGTTTCTTTAGTTAAATTTTCAAGGTTCATCACAACTAATAAGGAATATAACAATAACATTAGTTTTGCTCAATATGACAATACTTTATTTTTGAAGTGTGATAATTTATGAATTATTGCACTTGAGTAGAAAAAAAAGAAAATTAAAGAAGAAGGAAATGATATGTCAATATTTGCTTATCCTATCGTCTGCTCAACATAATACATTTATTTAATTTGTCGTCTGGTTGACTGACTAGCACGTTCGGGTGGAAAACAGACCAGGCATGCTTGATTTAGATCGCAAATCGCCGAAAGGTCAGCACCAGAACTTGTTGTTATAATGCAGAGTATGAGCATACACTCTGAGCTGTGATGTACGATGTACTTACTAGGCACGAGGGTACTGTTTGATGTAAGAGTTCTCCCAACAGTTCTGGCAAGAATTGTAGTTTATCTTTAATAGGCAGATCAGCTGATTTCCTTGTTTTTTTTGGTATCCAAATGACTGTGCCATTGAAAATTGAAAAACAGTTACAAAGTCTTACTATTTCTTCCCCTCACTCTTTGACAAACTGAGCCTGCCCATTACACCATTGTTCAATTTCATTGTACTATTTTGGTGGAGACAACATGCAGTCCGATTCCCGTCAGTTTTGTGGGCATTGTAATGTTGAAATAGAGAAATTATCTATTTATGTTTATTGAATTAACAATACTAACAAAATAGCGCTGGCTCAGATAACATTTGCACAAAGGATCCTTTGCATTCAGCACGTTATAAAGTTTGAAGATTGGTGGGGTTTGAAAATAGCTTTTGTATATTTCTTGAACAACATAAAATAAAGTACAATTCTTCTTAGAAAATTGCCATTATGAATCAGCATTTCTGTTTCCAAAACGCAAGCCACAAACAACATCTGATGTCTGATTTTTCAACACGAAGGTGAGATTCATGGAACACTTACTCATTCAATAACCCCTCTTAATTTCCTTCTTAGTTTGCTCAGCTGACCAAGATTCAAGAGAAGCATGGCAGAGATAAGTTCCCACTGATAGATCAAGCCTTCTATCCCAACCACAAGGAGATGGTAAGTCCGACAGGAATCCTGTCTTTCTTCCATCTTGATTTTGCATGATTGATTCAATTGTTACGCTGAGCTGGTATGACTTGAGGCCACCACGGTAACCTGCAGCACTAAAGTTCCTTTTATGCAATCAATATAAGCGCCAGAATGTGATTTGTCAAGAAAATTGACGCATCAATACAACTTCCCAGGGACTGTCTTGTATTTGAGGTGTGAGGAAAGAAAGACCTTATTGATCATCACAGGCACTTCCTTTGTGCAAGTTTAATTGACTTGGTAGAGAATATTGTAGTTCAGGGGTCACTACAGTTAATTTCTGACCTGACAATTAGTTCCTTCCATGAAATATGCTAATTACATTCGCGAATGCAAACAAAATGCATGGCGTGCAGTGGCCAAGTGGTCTAGTGCACCGGACTCAAGTTGTGGTGCTCTGATCAGCAGAGTGTGGGTTCGAGTCCCGGTTATGACACTTGTTTCCTTGAGCATGACACTATTGCAGGGTCCATCAAGTGGGACGCTAAGCTGTAGGTCTCGTGTGTTGTGTACAATGCGCATAAAAGAACCCGGTACACTTACATCTAATGTTTTCTTAAAAATGAGAAGGGGATCGCCCCGATGTTTTTTTTGCTCGCTTGGCTGCAGATTGCGCCACAACACCTTGTAAAACCCTCACAAGGTACTGCATAAAATGGGTCATATAGTCATAAATCTGCATAGGTGTCGTAGAAAACAACCAGTAAATATCAGCGTCATGGGTGCCCATCTGTGGTGGGTACCGGCGCTTTATCATTACCATTATCATTATAAACACCACCGTTTGACAACTGTCTGTAAGAGCAGTTGGCAAATGCAGGAACGCTGGGCATCGTGCCACCAGCAGTATCCTCATCAGAAGAGGTGTGAGTCTCTCATCGGCCAATCAGTGGTGTTTATGCGCATGCGTGAATTTAATCAGCCTACTTCATGTGGAACAATTGTGACCGCCGATTCATGTAGGTGTTTAGAAGCTGTTTTCGTCGCATTGACATGAGCAGGTTCAGAGAACTATCTCTGGGTAGCCTCACTGCCCATACCATCTCAGTCTGCACTAAGTGTTGTGAAACTAACATTAACGTTGCAACAGGATTTGGTGCTTATCTGGTCGTCAAGCTATGAACACAGAAGACCTGGTGATACCAAAATACATGAAGAAATCGAAAGGATACTGTGAACTTCAATGGCGACCGGCTTCAATGAGAAAATGTGACCATCATCCCACAAAATAAAATAAATATATTTGTCAACCCTAGTGTTTCTGCTTCGGTAGGAAAAGTTCTTTTACTTTATATTTACATGTAATACTTGGGATGTTAAATCCCCCCCCCCAAATTTGTCAGTGAACTTGCTTGAGGAAGTTACATTTTAAAGTTTAATCTTTGCTGTCATACCTGTCTGAAAACCTTTGTGCGACTTTACATTTGTGGGAGCTACTCATAAATCGTGAGCTCCTCGGGCATGTTGGATTATTAAGGCACTGTCATTCAAAACCCAAAAGTCGTTTTGATACGTAGCAATGTCGAACTCACCTTAGGCTGACCATCTCTAAAGTAACCAGATAGCCGCACGACATACGAACAAAATGAGATTAAATCTCTCCCTATGTTTTCCCCTTGTATTGATTTTTGTATGTTGCCTGAAATGGACTGTCTCCTATGAAGCCAGGATTGAGAGACACTTCGTGTTCGTTTTCTCCATGTATGAATTTGTGTGCCGCCTGTTACTTGATCCTCTTTCAAGTGTCTGAGATTAAGTTAAAGCTGGAGTACTTAATGGAAAAACATGTATGACTTAAAGGTGGAGTTCCTATAAAGAGGAAAGCGAAATTGTCCCTGTGGATTTTGGAAAATGCACGGGTACTTCCACTTTACATCATAAAAACCCCATAGGAATGTTGTTGTTTGATGTTGGATTGGAAAAAAAACGTAGTACATGGGTCTGCGGCTCATTGATTGAGTGATGGTGATAGAATTTAAACAAGTGTGTGTTGATGACGGGGGATGAGAAATTTCAGACTTTTTTTTTTTGAAGAAAAAAAAAGTAGCTGGGGGTGTTTTTTTTCCTGCAGATGTAAAGAAATCATGCTCTTTGATCTACTTCTCTAGCGCTGAGGATACTGTTCCCAGAAGCTCCTTGGAATCTATAACTCCTGGGGTTACTAAAAGGTGGAAATGCCATCATTTCAACAAACCTCCTACAGTTTGGAAACTAGTTTTAAGTTTGGAAACTAGTTTTAGACCTTTTCGTCAGCAGTGACCTCTCACCCCTGGATGAAGGTGTGATAACGCTTACAGTATTTGCTTGGTTAGTAAAAGTCAGACCTTCCATACACCTTAAAGTGAGTCTCATGAATTGGTCATAGTTTAATGTAAGTAGAAGTCTTGGAAGTTTAGATTTTTTAATATTTTCTTAATTCAGAAAGAGACAAAATAGTACAGTTTTGTTCTCCCTCTTGGCCTTCTGTTTTTAAGACGTAAAGAAGAGTTGAACATCTACAAAAACTGTTAGTGTTTAAACCCCCTCTTGGGTCACGCATCACCGTGCTATAATTGTGTCAAGCTTGTCCCTGTGGTGGTTTTCCATTGACCTACTTCATGTGAATTCCTCACTGAATTAAGCAAGGATGGGATCTGATTACATGGCACAACTCCTTTCTAATTAGCTGGATACTTGATCAAAGTCTGGAGATGAACTCAAGATGTTGTGTGTTGTAGATCATGAGTTCATGCGCTTTGTCTGGAGCTTTTGCTGTAGACTCGTCAAACGACGCCACTCGTGTCATTTGCACATGTTAGAGAACCAGTTATACTGGTTTATAGGCCTGTGATTTACAAGTTTGTCCTGATTTCATGCATTCATCTTCATCTTCTGGTTTGGTTAGCAAAGGTGAAGATATCATAGCCTTTGTGACTCAAAACTCTAGATTTCTATTTGAGGTGAAACAGAGAGTCTTAAAATCTCTAAAATGTAACTTCTACGGCCATGAAGGCTGTAGGTTCTGTTGCCCTGTTTTGGGTCCTTCGGTGCCCCTTACAAAGTTTGCCATAGACCTCCAATGGAAGTGCCCTTTGCAAAATGGAAATGGCCTGTCAACATATCTATCACCTGATTTTGGAAGCTTTTGTAATAATAAGGAATAGATATTTGTCATGTTGCAGCCATCTTTGTCATGCACCCTGTGTGCAGCAATACATTATGAAAAACGATTTTCATCCCATAGGAACCGGCCTATTTTTTTTTCCAGCCTCAGTTTAGTTGTACTAATTTGATTGCGGGCGGAAAAAAATGGCTGGACTACAATAAAGTTCTATTGTCAGTGCACAGAAAGAGATAACAAGAATTGCAAAACGGGGTTTGTCTTTATCAATAAACTTTCTTTATTAAACTTAAATATTGCAAATAAGGTTGTGAAAACGTACGCGTTTTCAACAAAAAAAAATGCATAAATTAATATTACGGAGAGTTCAACAGAAATTCAGCTACCAGTGAAGTCAGACAGTTAAACACAATAATAAATCGCAAGCATAAATAACAACAATATAGCCCAACTTAAGTTAAGGTAATTCATAAAATGTATATATGTACATCTCCAGGATTTAATTGAAATTAATAATAAAGAAATTGTATCATTCTGTTTAAATATCTAACCACAAAACACCTAAAAGTCCCCAATTTGTTGGGGTGTTTTTTTTGCTTGGTTGTTTGTGGTTGTTGTGTTTTTGTGGCAGGGGTTACTTGTCCTTCGCTTTTTTTTTGCAATAATGACAAAATAATAATAAATTAAAAATATTAAAGAAAAATCATTTGGGTGGGTTTAAAAGATACCCCTCTCTTTGTGTGCAAGTGCTGATCATTATATCGAATAAAACTAGACAAGAATACTTCTGTGATGAACAATTTCTGGAAGATGCATTCAGAGTTGTTGTATTGACCAAAGTTCCAGTACCAGTCTGTAAATCATCTCTGATGCATCATGCTAGTTCAACAGTTAACCTCTGGGTTGGAGCAGATTTCACCCTTCGTGAAAAATGTTCAAAATTTACAGCGATGATACTTTTGTTATTATGATAAACCCCTCGCTGATACTCTCAGACCAATCCTGGAAACTTTCTGTTACCCAAAACGGTATTGTATTTTTCTCCCAAATATGATTATTACATAAGCGTCCAAAATAACTCTGACTAAATACATACAAACCCATCTGTTAACAAGTCACATTTGAATCACCACAAAGTTACATTATAGCTATAATAATATGGCTGTAACAGGGACAATCATTTGTACACCAGTTATTTTTGGAATAGTGCAAACATTTAAGTTGAAGAAAAAAAAACATAGTGTAAATGGCCTGTCAAATTTCATTGTCAAATCTGATCCTGTTTTTCACAAGAAAAAAAAGCCAACTTTTTGATTAGTCACATGGTTATGATAGGGACAAGCTTTTGCATAGTTACATAAGAGAAGCCCAACACCAATACTCATGTTCCAATGAATGTGCGACACAAGGATACCAGTCTTCGCTGATTCAGGGGTTGCTGCCATTCAGAGCTGGCCCCTAACCATGTGATGTGGCAGAAGTGAGTCCGATGAATTCAAACGGAGCATTTAAAAAGCGAGCAGTCACCAGACAGTATTAATATTTTACTCACAAATGGCTGTTTGTACCCATGATCGTCTGCTTTCCAGAGTAGATTTTGTGACCACCAGACCATTAAAGCACATTGCTTCCCCCCCCCCTAATTCTCATTTGTCACCGTTAACAGTTCCTGGAGATTGGTCAATTGTAGCCGGAGTTTTTTCAAGTGGAAAGAATGAATAATCAATACATAGATTAACCAGAGTAGCAAGTACACCTCTTCTACGAGAAACTTAATACTGGTGTGCGATGGTGTTTGAGTTGCGAATGCAAACCAAATATACATGTAGCAAATCATATCTTACATTAAGTGCTTCTTACTTAAATATATTACACTTACTTGTCACGAAACATAAGAAACAATACCAAGAATTCTCTGACTTATCAAGTAACAAAAGTCACACTGAGTAATGATACTGATACTCAGTGATGTCCCCTTTCCCTTCTGCACTTTCTACATAAAATGTTTTTCACAATAAATTGTGGAATTCACTTTGTATCAGAACTTCACAAAGCATGATTGATAACAGAATAGCTGTAATTAATTTTTTGTGTACACGTGTGAAATCACGTTACAAAGGAGGTAACAAGTGTGTATGAAATAACTTCAACTGAATGGGAGACTTTAGTGAACACTATGAGGTAAAATTGTTTGTTCTCTGAGGTGTGCCATGTTAAAAATTAAGTAAACAGTGGAAAACTACATTCCA
>CM021527.1:16302857-16329172 GCA_010994315.2 Pisaster ochraceus
TTAAATTTGCTGACTATGTAGAACTTAGAAGTCTAAAGTATGGGTGAATTAAATCGACCGTTGAAAGAATTGTGCCAAGATGAAGTGAAAATAAATGAACAATTTAGTCATTTGGGGGACAAACGAAAATTAAATAAATAAACACCCCAACAAACAAAAAAGGATGAAGGTGGGCAAACAAAAGGTGTTTTTTTAAATTAAAACTTGCCCTCATTATGATCACAAAAAGCAAATTGCCAACTTCAATATTGATGTTCAGGATGGTAGAAATGACACAAAGAGCTTGTGGATTAAAAACCCTGCCAAGAAATTGGACTTTGGAACAGTTGGTTACGGAACCTGTACTAAATCCATGTTTGAAGTAGGCCCAGTTCATGTGTTCAGCAGTGCTGTTAGCATACCATGCTTTTGCCACATAAATTATTGTCTGCATTCGATGAGCGAAGACGAGTGGCATGGTTCTTTGTTGAGAAGTGCAAACCAGTGGGGGCTCTTTATTCCAATAGGATCAATACCAGCAATCAATAACCACAATTTGTGGTTACATTAGGTTTAGGCATTTAGACCCACATTAGAAAAAGAGTTCACATTTATTGAAAAGCAGAAGAAGGTGATAAAATGTTATCTGTGATTTCCAAGCCAGGCATGCCACTTTTCAGCTAAAATCAGCTGCTTTCATTGTTTTTGATTTAACTCAACTGTGCCATTAGACATATTGATAAAACACAGAACAAAGCCCCACTGTGCCTGGCAAACTCTTTATGACAAACTTCAGTTACAGGCCTGTACTGAAAAGCATATTTTATATTTGGTTAATTTCTTACTTTTCTTGACTAAAAAAAGAAGACACTTGTTAAGCAAAAATGGTATGATTTAGTTTCAATTTTGAGGATATAGGAATATAGAATTTGTAAATCTGATTAGCTTAGATTTAGAAAGCTCACTGATTATAAAGTTCATTCTAGTTTTATTCCTCCAGAGAAATATCTGTGCCTAGAAATTGTCAGAGTTGAGAAAATGGCATTTGAAGACCTTCAACATAACAATTTCTTATTAGAAAATTACCAGTCGATTGTCCCCACCAATATCCTTTTCTGGAGCCATATTATTTTTGTTTGTTTGTTGTTGTTTTGAAAAAAAGCTGTTGTTGTCTCCTAAAAGACAACAGTTTTCTTTTTGTTTGTTCATGATTTTTTTTAAATGTACTTTTGCTTCATCTTAGCACCAATCTTTCAAAGATTTATTTAATTTTTCACTGTTTTATACTCTGAAATTTAACAAAGCCAGTACATTTTTAATCTAGCTCTTTCCTGCTTGAAAGAACAGAAAGAACCCCCCCCCCACAACAATATAGGACTCAACTGGTGTATTTTTTTACTTGCCACACGACTGCATGGTCAAAATAATAATTTGCCCACAATGTCCTGTCATACATAAACTGCTATAAATTGGTTATTTCTACTTGAATGTGATCATCCAATTGGATGAAATTTACACAGGATTGTAAACAAGGGTTCAGTGATTGGCCAACAGGACCAGATAGCTTGTCATTTCACTAGTCCGTCAGCTTTTCCACTAGTCCATACTTTATGTTAAATATGGACGATTTTCAACACTGAATAAGCCAGCCGGACCACTTGAAGAGAATTTTGACTGCCCTCATGTGTTCTGACTGGCTTTTGGCCAGCAGACCAGTGTTAAAGTAAAGTGCTGTGTACACACTGAAAACTTGAAGGACGAGACCAAAATAACTCTGAAGTAATTTTTGGAGGCTTTGCATGGTATGGCTTCTGAAGTAACCATTACAAGTAAAATTGAGGGTATGGCGCAACCATGTGTAAGTCTGTGATGGGAGGAGTGACGGCTCTGTGAAGAGCCGCTGTGTGGTCTGGACATTGCAAACTGAATACTCTGCTCATCTTCTGGAGAATTGACTCTTCCACACACCAGTGATGCAGTATAGTTTTCAGCCTCATTCTTTGTCTGTGTGAATTTTCTTGTGGTTTGTGGGATTTTAAAGGTTATTGATTGGAGGTTTCCCATGAGTCTTTCTTGTTGACTAAGCTTTATTGATAAATCTATAACGAGTGGGCAGTATCCTGACGTCCCGTCTCAGCTTGTGGATCTCTTTCTTTGTTTTCCTCTCTCTGATAGAATCAAAAACACCCCCTGAAGACGGGCGGTAATTAGAGCCACGATCCAAAACAACAACAATTGAATATCATTAAAAAAGCAAAAGAATATGGCGGTATAAACAGATGTATTGTGTGTTACGTAAGACCACTGTGTGACTAATTTTATATCTAGAATTGATGACAGGGAGGAAAAAGTATTTCTTCTTCGTATGGTCTTTGTTAAGAAATCCTGGAAAAATTCTGGGTGTTGGTGGGGGTGTGGGGTTTGACTCTCACTTTATAAAGAGAACTGGAAACCAGTATTGTCCGTACATGCTTAGAATTACGCTTTGGCTGTTGTTGTCTTGTCTTCGTAGGGAGCAATACAATGGGGGTGTTGTCTTCATTTCTATGCCCCTCAATTTCCAGTAACTGGAGTAGTTATTGTTATTTTGTTGAAGGAGGGTGTCGGGGCTGATGCCTGGTCAACCATTGCATTCTTGGAAAGTGTTTGTGTTTGACTTTGTGAAGCCACCAGGCATACATCAAGGGTGAATCATATCTGTTTTCTTTCAGGGTGGGGTAGTTGCATTAATCCCCGATTTCCTACTGCCCTGTCCTCCTTTGTCGTCCTCTGGTGTTAATCATCATGATCCATTCCTTTCTTGCTTTCCTTGAACTTTTTTACTCCTTGAGTCTTCTTCATCTCCTTGAAGGTAATCACAGTAGTGCAGGTCATGGTCTTCGATTGAAGAACGTGCTCACCTATCATGTTAAGAACGTTACGCCGGGCACCAAGTCGGTCGGCAAAACGCCAGTACTGCTTCAGTTATCCATTTGCAAGCTAAAGTTTAATATGCTGTAACTTAATGAATTAGCGGTAACCGATTGAAGAACATGTTCGCCTGTCATGTTAAGAATGTTACGGCACCCAAATCGGTCGTCCACATGCCAGTGTTGTTTCAGTTATCCATTTGCAGGCTAAATTTTAACATGGTGAAACATAAATGAATTACGGGTTTCACAAGTTAAAAGTTAATGTGGACATTTTTTCTGTTTTATCGTTTAAATAGTAGCACGCTTTTGTAGAGTAACATCGAGATTGGTACATTTTGAGAAGTGTTTTCTCTAGAATGATAATTGAGAATCAGAGATTGTCTTTCAATATTGACATATCTAGGGGCTATTTTCCAAACCTCAGCCTGGGCTCCACCTCCAGCTTCCGCTCCAGGCTCCATTTGATGTTGGAAACACCGAACAAAATGTACACTGCTCCAAACATTTATGATGGAGCCCCAAGCCAGAGCCAGAGCCCATGCCCAGTTTGGAAAATGCCTCGGATTTGAGGATTATTAATGAAATTAATTCCAAATATGCTTTATTAGATCCGGTTTTGTAACCATGATACTCTCTATCCTTAAGACAGAGAACTCATTTCATTTCAAATGTCACAAATTGCTATATTTGTGAAAAAAAAAAAATAAATTAACTGCACTGAGCGACTTTTGTTTTTCAAAATCAATGCTCTCTCTCTCAGAAATGCATGTGGCTTCTGACATTTTCTTGACAAATTGCTCATTGCCTGACCATTCTTATGTATGGACATCACTGTAAGTCAGCTTAATGCTAATTTTTGAGTATTTATTTAATGAATCAGACACTGGAGTAGTCTCCATTAAGAGACTGTGCGAGTCTCTTGCATGTCGAAAACGAGAAAACAACTCGAACAAAGGCAATATTTTTCTCTGAAACCAAATCTTCTTTTTAAATTCTATTGATACAAAATTCTTAAAAATGTAAATGCCCATAGCAATTTGTTAATTCCCCAGTGTGGGATAATAAATACAATTGCAATTTTTTACAAAATAAAAATAATTTGTAAAAACTAACATTGAAGCAAAGTTAAAGCTTGGGACGAGGATGCTTATTTCAATCACACCTGAAAATTCTTAAATGTTGACAAATAACCGGAAGCGGAAGTCAGGTCTTTGTCTCAGGTTTTTGTTTTAAATTTTACTTTCCCAACAGTATGATATAATTTGTTTTGCCAAAAACTATGTTAATCGTGCACACGTAAAACTCAATATGGTTGGTACCAACTTGGTCCCGAAAGTTTGAATACTGGCATAGTCGATTTTACAAAATTGTGACAAGGATTTGTTTTTTACTAATTTTGAAAAGTAGAGCTTAGCCTGTCTGCAATGCCCTTATTCCAAAGCCTTAGCCATGTTTACTTTGTCTGTCTCTCAATTCCAGCATCTCCTTCTACAACCTCTTTCTCCAGCTCCCTTTTTTCACCTTTTCCACTATAATTGCTGCAGTCCATTGGGGATCAATTAATCATTCTCCTGACAGCTCGATGAGTAATACATGGTTAGGTTGCTAGTCATTATGGGTTCAAAGTCTGAGCCATCATATAGTGTCAAGGGACGAGGATTCTTTCGGAAGGCTAGTCCTCCAGCCTCGGTTGATAGCTCTATGTTAGAACGTTGCTTGCTAATAATGCATAATCTGGATCAAGTCTTGAAAGAGAATATATTTTTGGAGAAGTGACGCTGGATTTGATTCATATTATTTACGAATGAAAAGTTGATACCAAATATTCTTCACTGAGTATTTCGCTGTCAACTTATGTGACAAAATTTTGCTTTTCTTTGGTGTTATCATTGGGCAGGCTTGACATTAATTTTCTGAAAAACTTAGTCTCAAGATTTCATTAGGCCTATTTAGATCCCTTCCCAAATTTAGTATTTCAATCAGGCAATCGATCAATCAATCAATCGATCAATCAATCAATCAATCAATCAATCAATCATTCATTCAATCATATGCAGATCTTCTATGTCCACTTTGTGTAAAATCCTTGCTTTCAAATAAAAAAGACAGCAAAACAAACAGTCATTTTATTCTGACAACAGTACATTCAATTGTAACTTGAAGCCTGGCTCCTGCCTCACCACCAAGGGAAAAAACGAAAACAAATTAAATTACTTTATTGTATTATTTCATAAAGCTGTCAATACCCGATTTGCCTGTGATTTTTTTTCACAGAACTCGGGAAGAGTATACAGTGCTTAGGCTAATACCGGTGTAAGGGTAAAAACAAATTATATGCTGTCAATATTAAAATCCCTTTGGGCAAAACCTGTCCAATATTTAAGATTTTCAATACAGATATTTCAAATAAATTTACACAACTGTTGCCAATTCCTGATCCCAATGAGCACTAGATGATCAAATTGGTACCGTTTTCATTGTAAATGTGCTCAAATCCCTGGGTTTTTCTTCTGTTGACAAATGAAAAGCATGGCTTTCATAGGAATCGACAGGCTAACACCAACACCATCCTATGACCCAGGCCCAGTTTCATGGCTCTGCTTACTGCCAAATTCTCTGCTTACTGTGCAAGCGCCGAACTTCTGCGCTAGCTTTGTCAGTGAAGAAAGCTAGTGACGTGGAGTTTGCACGCGAACAAGCCAAAATTTCCTGCTAACCCGCAAAGTACGCTTGGCGTAAGCTCGGAATTCCCTGCTTCCGTTAGTCTCCATTATTTGCTTATGGTAAGCAGAGCTATGAAATTGGGCCCAGAGGCCACTTGCATTCTGCTTAGCTTACAAAATAAACAAATACTTGATGCCTTTTGCTAAGTTGGTACACCAGCCAAAGTACCGACTGGTTCCCTGTCACTGTTGTTGAGTGAAAGATTTGTTTTCGAGCGCCACTTTCTGCCAAACAACTTTGATGAAACTTGGCACAGGTGTACCTTTAGAGTCATTCACTTTTAAATAAAGCCGGCACGTTCATGATGGCCACACGCCTATTGGGAGTCACTCATCCATTTTGATTTCTGAACCAGGTGAATTAATATTTCCAGTGAATTTCCCGCTGTTTTTGCATCAGTTATTTGCTGGCATTGGGGCGAGACGGATTCAATAGTACTTAGTTGATGCTTGTTAGCAACAGCAATGTGTGAATGCCTTTGGTTGCTCAGCTCTGGTACTTTGAAGAGAGAGAGAAAAAAAGTACAGTCATTCTGATTCACCAGTTTTTAACAAATGAATTAATGGAGTGTGGTAAAAACGTGCGACAATAATCATCCCATTTGACATTGACAACTTGTGGCCAAAAAATAAGTAAAACGGGCTTGATTTTATTTTTGCATGATGTTCTATGCATGTTTAAAATGCCCCAAGTAAAGAGGGCACCTTCTTGATTTTATAAAGGCCTCTTTTTCTCAATTGGGTTGTTGTTGTTTTTTTCTCCCATCAGGCTGGGATTATCTAGTAGGCAGCCTACTAAAAATTGTAACAAAGTTCATGGCTTAAAAGTGCTATGAAATTAGCTTTCGAGCCTATAGGGCCTATGAAAAACTGGATGGGGCCTATGGAACACTTGTGCCTGGGCCTTACTGAACACTTAATCCGACCCTCCTTCCTATGTTGAATAGTTTTTCCTCCCTGGTTCAGCAATTATTGGAAACAGTGCTACTGCCCTCTAGTGGCAGAGAGCCAAACAGGATGCAGGATCCTCTGCCCTTGAATGACAGCAATCTACTTATAGGTTTCCCAAGATGTCTGGGCATGGAAGTAGAGACATTTCTACCTCCATGGTCTGGGCAGTCATTGCCCAGTGAGCACAATCATATGGGAAGTTTGAAATGGGAATCAGTGGTTGAATGCAAGTCGTGTCCAAATGGTAGAAGAGATATATAAAGCATGTCTGACAAGATCAAATCGGGAGACTGAAACGAGAATGACAATACAGCAAAAAAAACCAAGCATGTAATGTTTGAGTGCCTTTCATATGATGTCACAGCACCCTCAACGAGGTGAAAAAAAAGACCTGGCGGCTGTGGACGGGCTTTTGTTGATTGACCTCAGCGAGTTTCGTCCTACTCAAGGGGTCTATACAATATAACAATGAAAGTTACTTGTAAACTAGTTTCCCTGAAGTCAGTAGCTCTCTTTTACACTTCTCTTTATGACTCTGGTCTCGTTCAAAAACGTCTGGCCCAGTAAACAATTTTATTTACAAGCCCTGCTCGTTAATGTTGCCCACAAATCTGGGCCCTGCTGACACCCACTCAACCCACTGATGAAAAAGTGCAACCCAGTTTTAAACACCAAATACCCACCCCCAAATGAACAAGATCCAGAGATCCGAACATGAGGCAGCGCTGCACCCTAATGAGGTTTGAGCTAAAGGAGTCATCTGACATGGTCTAAATCTAAGCCCTGTATTGTATCCTTCCAGTAAACACCCCTCAGTCTTAGCGACCACCTGTTGGTCCAGCTCTCACGTTACCCAGGTGGCCATCATCCAATTCCAAATCACATTTCTTCTACCTTCTCTCATTTATACTATAGCTTTTTGGGGGGGATTCCATCAGGCAGCCTGCTTATTTTGGCCGGCCTTGACTGCTATTTTGAGAGAAAATAGCGTAACAAGATCATGTTTTTCATTAGTGTTTCCGGATTGGGATTGCTTTCATTAGAATAATAATAAAAAAGAAATTTGATTTGATTTGGTGCTGGAGTGAAATTTGTACAGGCATGTTTTTGTTTCTTTCTCATTTGGTTTGTTTGCATTTCCCAGCACTGAGGCAACCTTTTATGAAGGGCTCTACGAATGCAGTCTCGTGCTAAAATCCACCAAAACCTTTATTTTGTCCATGTATGTTCAGTTTGCGGTAACACCATGTGTATATATTTACTTTGCTGATTTATTCTTTGAGAACTTGTCTTGCTACTTATTCTTCTGCCGTGGAGTAGATTTCCTACAATGAACGGTCAGTGATGAGCATCTGCCATCAGATGTGCAATAGATTACAGACTATTTTTTTTTAATAACGATGAAGAGGAAATTATTTTTTATATTCAATATTTGGACAGTCCTTTTATTATCCAAAGTACTGAAAAAATTGTTATACAATAATTAGATTTCTATAAGGTTTAGATATAATTATATTAATGTACAGAATGAATGAAACACCATTTTAATATATATATATATATATATATATCTATAATTGACTTAAATGCTACACCATATGCACATTACAATATTTCAAGAAAATAGAAGTTTCAAATCTGCCTCAACATGGGCCAGTTAAAAACAGTTCACCCCATGTATTGTTTCATACCACATTTTGGGGCACCTTTTACCTACCCCTAGGGTTCCTCACAACAAAGCACCCATTATATTCTTGTCATTTTTGGTGCTCGATATAGGGCGTGGTGTATCCCCCCTCCCCCTCGCCCCTTGTGTCTACACGGTGTGGTTGGAATCTAAAGAATTCGTTAGAGGATAGGGGGAGGGGGGGTACTTTTGTACAAGAGGAAAAGAGTGGGAACATTTGGGTTCTGGGCATGGTATATAATGTGGACCCGTTCCTCAAGCACCTCCCCTCTCTCTCCCCCTCTGCCAATAGATCGTTATCATGGGGCAAGCATTTGGCATTTCTCCCATTTAAATCAGTGTAACCAAAGTGAGGCTGGAAGGGCAAGTAGTCGGGTTCATTCTTGGTTTACATTTGAATCAATTTGCAATATTAATACTGCACAAAGGGGAACTTGACATAGAAGGTGCCAGCTTGATAAAGGTGGACGACCCCCAACCTCAAGTCTTTATAACACAGGCATAATATCATTTCTACTTTAGTCCGATTTCCGAGAAAAAAAATTGCCCAAGGAAAAATTGTGATTAAACTGAAAAGTCTTCTTAAGCCTATGCCCTGTGCTTATGTAGGTCAGCTCTTAAACTCAATGAAATGTTCCTACTTATTTCCAAGGACCGGCCGTCGATTTCACCAAACTCTTCCTAACTTAGGATTAATCTTAGGACTTAGGACGAGTCCCAGCCTTGCATTGTAACATGTAAACCTTAAGATTAATCCTAAGTTAGGACTAGTTACTCGTCCTAACTCGAGATAGGATTAATCCTAGCGTTTCGTGAAATCGGCTGCAGGTATCAAGTCTGATAATAATTAATACAACCACTAAACAGCGCTCTCTCCTAACAGTGGTCTGCTGCCCAAATGCCAGTTAAAATACCAAAGGACCAGTCAAAATATTCTCCAAGTGGTCTGGCTGGTTAGTTCAGTGTAAAAAAACAACCATCCGTATTTAATATGAATTATGGACAAGTGCAAAAGCTGATGGACTAGTGGAATGACGAACTAACTGGTCCTGCTGCTTAGTCACCGAAAAAGGGTAAACCCCGGCTAAAAGATATACCTTTCAACCTTGTTTTTAACAGAAACGTTGGTTCTGGTCCGTCAAAAAAAACAAACCCAAGCAGTAATTTTGTTCCCCTACCGGAAATCCTGATTGGCTGAGTTGGATGTGTAATTCAGGATGGAGAGTTAATGAATCAAGTTCCCCATTACAGAGGTCAGGGACTGTGTGTGACAGAAGACCCCAACTGAGAATCAACATGACTTGAGAGAGAACAAATTCACAGTATCTGCTTTTAGTTTGTGTTAGAGTTATGTGTGGAAAAAAGCCATCCAATCCGTTGGATAGTAATGTCTTCATGCAATAGAGGTTGCCGGCAGGTTGTTATATATGACCAGTTCATAGCCTTGAGCAAGCTTAACTTGCCCTCGAGTATTGGCCTGTGTAGATTCGTACAGTGATTGGAATAAAAACAAATTTGTTTCGACTTTGAGTCATTCAAGATACAGATTTAGGAATTATTGTAATGTTTATTTAACTGAGGTCCAACTGACTGGTGAATGGTGACGCTAAGCACTCTCATTCCCCCCATCCGTACTAAGTTAGTTCACTGTTTATTTGACAAATTTTATGTTAACGCATTTTAAAACCCATCTCAAATAAAGAGGAAATATTCAATTATACAGTGTTGAAAAATAAGGTTTTTCTCTTTTTTGCTCATTTGCGCCTTCCCTTACCTCTTGAAATTTATTCACAACATTCAGAGAAAAAAAGTTAAGCTGCGGAATTTGAGAAGAAATTGCTATACACAATACACAAGTTAAGTCACAACACATGTACACAGATCTACATCTAACAAGTAACAATTACAATCAAGGCTCTCTCCTAAGGCATGAACGAGTTTCCTTGTCGCTCACTGTCAGCCTGACACTTCCTGTAGTCTCGATTCCTCTGCCACTTGCAGGATTTCTTGCTGCGTGTGCAGATGGAGTGCTGTGCCTCGCAGCCGTTGCCCCCAAAGGCGTCGAACATGCAGAAGTCATCCCCTGGCGGCCCAAACTTGCATGTCTGACCGTAGCATGTTGCAATCTGACGGAGAATGAAAACACAAATAATCTAGATTTAAAACAATATATGGAGATTCATTTCAACAGTTCCGTTGGCGTAACAACTGTCAACTTCCCCTTGGTTACAAAGCATACACGCTGCAAACATTTTCCCCTTCATTTTTTAGATTTTGTTGACTTAGTCAACCAAAGGTTTTCAGAAAGCTTAACAATGGAAAAGGGATTAGAATGATCAAAGTTTTAAATTTTCAATTTGGTTTCTACTAAATGTGGGCAGATGGTTCAAAGAAAAACCATTTAAAGTCAGAGTTTGTATTTCAACTAAAAAACAAAAGAGAAGGAAAAAAAATCATAATTTGTTGGTAATAATCTGCACGCAGTTCTCAAAACACCAGAATATACTTTAATATTAGCTTTTGAAATCTTTTTGTTGAAAACTTGATAACTGAAACATACAAAGAATTGTCCCAAAGAAGTGGGTGATTTATTGGGGGGTGGGGGTAGCTTACCGTACAGTCACCACAGCTTTGCTTGTACATTAGCTTCAATCCTCTCCTGTGTATTCTGGTCAAACTCTTGTAAGGGACGACCCAGTTACACAAGTTGATATGTAGCTCGTAGTCATAATATGAGCCTGGGGAGTGAGAGAATAAACATATTTAAAAAAATAAGAATAACAAAATCAAATTAATTTTTAAGGTTGTATGACTTCTTAATGGTACCCCCTCCCCACCCTGAACAAAGATACTGACATAATAGGGAGACCGCCAACACTAGGTCTAGATAGCTCAGTTGGAGTGTAGTGCCGGCACGTTGATTTGGAGGTCGCAGGTTCGAATCCCATTCTCAACCTTTTTGCTTTGTTCACCCAAAAGTTGAATTAAAATTGACCCAGTTAGTTTCCCTTCTTGTATATTTATTACTTCAAGTATAAGGAAACATATTTGTTAAGATTTGTTTACTTGCTTCAAAGTTGTTGATGGATCTGACAGCGTGGGGCCAGTGAGTGAAGGAAGATCTCATATAGCTAACTTTGTGTCCATAAATTGATAAATTTGTAATGGCATCATCCCATAATAATAATTGCAGGGCACTCTACATCCACCATGTTTGACTTAATAACATAAATTGCTGTTAGAGAATACGTCCAACTCTAGATCCACAAAATAAGTGTCCCCTCGTCGCCGGCCATTTGTTACAATACAAATTAATTAACCACCTGTGAATTTGTTTTCCAAACTTGTTTTGACACAAACAAGTTGTTGAATGAACAATATTGAAGGTATTGTACAGGATTGGTAGAGCTTACAAAAAGTCACACAGTGTTCATGTTTTGTGTGATCAACCATATACAATAACATGAAAAAACAAACATTGTGTGAGTTAATAGGAGAAAATAGTAAAAAAAAAAACTAAGGACAATTTTCAGCATGCAAACGCATTGTCCTTAATTTTGGTTGCAACAACCAAAGTTAAACAATGATGTTGTTTATCCTTACCAACCCTGTTTTATAACTAATTGGGCTGCAAGCATTTCGAAATATATCAGAAGTACCAGCACACAGTGTTGTCTGTTGATGCCCTTGAATTTTTAGTGTGCTTTTTTATGTCCGTTAAGTGCCCTCATCAAGCTGTCAAAGTTATGATTGACATGTGACAAGATCAACCTGTAGTTTTTATTTTTAGTTAAATATATTGATTAAACTTTTGGGTCCTAGACGTGACAATCAGTGTAACAGTGGCATTCATAATAAATGTTTTATAAAGGTAAATACATAAAAAAAAACACTTTCGTTTACACCATGCGATTATCATTTCATAAATGCCCCCTTAAATAATACCCTCCTCCCACCCCCTTGAAATAAAAGACGAGGTTCAACATTGCAAGAAACACAAGTCAAACAGAAACAAAAATCCCCAGTATTCTGATACCTTTGTTCAATGTAACATGAGTACTGATTGAGTGACTGTCCAATAAAGTGTGTGGTAACACCATGGGCCTACATGGAAGTGAACTTTGTTCAATGTAACACGAGTAACGATGGAGTTACTATCCACTAAAATTTGTGGTAACAAATGGAAGTGAGTATCTCTTACGAGTTGTGGCAGCTCTGAAAAGAACTGGCCGTGTAACATCTTGGCGTTTGCTCAGTGTGCTCCGATCGTCTTCAGGAGATTGCTGGACATTGATACTTCTGGCTCGGAGTATTCTGATCGCAATGTGGAGTTGTTACACCAGCCATTGTTTTCAGAGCCGCCACAACTCATAGTGAGATTGGTTTTTTCTTGTACACAATGATACTGCAGACCTTCAATGCTAGATATTGTACCTCCACCATGCATAGTTTTAAATCCTACTTGGTTGAATTGACCGTACTATGACCGCTCGAGGCGGCTTTCAACGGCGAATTTCCCGGCATCTTACTTACAATTTCA
This sequence comes from Pisaster ochraceus, assembly GCA_010994315.2. Classification (NCBI taxonomy): domain Eukaryota; kingdom Metazoa; phylum Echinodermata; class Asteroidea; order Forcipulatida; family Asteriidae; genus Pisaster; species Pisaster ochraceus. Next base: position 16,315,650 of record CM021527.1, read on the forward strand.
TCTTACTTTGACTGCCTGTGGTTATTGTGTATTAATGGCCAAATGAATGAATAATAATTAAAATATAACCAATGTAAAAAAAAAGAGAGTTAATTTTACATCGCGTAAATTTGATTCACACACGCCCTGACGTGGAAACAAAATACTGCAAACTGCTGATTACTGTCTTACCTGCCATGACATAAGATGTATCTTCATTAAGGTTGGTCAGCCCACACATACCATCATCCGCTGGAGTGTAAACCTTGGCCAGTGTCCTCTCTACGATCAAGTTATCCCCCTTGAATACCTTTTCCACCTGCGGAACAAAGATAGGAACCATCCTAAAGCAATGTCCTCAATAACTGTGATTGTTTTGTGTCAGTTTAAGGAGCACATAAGAAGCTCTGATTAGATTTCTTTGCTTCGTAATATTTGGATGCTGTACTTAAAGGTAGTGTCATTCTTTGGTAATGACCCCCCCTCCCCCCAAAAAGGTTAAATTTCTATCCAAAAGCCTACTTGTTATAAAGATAGTAAGGTAGTAAGCATCCTGTGAAATTATTTCATCCGAGGTGCCCCCTGTTTAGTTAGAAATCAATCAAAGTAAGTCAAGAAATTTGAATCTCCAAGGATCACATTTAGGGAACTTTTGGGGGTTCAAATTTTCATGGTGTCCGATTGTGAATGCTGCGGCCAGATGCGGTTGGTACCCGCTGTCACGTCGCTAAATGTTGATGGATTCAAAGTTCTTTATTGAAAATACAGTGACAGTTTTCTGCTGTTTTCTCAACAAGTACACACTGTATTCAGCTGAAACTTTCACAGGAGACTTTTATTGTGTCTGTATTGATATCTTGGCCTGTAATCAGCATTGCAGAGACAAAAACCAGTCTATGACCCAACAACCTGCGTACAAGGACTAATGTGATGAAACTTGTTATTAAGATGAACGCTCTTAGACATGTTATTTTGTGATCTTTTGGAAAGCAGAAGTGTAAGGACAACTAAAAACATTTGAGGTCAACCTGTGTTAGTTTTTGTGTTTAATAACTGTGTAAGGCATTGTGCAAACACTTAATGATTTCAGTCAGTAAAAACCTTTCTTTGGAAGGGTTTCCATGCTTACCTTGATGGTGTACTCTATTTTGATTGGCCGTTCAGGAAAACTGGAAGCGAAGAATTTCTTGCTCCGCAGGGCTTGTGGACTCAGAAAGGCGGGGGGTCTTTTCTCTGCTTGTGCGGCAGGTACCTCGGCGAGGTTACTGAGAACGAAAGCACCAGACTCATCGTATACCGATGAAAAGCTCTGTAGCTCTGGGTTTGAGGTCAATTCGTCGGCAGGTTCTGTCATCGGTTTCTCTGTTGGCCGGTAGATGTACTCTCTGCTGATGACGCTGGCTTTGATAACTGCAAAAAATATAGATCAAAATCATGGAAGTGTATATCATTGTGTGGAAAGTTCATGGTTAAATAAAGCGGTGGACAAGAAAAAAAAACCTCAAGACAGAAATCAGGGATGATGAAAACATTTCTCTGATTTTTATGCTGAAGAGGGGTAGTACAAGGGAATGATTTCATTCAGCAATTTTGCAAAGCAAAATATTTTGACTGAATATATATATATTGCAAACCAAGCACTGTCACTGAGCAGCATGGTGGTTGTTTGAGTAGCAACTGAGTTTTTTTTCCTACTACACAAGAACATTTTTTTTACTGAGAACTAAAATGAAGGTTTAAAAAAAAAATCAGCTTTTTGTGGCACCATTACACCAAGAAAAACTGTAAGTTCAAACTATTATTATTAGAAATCTCAATTGTTGTAAGCAGTAAGCTTTGATCACTGTGTGAATTATGAGCTTTAGCCTTCTGTTTTAAAATTTTTGACAAAGAGGCTGAAATTGCCATGAGTAAAGAGCTGTTTGAAAAATCAACACTGGCCCTAAGAAAACATGGCAGACGAATTGAATACGAAAATACACTTTAATAAAACAAAAACAAAACATTTCCTGCTGGGGTGCGTGTTCTATCTAGGGCAGATGTACTTTTTGTGGTTAGTGGTTATTGCATATTTGTGGGCAACAGTGAAGGTTGAAAATTGCTAATAAGATGTGATCTGTCCAATGAGGTCAAAACGAAACCAGTCCAGCTGCTTGCCAAGCTGTGAAAAGAACTTGAATAGGATCATACTATGCTCTGAACAATATGCTTCAGATTATAATCACAAGTAGAAGGCACAGTTGGCCATCTCCGTATATCCCCGAATGTATTTTTTTTAAAGACCTGAACCAGATAACTCATTTATAAATGTTTCCTCACCAATTTGTATGAACAGTCAGGGATAAGATTGGATGAGTTTCAAGATTGGTTTGCAGGTCGTGGTCCCTGTTATTCCAGGCCTTGATTCTCTCAAGGTGTTACAATTCAGGAGCTTCAGACCCTGTGCATCACCAGAAATACAAAACTAGAGGTTCGGTCACATGTGGGCTTTTTCTTGCTCCTTTCTGTGACTACTCGACTTTTTCTCAAGACCATTTCTGAGAAATCACATGCCTGAAAAGATTCTGAATTCTCAAATATACCCTTAAAAGAGGATGTATTGTTTTTAGAAAGGGAAAAAAAACAACAACCCAAACCCCAAGAAAACCACAAGAAAAAGAAGAGGTGCTCATGCACATATTGCATGAACACCTGCAAAAAAAGCTCAAAACAGAAAAATCTACAAACTTCAAAGGCCAAGAAAACACAAACTAATCTACCATGCAGATTCCTTTAATTGTCTTATTTTTATATGAACTTCCTTTCAAAAGTGTATTTGTTACCCTTTTCAAGAGTAGTCGCATCTACTCATTAGGCTTTCAGTAACACAGTATACATAATGGTTACACATATTTCTATCCAGTGAATAACAAGACTTGTAGCTTTAGGCAACTTTGTATTTTTTTATCATAACATTTCCTCCTTCTTTGAACGATGACTCTGCAGTACTTCTCAAATACTTGCATCCAAATTACTTCCGTACGTGGAAAACAATTGCCCATGTTTTGTTTTTTTCTCCTGTAATTTGCCAAATTGAAATAAGCATATGGAACCTTAAACTTATTTGGCATTTTTTCAAAAGAATGAGAAATTTGATGACATTTTTGGCTGGTAACACATGTACAGAGTTTATGGAGAGCAAGAGGATTTAAAAGCATTTGAGATGTTGATCAAAGAGCCATTCCAACAGCTTTTTTCCATTAACTGCATCTCCTTGGAACTCCTTGCCTGGTGCATGTGCCTAGATTTGTTTAAAGAGGAATATCAATTCACACCTTCAGCTCCCCTGAGTTATTTTCATATGTTTTCCTCTTTTAGCCCCTTACCAAGATTGTCTTTTAGCCTGATTTGGGGCAAACTTGCATACAAATTAAAACAGATAGACATGCATCATTATTTTATGGTCCAACTAATAAGTTTACATACTCATGGTTTATAAAAACATGTTTTAGAAATTTCGCAAATGAAAACCCACTTGTTTACGAATAAATAAAGCAAGCCTTTAATTAATCTTGATAACTAACGAGGCTTGCAACCCATCACGAAGAATCCCATCATGTTCTCGGAACACAGGAACAACCAATCAATGCCGTAAAATGCCTGGATGATTTTAATATTGGAGCAGCTTGCATGATGGACTTTCTGTATCGTTGCATTTCAATTAATCATTTGAAAAAATCTCAAACTCTTGGTTTTAATTAAATGGGATCCATCATGAACGCTGATGTCATCGAGAGACAGCCGCTATGTAACCTTGACGTGTATATGAAACTCGTTTAAAGTTATTAATAAACTCATCCGAGTTTAAAGACTTAATAACCGGAAGTTGTCCGATCGCTAAAAAATTTCCGACGACTTCACTTGCTAAAAAGTATCTATTGATTGAGTCACTTTTATTCATGAGGTCATCGCTTAGAAAGAGATTGTTCACGTTTGGCAAACATTACTAGAATCACTGTTTGTTTCACTCTGCCCTAGAAATGGCAAACACTCTGCCCGAAGTAGATGCCAAGTCCAGCATCCCCAAAAGAAAAGACTAAAAAATATATATTAGGGAGTGGAACTTACACGCCCATGCCTCTGGGTTACCACAACGAACTGCTGTTCAACCCAAGAATGCTGTAATTGAAAAGGTGACCTAAATTCAGATGTTCTTTGGCTGCGAAATGCCAATCTCTACCAATCTCTACCAGATGTTTTAGTCTTGATGCATAACCCACATTTCTAGAGATTTCCTAAAATATACGCAGTACCTTTACATCAGAGTGGTAACTGTTTAGTTAGGTATCTGTAATCGCATGTGTGGCCACATCTGGTGAACATGCAGTTGATAATATTTAGCCGTGAATGTATGTCTTTTGTTTTTTTAAAGACAGGACAATCTGACTGAAGCTGCCTCTGATGGCTTCCGGTACAAGGGCACTGGCAACATGCCAAGATCAACACAGTTATAGAGCATACAGGATTGTGTGTATTTCTCAATTACTATCAAATTCTTCCTGCCACACCATGTAAACACGACATGGTTTGGGAAGAGATCTTGCTTGAGGCTGTTATAGAGCTGTTTGGTCTGTCCTCATTCTTGACATTTCAGTATCAATTGCTGAGAAGACTAGTGGAGTGATGATTTTTGGGAGCTTTTTAATGATTTTTACCGGGTAGCCTTATCAGTGCATGAACACTGTTCTCCCTGAGGGCCCCGATACATATCAAAACAAGAGTAAGAATACGACCAGAATAGACAGATTTGAAGGAGAAATAAGCATGTGAGGGTAATCATATTGAAATTTCAATTTACTAAATCAACCTCTAGGAGAACGCCAGTGCGTGGAAGTAAACAATGTTGTGTAGGTGCATTTCTTAATCTTTCTGGCAAACCGTTCCATAAGGAAGAGCCTTCGTGAATATGAAATGGTCTTTTGCCTTTTGTCAGTCCTAACCTAGGCACACACAGCCCACTGCTCTCTGCATTCCTGGTAGAATTACTATGTCTGGTCATAGAGGTTGCTCTATGGTCTGGTTCACACCATTTTGTGTGAATAGGTCTCCTAGATTTAGCATTATATACTTAAGTGACTTTTGTTAGACTGCTTTCTTTCCCTGATGGAGTCCCATCTTTTGAGAAGGCAACACCAGTAGGGGTCACAGGGTCGACTTAATACATCGCCCCCCCCCCCCTTTGTAGTGTAACTTTCCTGTTACAATTAGACCACTAAACCATGCAGAACTACAGTCATAAGAATGTTGGGAGAACTAAGGAGTTTGCAACCAGTTTTTAGCTTTGTTCCATACCATTACCATGGCAGATTAGCAACCTCAGTAAAGAGACTCTTGAGTGGAAGGTAATTTCACGAAGCCTTGAATTGAAGCGGCGTCTTCTGTAGCAAGGATGCAAAGCTTAAGTGCTTTGACACTCAAGAAATTCTTTTTAAGGAAACAAAAAGTCGGTCTCTTTGAGTCCCAGAGGCTAAAGTAAAGGTCTTGGAAGTTCACATTCCTGAGCTTGTATCTCACTCCTCTCTTACTCTTTAGAAAACAGAAAGCCTTTACGGTCAGGCTATTTCCAGATTCTCCTCCCCAGGCTGTGTCTTGAGGAAACAAGAGGGATGTGTCCTCCAGATGTTTTCACTGCGTTGGATAAATGGCACTTCTTATAATAACCTGAGAGCACATTGTATAGAGGTTATCAGTTGAGTCAAGTAGTTTCGTTTGGGGTGCTTAACCACACACACTCATGCACATTGTACCAACTCAAAGTACATAAACAAATACAGGCTCAAACCATGGAGCTCAAACCAAAACAACAGAAACAGAAACAAAACTTCTTTAGTTATGAGAGCCTGTTTGTTACACTTACAGTCTCTTGTTTCCATTCAAGATAAACAGAACATAAATCACCCATTCACTGAAAGTGAATGTCTTGCATTTGAAAATACAATTTGTCAAAATTGTATTTTGTACATTCCAAAGTGGGTTTACTATTTATGCCATGTGACTTGAACGAATCCCATTCTTTCAAGCTATCATCAGTTTTGAAAGAACAAAACAAATTGGATTGAGTTGCTAACATCCCATTGTGAACTCAGTGCGTTTAAATATATAACAGATGCATTACTTAGTTGTAACTAGTTGTAAACTATTCTCCATGGCATGAGCGTCTTTGATTCTTTATCTGGTTTCCCCAGATTATTATTCAATTTGTTTTCATCCAGGTCATTTAAAGGGACGTAGTCCCTCAAAACTGGGGTTATTATTGTTATTATTTTGATTGCCGCTTCCCAGGTTGTATCGTAAACTTGGGTGTGATCCCTGGTTATAAAGCAGTTACAGGTTGAACGGCTTCTGCAGGGTTTCTGCTGATCGTTAAAAAGTCTTAAATTGAACTATCCAAATTTAAGGCCTACGCATTAAAAAGCTTTAAATTCAGTTATTTGAGGTCTTATCCTGCTCTAGTAAATTTTTTGTTCAACCCGATTAATTAAAATTAAAGAAATTCCAATCTAATACTTTGGCAGCAATGATTGTGCCAAACAGGAGCAACGCGTGGTTCATGCATGCTAATAGTATTATTTTTTGTCTAACCCCAAAATTATTACTTATTACAAAGGATTTAGCTTTCTAAAAGTAACCCTAGGCTACCAAAGCCCACAGTCAGTCGGTTATGTCCAGTCAGCCTTGAAGTGTAAATCCGTAACCAAAATCGGCATTTACTTCCTTCCCTTAGTGGCAACCAACTTGTATATGTTATGTCAAGTAAAACAATGCACAAGAGTAAGTGACTCATTAGTTTTAAGGAAATGAAAAATTATCGGCAGTTAAAAATAATGAAGTTGTGTTTTGTGTGGTCCCAGGTGTTATGCCAGCTGGTTTTCATATTGCTACATTGGAATGCAGTCAAAGCTTAGCAGTCATTCATCTAGGTTGGAGTGTGTTTTGTTGAGAATTTTAAAGGCAGGGTGTACCTTTGGTAATTACTCCAAAAATTAATGACCGTAAAAACTTACTTGGTAAGAAGCACTGCAACTGTTGATAATGTATATCATTTTTAGAAACGATTCCCTTCAAAGGAATGTGGTTTTAGAGAGATAGAGGGATTGAAAAACATTTCAATCGGAGAAATCTTTCTGCATGAAACATTTCTCAGATTGTTGGACGGATTATTCTTCCTGCGTGGATGTAAACGCTTCAGTTTTTCGGTGATATCTCAAAAACGCTATCGCCTTTTGAAATGAAATTTTCACAGGTTAGTTTCACTGTCTATATATCTACATTTATATAGGATTAAAACAACTGAACGGTTCCAAAAACCAAAGGTAAAGTTTACTATATAAATACACATGTGGTTTGACAACCAATTTAATTCAATGTAACATTTATGTCCACTTCATGCACATAGTATATCTTAAGGAAAATGTTAGAGTGGGGTACAATAATACAAGTAGGGCCTTGGGTGGGTGCTTTGAAAAACAGCAACATTGAATGAAAACAATGCATCATACAACAATGTACTGTAGATATAATACACAGACATAACCTTGTTTAGCTAAGTACAATTGTGAACAACCAAACTGGAAGCGGTGAGATTCTGGATAGAACATAGTCGATGGAATCAATGAAGAGGTAGCTTTGTTGTTAAAGTTGAAGCTGATCATTGCCTGCTGAAATGGACTGAGAGGGTGTACAGATTCCTAATAGTTGGGAACTGAACCCAGATTAGGCCTGCATCATTGATTTCCGGTCAATTCTGTTGTAGGACTTGTAGTCAAAGATGAAAATAGAAACACAGGGTTCTGATGTTACAAAACTATAAGTTTCTGTAATAACTAATGATTTACTCTCTCACTCATTTATTTATTTATCATCTTAAAAAAGAAGATGATAAAGCCAGAGTAAGGAGAGTTGATGTTTCTTTAAGGATATGAGAATTTCAGTTTTGTTTTATAATAACTTGTTTGTAGTTAAAGTGAGACAAAACGAACAGCACTCTTTTAGTCCAAGAACCAAGCTATAATTAATCATACTGTTCAGTGCAAACGGTTTGAAATGTGTGGGATATGTAGGGGCTACCAGGAAAACTTCAAAAGTTTTTTTTTCTCTCTCCTGTGAAGATTTTTCTCTCTCCTGTGAAGAGATTACAGAGCCCAGATTGACAGTTTCTTGGTAGAGGTTGATGACTAATTTCACAGGTTCAACAAACCACTCTTTGAGGTGAGACCTAACATCCCCTGCAAAGGGAACTGTTTACATTCATGAAAGAGAAATGCCACTGGTTGCTTAAAACCGGATCTTTCCAGACCCCACCAGGACTCATGGAGATCATTTTCATCGACGTGGTGTTACTAAACCCCACTATTGTATCTCCACCATATATAAGCAAAGTTACAAACCCTACTCAAGATGTAGTCATTCTTTTTGCAAAGATAGCAAGATCAGTTACATCACAACCTCCTGTCCGATACTCGTGATCCTTGTGTTGGGGGTTAGAGCCTTGATGTATCTAGGTAACTGTCCTACTAAAGAACTTGATTGTTGTCTGCAGACCTGTCTATTTGAAAAGGATGAGATAAAACCAACAAAAGAGGATGTAGTCTACATCCTCTTTGCTGGTTTTTATCTTATCGTACACGTATAAACTAGACAGGTTTTGCCTCGTTACTCAGGTTTGTGGAATGTGACTGTCTGGCTTGACAAAATGTATAAATATTTTGTCTGGCGTTTTAGTAGATGTAAAATTTTCATCGGAGATGAAGAATATCGATTGTGTATTAGCCATACATAAATGCGTGTACTGTTAACCACTGTATACTCAGTACTTTCCTGAGTCTTGTGGGAAAAAAAAACCTCAAAAATGTACAGGCTTAATTCCTGGCTGTAGAATGGAGAAGGTCGTTGGTTCGAATCCCACCTGAGTAATACACCTGTTTTTGTTTTTTCCTTTTTCCCCTCTCTTTTTTTTCACAGGCCTCAGAGAAAGTACTGAGTATACAGTGCTTAACACACATCCGTGTTTGGGTAAAATAAAAATAATACTATTTGTCTGGTGTTGAAAATGTATCTTTTATCATATTTAGATGGCATCTAAATATGATAACAAATATGCCTATAGATATTGCCATCAGAGTTACAGAGGAACACAAAATTGATTATTTTAGGGAGGGAATCAGAGCAATCTTCAGACAAAAAAAGAATATATATATATATATTTTTTTGCTTTTTTTTGGGGGGGGGGCTCAGATTAGATCTGGCACCTAATTTTCAAAGAAAGTTTTTTTTTACATTAGTCAATAAACTAACATTACCTTTACAATATTGTGCACTGTTGTCCAAAGGCATGAAATACAAACAAATATGCTTGAATTTAATATACTTAACCAGCTTTCTTACAAGACAAAATCTTGCCTAACTTGCTGAAATTGTTTGCTTGCTTGCATACTTATGTCAAGTAATATAATCAAAGTTGAATGCTTAGTTGACCAGTCTAAGTCAATGACACAACTGAACTGATGTAATATAAAGAGGGGTAGTGGCTTCAGAGCGGAGTAGTAACATGAAGGCAAAATGCTTAAAATCGAGTTGTAAACTTTGCAATCAATGTCTTTCCGGAGCTTATTTAAATTTGTTTTTGAAACATTAATTATAATTTTTTTGCACTCTGTATAATCACAAAGCCAACATAGATTTCTCTACATAAGTTGGCACTCTGCCTCAAAACTACATGAACTTCACAAATATTTTAAGCTAACAGGAGGGATTCTGTATTAGATCACAGACTCAAACCCATCGCCTACATTACATTTGTCTTTAACAAGCTATTTTTATACAGATAGTTGAAACTAGACCATGTCTTGAGAGTGAGACAAAAATGTTGATATGTTATCAAGCAGTCTACAACTCAGACTCGAGTTCACAAGGCTGCAGTGCGTCATGATCAGAATATGGGTTCAAATCACGGTCATGACACTTGTGTTCTTTTGGGAAAGACACACAACTATAGTTGCTTCTCCTCACCCAGGAGTAAATGGGTACCTGCTAGGGTAGACATTCTTGATGTGAATGATTTGCAACCTGTGCTGCCAATTTGGCTGCCGGTGCTGCATACTCCTAAAGAGTTGGGATGGTTTCAGGAATACTCAATGCCCAAGAATGAAGTGGTTAGAGTACTAGTGTAAAGCGCTTTGATACAGAGTTTGAAAGCGCCTTAATATAAATGGCTGTTACTATTAAGTAGTATTATAGAATGATTGACTCTTACCAAATGCCGCATTGCAGAACTGTACTTGTGGATGTGCATAGCTACAACTGCAACCATCAGCTTCTCTTGAGTAGATCACAGCGACCAACACAAACACTACCCACGTGGTGGTATACATTACTATACTGTGGCAGCGGGACTTTATTGGTAGAGTAACTCAAGACGATGCTTTACCGAGCGGTTCTGCGCTAGTTTCTGCAGTTGTATTTCAAACAAGTAAATGCAAACTGTTCAATGAAACAATCTGTGACCGGCCGATGCTAAGTCAAATAACACACTTGGAGCCAGTGCACAATGTCGTCATATCATGGACAAGCTCATCACAGAATACTCACTCAACTGAAAAACTTCTGCTCTATTTATAGTTTCCTTAACTTAGGCTCTTCCAGTATGTGTCACCAACCCTCTGCGGAAAGTGACTAGAAATTTCAGCGGCATGAGTTAGCTGATACAGTTTCTGACACCGAGACTAGACACTGCCGGACTTTGCTGTTGCTAAAGCAGGTGTTTCTAGTTACTGGTGATTGATCTGACCAATGAGAAAGTCCTTAATTTCTGGTCAAGTCACCCACAGAGAAATGGACGATAAAAGCCTTGAAATTAGATCTGTCTACATGTAAAATGTACTTGTTTCCATGTGAGGCTGATCTTGTGCTATCGGAACATTGGCTCCTGTTAAAGTGTGTTATTTTGTTTCCTTGTATCTTGGAATAAAAGCTTTCTCCAAATCAATGAATGTGAATGACACTTGCATAGCAAGCTTTCATACTGATCTTCATAAGGCCACAAGGAAGCCTGGACCTTTGCCCTTCCAGTAAAAAGTAAAAAAACAGTCAAAATCAATATGGCAACCCCAAGCTGACAACTAGTCTTTAAAATGTATTTGAGACCCAGAAAAAGTCTGGGAAAAATTGAGCTATTATTTTAGTACAGAGTCTGTCAGAAACAAAATAATATTTCTAGAAAACATTTCTTGTGTCACTCCCACAAAAGTGTTATTAGAAAAATGCTCTAGGGAGTGACGCAAGAATTTGTTTCTTTACATAATTTGTTCTTTCTTCATATTTCAAGATTTTTTTTTTTAGCACTGAGCAGTGTATTAACCAAGTTTCAAACAGGTTTTGAAATTTATTTTGTGTATAATCAATTTCTGATATGTCATTTTATTTGTATTCCTTTTTTTTTCCCTGAAGGGGGGGGGGGAGACACCTGTCCCAAAGGGATTCTGATACTGTTGTAGCTGCCTTCCCTCACACTCAGGAACTGCACTGAAATAAATATACCAGCAGGAAATGTTCAGGTTGACTGGATGGCGTCAATAAGCTCTTTCTATTTCCTGAATTCCTCAAGACGTTCAGTCTTTTTAAAGCCGCAGACGTGACGTTGAAAAAGACCTTGGGACTTTGAATAAACATGAGGTCGATAGGTGACTGACCTAGATTGTTCACTATCGCACCCCGTGTATGGGAGGAAGCGCCGTTATGTAAATCAAAATAGTGAGCGTCACAACAGTGCCGGTTGCCTCCGCTATTATCTTGTGGTATTTACTAAAGAAGATGTGACAACATTTCTTTGAGGTCATGTCATATGTGAATATGCTTTTGACAAAGAGTTCGCAGTACAGCTTTCAGTGACGACCAAGTGGATAATTAGTTTTGTTGACAACATTTGAAGAGAGTCTATTTATGTTGTTAGTCTGGGGAATCGCAGTATGTGGTGTGTGTTGTTTGGAATGGAAAAAGCACATGCGGAAATTAACTCTTCTTTGAAGGGAAATTCAACTTCCTCAACAAATTGGTTCAGAGAAAACCGTAGATGAACTTGTATAATTTGTTCCTGAAAGTAATTTAGGGTGAAAAGGCTGCCATTTTGAGTATCTTTTGGTTACTACAAGTTAAAAGAATCATCATCTCTAGAGAAACAAATTACAATGCAACCTTCTTCCCAAATGTACTTTACTGACATGCTGTTATGGTAGGTTTTGAAAGATCAAGTCAAAGAAAATAGATGTTTCCTCGTACAACTTAACAGAAAGGCTTTTCAAAAGAAACGCCTCACGCTTTGGGGGAAACTTGATATTTTTGTTGTTGGTCAGTTTTCATGCTCTTTTATGTGGTAGTCATCCCAAGGAAAAGAGTAGCACAGAGGTAAAAAAAAAAAAACCCCACTTTCTGTAAAATAGTTTTCCAAGGATGTTGAAATTGTTTGTCTGCACGAGAAGAACAAAATAATGCCAAGTTTCTAAGTTTGTGCAATTCCTTGAAAACAGAAAAGCGATTTGCACAAGACTTTTTCTGAAGACTTTGAATCGACTTGTTTTCCCCCAAATTCCACCCCCAAAACATTTGTTTCCTTTTAACCAAGGAGGTATAAAAAAAAAAACTATTTAACAAAAACGAATAAGTAGAAAGGAGCTCAAACTAATTGCCAATCATGCCTCCTTGGAATTGGTGTCACGGGGTAAAGCTGAGGGGTGAAACTCAAACATGTTGACAATTGTTATGCCAAGTATGTGCCTACTTGTCACAGAGAAACACGTTATGAAAAGCACCAACCCTTAGGTAGGGAGGGTTCATGCTAAAGGATCTGACGTACAATAAGCTTGCCGGCTCCAGAATGACGCAGGCCACCACTTCCGAATGCAAGGTGGTACAGAATGGACAACCTTTATCTTGAACCTTGTTTTGTCCTCTGCACAATTCACCTCCTGCGCAACAAGTAAGAGTATTGTGGAGGGGGCTTTAAGATTATTAAAAAAACAGGCATTGTGGCTGACTTACTGCAAATGGCACCCAATTTCCCAAGAATGGTTTTACATTCCTGGCACATGGAACAATAAACCATGAAGATGCAACATTTCATGATTGATCCTAATTTCAATGATGATTGGAATGAGATTGGCATTGAAAACAAACCACAATAGAAAGGTTATAGTGGTGCTTTTGCACATCCAAACAAAACTTCAAGTTTTCAGGGAAAGAGAGGACCAACCCCACGATACCCCATACAATTAATTTATTTCATTGTACATCCAAGTGCAAGTGCCAGTAAACAGGATGGTAATTAGGAAACGAGAAGAAATGTTCAGTTCTATAGATGTGGGAGGATAAAGGAAACCCCAAATGGGGATACCCCTGAAAATTGTGTAGGGCTTGAAAACCTACTTCACATGCAAGACTCCTGTCTGAGGATGGGATTCGAACCGGAGTCCACAGAGGTGAAAGGCAGGGAAAGAAACCACTGAGCCAACCTG